>JAHQIW010003291.1:0-212343 GCA_019055375.1 Parelaphostrongylus tenuis | reverse complement strand
ATATAATCTTGTTTTCGTTGGTGTAGCTCACTTAGAAGGCCTTTTCAGAAACCAAGCGCACTGTTGAAATCGACTGGATTGAAGCTTTTGAATAACCCTTAAAGATTTATTGAAAAGCTCTATTCAGTGAAGAAGTCTTTGAGAAATTGAGGGTCGAAGAGGACCCTCACTGTCCGGAGAAAGTTCAATGAGGCTTAGTATTTCTCTTTTGCCTCATTTCTCAATATTGAATATTGGAATCGGGACATTGGACTAGGTTTATCGAAATAAGAGAGAACAAATTCTTATCCCTTTGAGGACCACCGTTGAGCAGGCTCGCGGCGTCGCGCCATCGCTTGCGCGGCAATCGCAAGTAGGCACCATCTGCATGTCTGGCTGTGTGCCTGACTTCCCGCGAGACGCGACGCCGCTGTTACAGTAGCTGAGTGAGATTTGACGTCGCGTGTCATGGTACGAAACGTACCACGTGGTCCTTGAAGAGTTAAGGATTTTTCGGCTATTGCACCAAACTTTTGAATCAAACCAATCTTCCTAATCCAAAGCGCAGCTGTTCTCAAAGTTATTCATAGGACGGTTTTCCGAGCGGTTTTGGTTACATCGTAGCCGACTATTAGTGTGGAGCGCTGTGCAAAAACATTTGCGTCAGCCGGGATTCGAACCCACATCTCACTCTATGCGGGAAACATGAAAAAAGAAACGGGAAACGCTCCCGGAAATAGTGAGTTCTGGGATCGAATCCCGGCTGATGCAAATGTTTTTGCACAGCGCTCCACATTATTGGGCATACGATAACATCATACCACTGCAAGTGGCAGTCAAATAAAAAGAATTCTGACTGATTATCGGTAACCGACTAAGTTAGTAAATTGCGGTATAATCGTGAAGTATCCTCTTTATATTCCTATAATTTCTGGTTTCTGGCCCTTATATTTTCCTTCTTAATTCAGGAATTATTTCTCAGCAATCGAAGCGATCCTGTGAGGTACGATAAGCTCTGCATAGCCACCGGTGCTCAGCCGATTGCGCCGTTCTCTGGCAAAAAGGTGGGAAATTCGTTGGTTTTCCTAATTCGATCTTATGAACAACAGAGGTTAGGCGAACCAGCAGAAGTTGAGGTCACGATGATCTGCATTTATTTGGTCATGTTAAAGGACGCGTATGCCGCAGTTAAGAGGGACTGCGACACACACGAGGTCGATGGTTCGATCCCGCGCCTAGAAGTCACCAAGCCTTCCGTCCCTTAGGTCGTCTGCGAATGGGTACCACACTTGTGTGAGAGGATAGCAGCACTGAGTTGATAGATCGGTAGGCCGCCGCAAGTCATAGTAATGGCTCATTCAGTCATCATTAACAATGCTACTAATTGAAGCGACTGCATGGAGTATTCCTCAGGGACTGATCAGTGCCGAGAGCTTTATCTTTTTGGATATTGAGTTATTTATATTGTCACTTTTTGATTCCTAATGCCCGATAATAAAGCCAAAAGAAATAGTGCTTTTGCCGGTCGATCATTCCCCGAGGAATGAGCCATGCATTCGACTCCATTCGTGGCATCGTTGGAGGTGATTGGATGCATATCTGGCCTTTGCGATGACTCTCTGTGGCCTACCGATGTTTCAAGCCGGGGCTGCTATCCTCCCAGACAGGTTTGCTACTAATTCATCGACTTCGGAGAGATGGAAGGCTTGGTGAGCTCCGCGCTCGGGATCGAACCATCGATTAGGTGTACGTCGCAGCAGGGCACCTCTAACCGTTGTGCTGCACGCGTTCTATCTCGTTGAATGGGAATATGCATCTTGATAATGCAAGGTCTTTTGGAGTGTTTTGCTCTTCTGATGTCGGATTTCTTTTAGGTTCTGACCATTCGAGACACCGAGTCCGCTGTCGAACTTCAACGTCGTTTGCATGGAGCAAAGCACGTCGCTGTTGTCGGCAACGGAGGTATCGCCACGGAAGTCGTGTGAATTTTTTTCTTTTAACGGACTTTTTTTTTTTGTAGTCCCCCCAGCTATGTGGGCCGTAGCTGCATCGGACACCCTTTCTAGGGGGGCTTTCTCCTTTAACCTTTCCTCGGCATGGACCCAACCCTCTGCGTCTCTAGCTTCCAGCGTGTTGCGTTCATTGTCAGACGCATCACGCTGGGGTTAGACGCCATCGTTAGACGCGCAAAACGCTCCATTGGTAGACGCGCAACACTCTCGAGGTCAGATACGGAGAAGTTGGGTCCACGGCCCCGAAGGAGCCTAAAAGGCCAGAGTGAAGCTCATCAGCCCATCATGCAATCCGTGATGGGTTAGCATGCTCATCTGTATGTTTCGGTTTTCTCCTATTGTGAAGCTTCCTATAAGCGCCGGGTTCATCAGCTGCACCCATTCAAAGTCTGTGAAATGTTATAGTTGTTCTTCAGATTTGAAATGAGAGGAATCGCTATCACTTGGATAATCCGTAATGACTCAATTTCTTCGGTTTTTTTCGATTCGGCTATCTCAAAGTTTTTCCAAAAACGCCTCGAAATGGGCAGGACGGGAGGTTTGCTTCTAGGACTCAGTTGACTTTTTTCAGCATTATTTGTTCGAATTTGAAAAAAATAGCAGTAATTCTAGGTGGAAAGAACGCTGGTGTTCTAAAACGACCTAGATATACCGTGAGTGGCTCTTTAGAAAAGACTACGAACGTCACATCAAGAGTCGTCAGGATGTGCTCTTGGCCCTGACTGGGTGTCGTCTCTTTCATTTGATTGTAATTCTCAGGTGAATCCAGTAATTTGATTCAGATGCAGATCCACTAGTCCTTGCGGATTAGGCAGAACCTTGTCGATCAACATTCAATAGGTATTTTAACTTCTTGAGGACCGGAGTGATCACAACGCGCGCGTGATTTTTGTCATTTGATTGAGGATTTTTCCTGGATAATGAAACAAAAGTCTGGATTTTTTGCCTTAGTTCAATGCTCCATGATCTTCTGTATATCGTCCCGTGCTTTAAGTGTATATGAACTTCCTATTTTTGTGTATAGGTTGAGTGTGAAGCATAGTATTCTTCACCTTTTCATGCTGCTTTATGAAGGCCTAGCTAGGTACCAAACCTATCTTCGAGATCACTGAGATCTGAGCTATCGCATGAGTGCTAAAAATCTAGTAAAAAGAATTTGTATACAGCAAAAAAGTTCTCTAAGAAATTGTGTTTGAAAGGGATATCCGCCGTCCTCCCAGGGTCAATACTTATACTTCACATAGCGTTTTCATGTCAATTGTTCTTATTATTGAAGTAAAAACAATTTACTAATGGGTTTATTTATGAGAGTTATATAACGCTGTGAAACAAAGGAATGATAGATCTAAAAAAGCCTAGGCGTGATAACAGTATCGAAGGTATTAGGCGTAATCGAACTTCAACATGTGGATGAGTCGTAACGATAACTTTTGTAAAGCCTCTTTCGGGTATCCATTGAGATCAAGAGGATATATACAGATACATATATATATATATATGTATACAATTTATATATATATATATATATATGTATTTGTATGTGGGTTCGAGTCCCGCCCGATGCGAAAGTTTTGCACATCACTCCACATCAATGAGTACATTAGATTGTTCCATAAGTTTTGTCACAAGAGCAATAAACACCAAATTTATTGATAATCAGTCAGAACACTTTTTATCTGACTGCCCTTGCAGTGGTATGATGTTATAGTATACCCAGTAATGTGGAGTGCTGTGCAAAAACATTTGCGTCAGCCGGCATTCGAACCCATATCACTCTTTCCGGGATCCGGAAGCGTATGCTAACCGTTGCACCACCGACGCTCGTTTTGCAGAGCGCTCTTATATACGCTATAACGCGTTGTCTGCCAACAGCCAACCGTGGACGGTCGGAAAGAGTGAGATCTGGATTCGAATCCCGGCTGACGCAAATGTTTTTGCAGAGCACTCCACATTATTGGGTATACTAAATTTATCAACCAGAAGTAAGTAATAAGTATTTCTACATCGGCCGTGCTCCTTCGGTTTTATCACGCGTGTAATTCGCTGGAAGCACGAGTAGCATATGAACGTGTAGAGAGATTCTTGAGTGTCTGAGACAGTCATTTTAAATAGAGTTTCTTTCAGAGCGGAGAAAGAACTTTCGATTGAATAACAAGTTGCACCCACATGGCTAACCCTTCACCCACATGGCTAACTCGTCAGGTCCCCGCCCGTAGGTTAGCCGGTAAACAAGCCGTCTAGTATGTGAAACTCGATCTTATTTTCCCTGCTACTTTGCAGTGAAATAGTCTTCCCAGAAATTAAGCATAGCGTTGGAATCATTGGAACTCATGCTGTCGAGTGATTACTAATAGTCTAGAGAAAGAGCTCTGTCTGTCGAGGTTCAAACACATTTTTTTTTCTACTGCAGCGCTGCCAAAAGAGTTTTTCCAGAAAGCAAGCGAATTTTTGATTTTTTCGAGACTTGTGTCGACGAACAAAGGAGTTTTATTTAGTGAAAAATAAGTGAGATACGAAAAAAGATCCGAGGTCGTGTGAAACATGATTTTTTTTTTTTGGATTTTACAGCGTTGTAAAGTGGTGTTTCGAAAAACCGGCCACGTAGGGCTCTAGCCAGAATTATAAGCTTCCGACTAATTAGTAACATTCCGACGGAAAATTCTTGTGCAGCGAAAGAGGTCGAATATTCATTCGTTCCCTTATTACCGAGGCCCATATCAAAGAGGCTCATATTTGTTACTATTACTGTTTTTGGCATTTTGATCTTCCTATCTCTTTGAGGGATCTCGCCCTGTTAGTCGCAACGGCACGTGGCGCGCCCCGGGTGGTGGATAGGGGTATAAACGCGAACGAAAAACGACCGTGTGCTTCTCAGAGCCGCAGGTGGATTCAGGGGATGAGCTCCCTGCTTTTGCAGCGCCGAGTTCACAAAATCTCTTTTTCTACGAGTCAAGTCGGCCAAAAGCCTGCAATCAAGCGGCTGGGAAGAACATGGGAGGCGGTTAGGAGTCGCCTCCAACAAATAAGCTCCTCCCGCTCCTCCGAGAGAGACTGGCAAGCTACTCGTGAGTACCCAGCCCCTACGTTTAGAGCCTGGCAAGCTATACTTTGGGTGTAGCTTGTCAAAAACAGCAACAAATATGGGCCTCATTCCCCTGACCCCGAAAGAGCCACTGGTACGGCAGCGCCAGGTAGGACGAGTACGGAGAGGCTGCTAAAATCTCAGGGCCAAACTAGGCTGCTAAGATCGAAGCGGACCTATAACCGAGAAGTACCTGAATTTAGTGTTTTTTGCCCTGTTGCCTAAAACTTATGGAGCGACCTAATATTTGAGTAGTATGTTTATAAGAGCGCATGTGGCGCAGTGGTTAGAGGTGCCCTGCGTCGCACACGAGGTCAATGGTTCTATCTCGCGTTCATGCCTCACCAAGCCATCCATCCCTCCGGGGTCGGTGAATTGGTACTAGGCAGGTCTCAGACTTGTCCGGGAGGATAAGCAGCACTGACTCGGTTCAGCGGGAGGCCACCGCGAGTCATTGTAAAGGCCAGATATGCATTCAATCACCTCAAACGAAGTTAAAAATCGAAGTCGAATGCATGGCGCATCCCTCAGGGATTGATCAACGCCGAGGCTTTATCCTTTATGCAAATGTGTGCATCATTATTTATTTAGATTTGTTACGTCTATTCGTGTTTATGCATAGTATGTATATCGTATATTTAATGTCAAAAACTTAGACGATTGGATGTGATCGATCGATTGGATTGGATCATATTGGACTTATTGATTGGCTGGATTATTATCGACTTTCAATAGTCTGATTTTAGGGTCGAAATGTCGATGTTATCTACAACGTTGAAGTCGAAGAGATCAGAGATCAGGACGAGAAGGTGATCCTATCGTTGTCAAACGGCGGTCGAATCCAATGTGACTTCGTAATCTGGGCAACTGGAGTCATCCCAACGGCAAGTATCTGGAGCGATTCCTGTAAAGAAGTGAGAAGATTTTTCTTTTTGTCTCAAAATTACCACCTTTGTGATTTGTATTACAAGTGTGGGCACGTGTGATGCAGTGGTTAGAGGTGCACTGTCACAGACCATTTGGTCGATGGTCGACCCCGCGCCCGAAGGTCCACCAAGCCTTTTCATTCTTCCGGGTGGGTGAACTGCTAGCCTAGACTTGTCTGGGAGGATAGCAGCACTGACGTGATCAACGGTGGGCACTGCTAGACATTGTGAAGGCCAGATGTGCGTGCATTCAATCACCTCTGACGATGCCACTGGAATCGAGTGTGTGGGCGTGTACTTCAGAGACTCGTCCATGCTAAGGGCTTCATCCTTTGTCCTTTATTACAAAGTGCACAACTGAAAAATTCCGGAACTCATTGTGGGTCGCATTCTTATTCGAAATGTTAGATTATGTTTTCCTTTAGTTAAGGTTATCGGCTGCCGACGGTGGAATTCTCGTTGATGATTCGATGCGGACGTCGGTACCGGACGTCTACGCATGTGGTGATGTTTGTAGTGTCTCGTGGAGCACTCCCTCATGTCATTGGAAGCAGGTTATGTTTCTTGTCTTTTTCTATAGTAGCACAGATTTTTAAGCCTATTCCCTACGTTCGGCAAGAAGTTCTCGTAAAGATTCTAAATAATCATTCGAAGGCTTAAATCTCGGACTATCCATATACCTGGCCGAAATAACGAGAAAACTCTTTTATAACGCTATAAAGTTCAAAATAAAATTACGTACACATGCTCAAATTTCTCGCCTGACAGACTTCTGTTTTTAGACTGTCAGTAGTCTTTCGATAGTGTAAGTTTCAATGATTCCAACATTGTGCTTATTTTCTGGAAAAATCCGTTTCTCTACAGTGCAGCAGGGAAAGTAAGATTGAAATCGCATATGCGAGTAAGTGGTCTTTGGCCAATTCACGGGCTGCTATGTGAGGCGGAAATGGCTGTTGCGCAATTATTCATCAATTTTTGGTCGGCCTTGTGCAAGTTCAATCTTTGTTATTCAATTAGAAGTTGTAACTCCGCTTTGAAAGTAAAAACTCTAGAGAAGATATATGACTGTGCTATAGAAAGACTCAAAATACTATTTTTTGCCATGAATGCGGATGAATAAATTATCATTTTGATCACTTCGATGGAATTCAGGAGGTCAAAACATTTCAATTGCTGCCGACAGTGACTTGAAGACATTCAGGTACTACGAGGTTTTCTCCACACGTTTCTCATGCCTTGAAATCGATCGATCATCGCGTCAGCTCACCTTGCTGCCTCACCCAGCGGCCCTTGATTTGGTCGAAGGCCACTTACTTGCGCATGTGAATCAATCCTGTTTTTCCTACTGGTTACTAAGACACAGTTTTTTTCATAATATAAGCACAGCGTTGGAATCGGTAAATTTACGCTATCAAATGGTCAGTAGTGGTCTAAAGAAAGAGCTCTGTCGGCGAGAAATGTGAACATGTGAAACATAATCTTATTTTGAATTTTGAGCGTTATAGAAGAGTCTTTTTAAGAAACCGGCCACGTATATGGATAGTTAGAGATTTGAGCCTTCACATCATTATTAGCACCTTTTATGAAAACTCCTTGTCGAGCATAGGGGATAGGCTTGAAAATCTGTGCAACCAAACGAAGACGAATCTTATGTATTATCAGATCGTTCCATAACTTTTGGCACCAGAGCAGTAAACATCCGATTTATCAACCACAAGTAGTTGAAATTACTTGATTTCAGTATCGTTCAATTGCGCAATTTCTTGCGGACATTTTGGTATATAATTTGCCCATATTTGCTTCAAGATGTAGCTGCCTCGAGAATAATAATCGCTTGCTAGTCATGTACGAATGGAGCGTAGGTGAAAATGCCAGTGAAGTGGCGCGGAAGATTAATAGAGCATCCTGTGAAAGTCCCGACGCGATTGGTCCCTCCACAGTGTTTTCTCCGGTTTTGAACTTCGCGAACCACTTCTTGGCTGTCCTAGTGGGTGCCCGGTAACGCAGTGGTCAGTCGTGGGTGTATCTGGACGCAAATGATAAAGAAGGCGCTTCGGTTCGGTTTCCTATACGAACACTTTTTTGCAGACGTTCAACTAAGTGCCATTGGGAATACCATAGCTCGGCTGCTTCCTTTTTAATCTTGGAAAATGGTTTCTCTTACTCAGGGACAGTTTTTCAATGCCGCTCATATCTCCATATCCAAGGATGCCGGCTTATTTATAAAAATTTTGGATCCCAGGTGCGAATTGAACCCACGTTTCATCTATGCCGGAAGCGCGTGCTGCCACTACCCCAACCGTCATGAAAATTTACTGTGCGGATCCGAGCACTTCTTACATTCGATTTCTTTCCTTGCATTCATACTTCACAAAGGTCTGCGGATCTTAGCTATAGTTTCAGCTGCTGCTAAAGGATCTTTTTTTGTTTAAATGAATGTCGTGGGGTGTTGGTCGAGTCGATTCTCATTGCAGTCGGAAGTAGTCAATCTAAGACAATTTTTATCAGGGCATTCACATGATTAGTTGAAAAAGGGTGTTGGAGAAAGGGATTGAGCTAGCACCTTCCTAATGGCGCCTTCCTGATTCATTACAGCTCTATCCGCTGCGCTTCCCCTACCTACTAGTAAAATTTACAAATTGTATTTTTCACTCTTTCTTGTCAGTGCAGGGTAAGCACTGTTCAAAAAGAGCTATGAGAAATTGATTTTATTCTGATATCCAGTTGTCTGAATTTGCATAGTTTTAAGCTATTTATGTTTCAAAGGTCATGTTTGAAAAAGACATATTTAACCATATATCTATGCGATCTACATGTTTGTCATCGGTCGCGTGTGGCACAATGAATAGAGGTGCCCTCTGACACACACGTGCTCGGTGGTTCAATCCCCACGCCGACTTACCAAGCCTTCCATCCCCGCGGTGTCGGCGAACTGATGGCAGACTTGTGTTTTTTCTGATTTTGAGGGGTCAAATGAAAAAACGGACATCATTCGCTGACTTGGAACTTTTTATAGAAATGCTAGTAATCATTCGAAAGCTGAGCCTTCAGGCTATCGCCCCACAGTGCCGGTTTTTCAAAACACCCTTTTACAGCGCTGTAATCTCCACACAAAACTATGTCTCAGAGCCGTATAGTTCTTGCCGTATGAAACGCTTTCTTTGCTATATCAGTAATCATTCGACAGCGTCATGGACTTTGATTTCAACGCTCTGCTTTTATTCGAAAAAGACCGTTTCCTGAAATGCAACAAGTTAATCTGAATTCCCATCTGCGATCAGTGGCCTCATTGACCAACTCACGTGCGGCTAACTGATAGCGAAGTTCGATGATGCGGTGACCATCGATTTTTCGGGCTTATGAATGCGTTGAGAAGTATCGTGTGAGCAGTTCACATGGTCGCCTTACGCACACGCACGTGAATTAGCCAAAGAAGGCATTGATAGCACATGGGAATTTAATTCATTTTACTTGCTGCGTTTCACAGAAACGTTCTTTTCAGGATATAAGCACAACGTTGGAATCAAGTTCGATTACGCTATCGAATTAATACTAATAGTCCAAGGTAAGATCTCTGTCCGGCTAGAAATATGAGTGCCTGAAGCCAAGAAATCTCCTCTTGAAGCAACTTCAAAAAGTTGTTTTCGAGAACCGACGACGTGGGACTGTAGCCTCAATTCTCAGTTTTCAAATGGTTGCTAATACTCCTTCCTCTCCGGCGAATGAGATCGGTTTTTCATCTGTGCCCTCATAATTAGAAAGAGCCCAGACTTGTCTGGGAAGATATCAGCACTCACTTGATACATCTATAAGCCACCATGAGTCATTGTTAAGACCATATAGCATTCAGTCATCTCAAATGATGGGAGACGCAAGCGAATTATGGCACTATTTTGGGGATTGATCAACGTCGAGAGCTTGGTCCGGTATCTCTCAATTTAAAAGATAAGGATAAGGCTCACTGCGGTGATCAGTCCCTGAGGGATGCGGCATGCATTCGATTCCATTAATACATCGTTAGAGGTGGCTGCACGCTCTTCTGGCTTTTACAGTGACTAGCGATAGCCCGTCGATGTATCAATTGAGTACTGCCATCCTCCCGGACAAATCTGGTAGCAATTCACCGACCTTGGAGGGATGAAAGGCTGATGAGCCTTGAGCGCGGGATCGGACCCTCGACCATCGATTAATTAACCGTGTATGTCGCACAGCACCTCTAACCCACGCGCGTTCTTGTAGTGGTATCGGCATAATTTGGATGCCTTGTATCGGATATACACTGCTTTCATAGAGATGTGTGTGAAGATTCTCGAGTTGCAGATGCGTCTGTGGACACAAGCGAGGCAAATGGGTGATTACTGTGCCAGGTCGATGATGACGAATGGAGACTTAGATATCGACATTTGCTTCGAGCTCTTCACCCATACAACCTCATTTTTTGGTTATAAGGTTTGCTTTTATGCGATGTTCTGGTTCTATTTTTAGAGAATAGTTCTCATTCTTTTGAAAACTGTAGAGGATTTCACTCCTCTAAGTTTCGTAGCCTTTAACCCTTTTGGGACCGTGGACCCACGCTCTGTGCATCTCCAGCTGGCAACCTTGGATGGTCTGCCCCACATCCCCATCTCATCTGTAGCCCCCAGCGTGCCATTGTTAGCTGCATCACGTTGGGAGTCAGAGATGCTGAGGTGGAGTAGACCTTCCAGAGTTGCCAGTCATAGATGCAGGAGGCCGTGGGTCTACGGTCTCAAAAGGTGAACGTAATATTGTTCTTTCACAGATTGTCTTTCTTGGCGATTTCAAAGGTGAACGACAACAGGAAGGTTGGTATACTATTGACAGGTAAATTTATTGTATTTCGTCTTATCTTCATCCACAAGGTTATCGAGATATGAGCCAAAAGTCAGAGCCTTGCGAGAACCTTTGACTCGTGATCACCTTTTCCGGGGGCTCAAACGCCATTCACTTCTCCAATCGAGGCCCTCGCTTTGCTTTCTCTGAGCCATATTGTAAGTCCATTCGGTATTATCAGCTATTCACCCGTGAACGGCCAGCACTGATCTGGGAAAGGGCACGGGGCATTGGCATTGAGACTAGTTGAGCTGAAGTTGTAGTCAAAATCAAAATGTTCTGTCTCTTGTTACAGTCCGTACTTCATACATGTTTGAGCGTTTTCATGATTGTCACTCAAACCATATTACCACTTGATTTCAAGCTTTTGGTCAGTGGGGTTCTAGGAACTGGTAGGTCATCCCCTGAATCCGGTTGCCTCTCAGGGAAGCAAATGGTCGTTTTAGTTGGTGTTTAATTCCCGTGTTTACCCACCTGGGTACGCCCCCACGTGTCCTCATGAATAACCGGACAGAGATACCTCTATGAGGAGATATGTGGACATATATACATGTAATATTATCAGAGTAATCGAGGATGACCAGTTTGTTCGCTGCATTATGTACAATCATCGAGTGGTTGGTGCCGTTCTTGTTGGCGAGACGGATCTAGAGGTTATTGTTTCCTTATCTTATCTTTATACTTTGTCCTGTGAAACGAAATATCCGCTTTGACAAATTATCCGATAATATTTCAGGAGACGATTGAGAATCTTATCCTAAACAAAACCAATCTGGAGGATATAGAAGAGGACTTTTTAGATCCTCGAATTGATATCGAGGACTACTTTGACTAGGCTTTCCATGAAGTTTTCACTCTAGTCTAAACCATAAGACAAACTCTATGTTTCTCGTGTTATAATGTTGAAACATAAATGTATCTGCTTTCAGTGTCACAAAGGTTTGTTATTCGTGACGTTTATTGGTTACCAAAAGCGCACTGAGCAGCAGTGGTTGGTGGTGCTGTGCACACACCCGTCCATCAATTGCTGGTTCGACTTTTCGCCCAAACCACATTGAGCTTTTTATTTCTCTGGGTCGGCGAATTGTTAACGGACCTGTCTGAGAGGATGGCAGCCGCTGATTTGACATATCCGTAGGCAGCTGCGGGTCCTTGTTGAAGCCAGATATGAATTCAGTAGCCTCAAACGATGCTTAGTGAAGTCGAATGTATGGCGCATTTCGCAGGAATTAATTATCGCCGAGAGCTTCATCCTTTCTCCTCTTTTCTTGGTTATTAAGTGAATCGAATATTCGTTGAACGAAATAAGATTGGATAGGACGTCATCTAGTTAAGGGAAACAATATCCAATTCCTTCTATTTCGAGTGTCTCATTAAGACCCCGCTCAAATTTCAAAATATCCCAAAAATTATTATCTGAGCCAAAATGTCATATGGTCTGTTAATGCGGCTTTGTACAGCCCGATGCACGTGTTCCGACCTTACAGTCTCGTCAGTCGGCCAAAACTCTCATGAGACCCCACTCTCCCTCTCAAAGAGGTAAGCGATGACGGACGACTCACACTGCGCTGAGTTCAAGTGAAAAACACAAGATCGGCATTTTTCGACACACGAATGCTCTTGGCTGGTATTTTTGTAATATTATTATTAAGACCATGCTCAAATTACAGTATATCCCAGAATTATTATCTCATTATCCAACAGCTGATAAATACTGAAATCACATAACTGCCTCCTATAGGACTCTTATCTTCCATCATATCATTTATCAGTTAAAGGCAATTTTCAGTCACCGCCAAACCATAAATTTAATTCATTTTGTCAAAGTGAAACAATACCCTTACTCTTTCGGGACAGAGGGCCGACGGCCTCTGCATCTCCGACTGTCAAAACTGGGTGGGTCTTTTCACCCCTATGCATCTCCAGCCCCCAGCGTGCTGCGTCTAATTATGACATTGTTGCGTCTAACAATGTACGCTGCTGCGTTCTAGCAACGGCGAACTGTTGTGTCTAACAGTGGGGCGCTGGGGTTAGAGATGTAAAGGAGGTGGGGCATACCGTCCGGAGTTCCCAGTTAGCGATGCAGAGGCCTGGGGCCCACGGTTCCGAAAGAGTTAGAGAACAGTATATGGACTTGGTCTTCGGAAGTATTTCGGATGGACCAAGATAGCTGGCAAAGATTACGGTATTGTGCACTTTGAGATCTGGTTCTTCTATCTCAGCATTAGAAATATAAAGTGACACATAATTATTACTAGACGGCAATGAAAGATGACGTTTTGATTTGTTTCATCTATATAATAATTATGAAACTTAATTTTATCGTTTACAACGAGCAGAGGATAAATATCCGCAATAGAGATTCTCTATAGGCATGATTCCTTGTAGCAATCATAGTAGATTCTCCATCTAAAAGTTGTATCTGTGCCAAAAATTACCTCGGCAGGGTAAGTAATGTCAGCGTATTCGAGATTTTTATGAATCATCTCGAAAGATGAATGAATCAGTCATTCGTCATCATGGAAGAAGAGGTAGCAAATGGCAAGCCGTCGTGTACACACGAGTACCACTGACTCCCTATGGTGGCGAACCAGGAGGATCAGGCTGTTTGTGTTTCATGAGACTTTATAGGAAGAAAAAATGACACCAGAGCACCAGTGAGACATCAATAATTTAATTCCATAGACTGAAAGCGTTATTTCTAAGTTCAACCTAAGAATGATCAATTTATCTTGGTACATTGTTGGTAAAAGCAAGTATTCTTTGTATCTGCCTTAGTACTTATTAATGTTGTTAAGAACATGGTAAATTGAAGATAACATGTTACTGCACTCTAACTTTTGGAACGGTATGGTGATGGTTTGTGATTATAAGTATCGGGAAAGCAAGGTGGTAATCAAGGCCATGGTTCAATCCTTCTCGACACTCTTTGTAATCAATTAATGAAAGACTTTAGCTCAAGCCACCTTCCACTGACTTGATATTTCGGCAGACTATCGGGAGTCGATTGTAAAGGCCAGATATGCATTTATTCACCTCAAACGAGGCTAATAATTGAAGACGAATGCACGGCGCATCCCTTACGGATTGATCAACACCGAGAGCTTTTTTAGTTTTATAATATTCTAGTGTTGTACATCATAATGACATCATTATGATATAATATTCCATGGTTTTCCTTCACGAATTTGTAGAAAAAGTGATAGTGGCAGGTGAGAACGGTCGCAACTTTCATGAAATTTATAGAATTCTCGATCAGTCATGAGAGCTAGCAGCAAGGTGTGTCAAGGTTAAAATGTTCATGTTTGAGTGTTTATGAGCTTGCGCATGAATTTATTGGGAATTTACTGGGATCAATTGTAGGACATGTATCATAAAGACATTTCAAGAACTTTAACGACAGAATTATTTCAGAATACTCGAAATGTCACATTTCTTTCCAGTGGTGAGTTATCCAATCACTTGAAGTGCTGATTTGTATAAGATCCGCAATTATTAAGCTGGAAACTAAGATCTTTAGTAATTTTTGTTATATTTATTTATTTGCAATGAATTTATATCTCGATTTGTTCGTCGCGTCAGATGCCATTCAAAAGCACGTGGTCCTGAGATTATAAATATGTAAGCCATTTTCTTTCTTGTAACTGTATGAAATTTTGGATCATTTCCGTTATCCGGTCCCAGTTTCAGCGACCATGGGAAAGTTATTATCCGCTGATTTTGAAGTCTGAGTAGTCATTCGATAGCCTAAATCTCAAAAAGTTGAAAAATAACAATGAATTTGTTCATTGGCCTTTTTTATCGTTTTCTATGTCATTCGAAAGTTTGTGGTTTCGAGATTCTAAATATGTAGACCGTTCTATTTCATAGTTGTACGACTTTTTTTTTGCTTTAGAGGTGTGCACTTCAAAACTTAGGTCATGAACGCCTTTTCAACGTTTTAGGTCACTCTGCCACCGCAGCGACACAAAACTACATAGAATACTTAGCCACAGGGCGGTTGATCTACGAGCTACACACAAAATGGTCCAAAAAGTTTCGTGAAAGCCACCAACACTTCAAAATCGGCTGCGACAGCTTTATCTAAGCGGGCGTTAAGACCTCCGAGTTGATTACCATCTTTTCAAGTCCTCTACAAGATTCATTGGTAGAAAAACGACCTGTCAAAGTCGATGACGTGATAAAGCGCCTGTATTCATTCTAAAGTAGGAAAATTTCATACAGTTACTAGAGAGAGTAAAATTGCCTAATATTTATGATTTCGAGATCATGAGCTTTTGAATGACCTGAAATACTACAAAAAAGACGAGAAGAAACAGTTTATTGCAAATAAATAAGAATAAGGAAAAGCTGCGACAGGACTTAGCTTCTAAAATATTACAAAGCTGCAAATCTCTTTGCAATTTACATCAGCAGGTGACTGATCTGGTTAAAGGCCGGCGACCGCTCAAACACGACTTCGGTAAGGCTCAAGGGAAGAAACGCGAGGCCATTATCAACATCTTCATGAGGCTGAAGACAACATTTGCCATCCCTTATCCAAACCATTGTGCACATATTCATCCACCTCTACACATGATAGTTACATGAATATGAAAGAATGGGTCCCTTTTGATTATAAAGAAACAAATGAGAATACCAGCCTCAATAGCTGGAGAAGAAGTTTTTGTAAGAGTTTTAGCAGCCATTCGAAAGCTAAGACATCATGCTACAGTCCCACGTCGCCGGTTTTCGCAAAAGCCTTTTTTCACGTTGCTACAGAAGGAGATTTCTTGTGTTGCAGAAGCACATACTTCGCGCTGGACAAAGCTTTTTCTTTGGACAATTAGTAATCATTCATTAGCGTAATCGTTTCTAATTCCAACGGTGCGCTTGTGTTCTTGAAAAATCGTTTCTTGAAGCGCAAACAGGTAGAACAAGTTGAGTTCCCATCTGGCGGCTTAAGGTGACTTTTGGCCAATTCACCTGCGGCTGCTTCGGCCAGTTGGAAATCGGAAACGATTAAGCTATCGAACGATTACTAGTAGCCCAAGGATAGAGCTCTGTCCGACGAGAAATATGCGCGTCTGAGACATAGTTTTATGTGGATTTCACAACGTTATGGAAGGGTCTTTTCGAAAAACTGGCGAGTGGTGCTGTAACCAAAAATCTATGCTTTCCAGTAGCTACTAACTGGCTAGAAAAACTTTTCTCCATTCTTGTCTTTTCTTTCGTTACTCACGAAACGAATGTCCTGCGCCTCTCCAATCTCTTGTCCCTTACTGTATTCCCTCTTACTCCTATATGTTACACCTTCCATCCTCTTACTACTGGATCCACGTGTGTCATGATTACAATGTCATCCACCTGCCTTAGTGCCCTGTATCGCCTGTCTTGCCTGTGCCCACCCCACACCCACAGCCACCACTTCCGCTTTCTTTCCTTCCCTCCCTCCTTCCCCCGTTCCGCTGACCTATGTCCTACACGTCACGTCCCTCCGCCCTCTTCCACCGCTACATCCCATTTCTCCCTCCCATCCCCCCCCTCTAGTATCCCTGTTTAACCGACTCTATCACTTCCAATTTGACTTTAGCGTGCATTGTTTATTTGCCATTCGTCAGTGTACATCAGCAATGATGCTGTACATGCTGATAAGAGTTCATTTTTTTTTTTATTTTTTATCTTTTTACAGTGTACACATCGCGCATTCCTGTCCCGAACGCCTATTTTTTTAGCTGACTTTTTTCTTTCTCTACTGCTGTCCGTCCCCCAGTGTGGGATGGTATGCATATAAAAACGCCCCCTATGTGAAGGCGGGATTAGGAGTGAAGGAAAAAGGGAGCCTACAGCATGTGGGGTGGTTGATGGAGGGAGGAGGGATCATCCTTGACAGTTTCATCCACCACTCGTCGTCACTGACAAATCGCTATTGTTATGGCATCGTAAATTTATGTTTAGCACCGACATTAACTAAATCTGATAAGCGAAGTTGTCGTAGTAAGTGACGGTTACCGGTGAAGGACATTCGAAAAGTCTTCGTTGTGGCCACAGCGTCCTCCATCAAAGTAGAGAGTTGAATAATCGCATTGATAGCTGAACATTCACTATTCAAATAGTAAAATAGTTATTTTCATAAATCATTGTCGAAAGCAGAAATCGTGGTCAACCAGTATGTTTTTTCTTTTCTAAGCCAAGACGTGCAGAAATACACAGCTTTATACATCCTCGTTTGCATAAAGAGTAGCGTAATGAGCTTCATTATCATTTATTGATTTGACAGAAATAAGTAGAAGAGTAAATATAAAAAGATCTGAAAAAATTTTGGCTGCTTTGTGTTATTCGTCTTCACAGTGCTTATTTCTGTGTGTATCCCAGCACTTACAGCATTCATTTCGTTTTCCGCCTTTTCTTGAGCTTGCAATATACTGATTGAGCGTGTCTCCTTGCAATCTCGATGATAGCCTGACTGTGACGTTCCATAGGGGCGTTCGTTGTTGACTGCCGGATGGTACTGGGGAGAGGAGGTCTACAGCGCTCATGCCGCGACGAGCATCATAACCACTCGGCCACAGCACACTCGATTCAAGTATTAGTGTAAGAAATATTGATTGATGATAACTGGAGTCCTGAAATCAACAAATGTGAAAATTTCGATCCGTTATTTCAGTAGTAAGTGATTAGTTATGGAAAATAATAATACGTATCAGAATGCTAATCTTATGATCGAATTCATAAAGGTCGGATCTATCTGTTCTATTATAATAGTTATCGAACACTTTTCGATACGCTATTGTATAAAATGCTTTAGAACGGACGAACATGATTTCTTTTCTGGCTAAGCATCATATGTACTTCGAATATGTATCGTTTCCACCCCGACTTCGACGTAATTGTCACTATATAGTAAACTCAGTACGTTCCGAACAGGCTCACAAAAACATCTACGGTAATGTATGATTCATCATCATTATCTGCTCTTTGCAGAAAAAATAGGGACAAGTAATGTGGAACTATGAAATTACGCGGCAAGGTCAAAAGGTTCCAAGAGTTTAGATAAAACAACTGAGAGAAAGACAGATAAAGGGCCTTGATGGTGTAGCGGAAAGCATAGTATGTCTCCGAAATAGCTAATTTAGGGTTCAAAGCCACCTCAAAATCCAGGTTTTCTCTTATCAACACTGTTTTGATATGTCACATCTTACAACTGGCGTTAGAAAGGAATGAGGCAGGAAATTATGTTAAGGATTGGGCATGCAGAAGAAATCTCCCAGAACCAATTTCAAATCATTCGTTGTTCATTAGATCATCCAATGAGCGGAAGAGAAAGCATGCAAGATACTCAAGAAACATGAATTCGAGCTTGTCGTGCTATTGGAATGGTGCAAAAATCACTATGGTAATCATGAGAAAGTAAGTACTATACGCAATAACTTTTGCGCCGGTCAGAATGCTTCATTCACGAATTGCACAGTAAAATAATTTTCTACGAGATGGATTGAAAGGAAAATCTCGGCTCTTGCAGTGCGAACTTCGTGTGATAACAATCACTTCAAAATCATTCTCACAAAAATATGGAGCACAGATAGATGGTTGTCTTCGTTCCTTTTCTTTGTCGAACTACACCACCATAAAGCACATGTTCATTTAGTTCGTTAATGTCAGCAGTCAGAACAACTCGAACCTCGTCTATCTAGATAGCAATCAGCAACGTTCCCAGGCTCTCACGTCTCAAAGGCGGATCTAATCATTTTCAATGGAGGGTACTGACCCATTCGTTAAGAACAGTGTAAGTCAACTTCCTTTCCGCGAGTTTAGAATGTTTTAAGCAACGTAGAGTAATAGTAGGTAATAAGAGTACTTCACAGAAAAGACCATTTTCTCACCTGTCACATTTCTAGCTTGCGAAGGAATGTCTGCTGGCTTTTTAAGATTGAGATACGACTGAATTTGTTGTATAATTCTCATGGAAAGTTTGCTCAACTATGCAGATATAGATTAGATTTGATATATTTCTGCGGAGGAAAGTAGTCATGTTTTACTATTCGAAGTTCGTCTTAGATTTTTCATCATAAAGAAGATTTTAGACGCCTTCAAAAAGTGAAGAAGTTCTTATGATAACTGTTCATTCAATAGAATGGCTGACTTGCAACAATCCTGAATCTTCTCTGCCCATTAAGTGTTCTATAGAGTAAGGGCTACCTTGTGCTTTTCAAATATAATGCGAAAACTTGTTACCTTATGACAGTGAGGACGGAGGAAAAATCTTCAATTTATCAACTCCTGAAGTTCAGGTATCAATGAACTCGCGTCCGATCATCAAGGGCAACTCGTAGGACCAAAGTGACTCGATTTATTTTCACAATAAAACTTTGCTCTCATTGTACTTAACGGTATTTAACGGCATCGCTGATAGCCATATAGTAGATGTTTTATGCGTAGATTCCTTGTTCGACATAAATTGCCATACAGACCAACGCTCACATTGGTGAGGGTTAATGAGGGCGATCGAAGGTCAGTCGTGCTTCGTTGTGACGCTCACCACCACCTCCACCACCATCAACATCATTACGGCGCCCAGCAGGTGGTTTTTTTAGCGCACCGCCAGATGTTCCTAATTAACAAGCGCTAAGCTTAGGCGCACAGTGTCATAAATAACATAGAATACTATTTGTGTGGGTGATGACCCATGAGAAGAATGAGCTGGTGCAGTCAAAAGAAGAACAGCTAGAAAGAAGCCTCAATCCATTTAATCATCGAGTAGAATTGAGAAGAATCTCAAGTCATATAAATCAAAGCTTGCAGAATCAAAATAAATGTTCAACAAAGACCATGGAGTATAGATATGACTATGGGAAGTAAATAAAGAATGATGAGACACTCAAGCGACTACTGAATATGCAGAAATCAACACAACAATGAAATGCTTATTGCTCGATCTTTTTTAGAGTGTCACTAATCATATGCATTCAATTTGATCTTCAAAAGTTTTATAGGCACTCAAACCTATTTTAGTGAGCCTATTGATGGCTTTCACTCCCATACTTCACATATTTTCGTTATTTAGCTAATTTTTCAAAAGCTGAAAATAAGAGCTTTATAGTCTGTGAGAAACCATTTTGATTTTCTGACAAAATGAACCACTCCATGGTCACAGCGAAAGAAAACACTTGAGAGACTTAATCGCATTATTCACTGTCTTAATATTGATTCCATAACATATTCAAGTTTAATGCCACACATCTTCATTCACTGTTTGGAGTTTAATTTAAGCCTTAGCTTCTATGAGAAAGTTGGATCAAATTAATATTTTCATTCAACGGTATTCAACAGTATGCCGAATTAGTCAATAAATCTAATCTATTTCCACTCGAATGTTTTCATTCGAGGTGTTTTAATTGAGGAGTTTTTCTTTCATTTCACAATTTTTGCTGCTCAGTCAGAGGCACACACTCATTACGGTAATGAAAAACTTTACTTTTATGCTGCGGGACTTTGTGCTCCATGTGTGGTCTACGAAGAGCGAAGACAGGCAAGTGTTGCTTTGTCTAGGCGATAAATTTAGGTAGATTAGTCAGGTTTTGTGGTATTAAGACAACAGTCTCGAATTGGTGTGCTTTCAAACGACGGCAACAACAGTCGTCGCTTCGATTCGGCGGTAAATTGAGTAATCGAGTAATAAATTTGCGTAACATTGATTAATTGAGTCGTGAGTTTGCGAAACGATGTGCTGCATAGTGATCGTAGCCATCATAATTCTGTCATAGCGATTACATTCGTCACTGCTCATAAGACACTCTGTTTTCCTCTTAGCCACCTGCCTATGTGCCCCTTGAGGATTACCGTACTTCAGCGCATCTTGTCCGTAGTCTTAGATCAGTTATCAGTAGCTGTAGCCATTTCATTTTTTATAATTGAATGTATATGGTCGCATTTGAAAAGGACTTTCTGAATTTCACAGTCTCACGAAGTTCAAGAGAATTAGAATATACACTATAATAACTACCACTCAGAAGCTGCTAGAATGTTTTAAAACGAATGGATCACTATATTTTGATGAACACTAGTAATATTTTTGCTTTACGATCTTTACTGCTATATTGGGAGCAATAACAAATTGAATTACATTTTCGATCAAAATACTCATTACTAATATCTTGTTAAGCATTACTCTTGCCTGCTCGAATCACTCGGCGATCAACGGGACGACATGTGATACAGCTATCTCTAATGAACAAATTCACGGAATAAGTATAATCGATGGTGCCACTGTCTTGGTTTATTATTAAGTAAAGTGCTGCTAGGGGTGGCTCTAAAAATCAAGGTTTTTATATTCCACTCCAAGTCGTAAATGGTGCGTTAGAGTTTTCGGGCTAATTTCTCGTTTACGTCAAAACTACAACAATTACAACGTGTCACCATATAATTGACGAACTGCTCAAATTAAATGCATGAAGCGATGACAAATCGGCGATTGTTAGCGTGAAGTTGACGGTTTACGGTAGCACTAATGATCAAACCTTTCGAATACTCGAAGAGAATGATTTGTGAACGACTTTTGGGAGCCATAAGTGTCCTGATGTTATCTGATCCATCTTAAAATAAACTATCACTGGTAATGGCGCTTCAAAAAAGGCAAAAAAAATATGGCCACTCTCAGACTTATGGTACTTGGTGATGTTAGCTCTGACCCATAACTCTTGTATGTGATTTCTTTGATTTTGCCTTCCCCTCAACTCTTCGCTTCATATTAATTTTCTTTCCAATATTGCCCTTATATAAATTTTCAGATATTTTTCATGTTTATGTTGCTTTTTTCAAATAGGTTTGATGACCATACATTGCAAGGGCATTGAATGATATGCCAAGACTTTCAACCTCGGGCGAGAGTTGAACGAGTTCAAGAAAGAGTGAGGAGAGGGTTGACGAATCGCCAGTGGTTCAAACTTTTGTATATCACTCACTTAAACATGTATTCATAGCTTCATACCACTAATATAAAAATGGTAAGACAAAGGAACTTCTAATTATTACAGACACAAATGTTTGTTTTTTCGTTTTTGCTTTCATGTGGAAGAAAGCTATGTGCGGAGCCTTTTCAGAGAAAGAAATTACGAGAAATCTAGATCAAACAGCCTAGTTAAACCTTTGTAAAAGTGTCCTTATTTCGGATTAGAAGAACCTTTACTACAAACGTGTGTTATAACACATATGATGCTGATTTATAGTGAGTCATAAACCGTTCGCCTATTTACTTCGGCAAGTTTTATCCTCCTCAAGATCAAAAAAGACCAGCCAATCTTTTTGGAGCCACTGTTTTCCATTCTAATATGAGATCTAAATCACACCGTTTTATTGTGACTTTCGACCCGCGCTGAAATCGCAATTACTTTTATGATTCATTCAAAATGGCGAAAATGCCGGTGTGGTCGATTTTGAGTTTTTGTAGAGCATCTCATGTAGTCATGAGAGGACCAGCTTCGATTATCGCTTTCCTCATGACTTCTGAAAAACTTGTTGCAAAAGTAGTCGTGGTCGATGCAATGTTGAAATCATCTCCTTTATGTCGTTAGCAGTTCCTCGGCCAAATAAGTTGTTGATGTATCGAGATGTCTCTTCTGCTTTGACGACCCGTTTCTAACTCACGATTTGAAGCCGTAATTACATTTGCACTAATCAACATTCTTTCCATATTCATGAATATAAAATAAACACCAAATGATACGTCATTAGTAGTAAGACATTGAGCCAGAAATTCACATTCCCTGATGCCTAACATACCATATTAATTTAGGATTTATTTCATTATGAAATGGCGCATTTGAACAATGTATAAACCGCATTTTTTTCCAGCAACTTAAGATTCCCAGGCTGACTATCTATTAACCTCGGTATGCTTCAATAATTCCTAATTTTCTTCTAATGCCGAAGTCGAGATGTTATGATATTCTTTATTCAACTGTTGTATACTACTGTTGTTTTGATGTGTATGGTGCTTTGCGAGGACTGTGTGGCCTCCCTCCGGTGATCTCCACTCAAATCACTCAGTGGAACACACATAAAAAAAGCGATGAGCATGTTGAGAATTGATTTTGTGATTTGTGCCATTGAAATCTAGGTCTCGCAATTTTTTCCAAAAAAGTTTAGTAGAGGTGTGTGACTGTTTGGACTGTAGACAACTTGACCTTTTCAGGCTCTAAAGAAGACGAACTGCCGAAACGCCAGCTGTTGAATAAAGAACATTATGACAACCCAAGATTACGTTTTGACTCAAGCCTCAATTTTTTTGCACTAAGGATTTGGAACTTATGGCATTATATACACACTGACACACACAGATACGCTCACAAATACACAGACACCCACACACCAAACACACACCCCCACACATGCACACCACTGAATACATAGAGAAACTTCACAAAACAAAGAGAAAAATATAGCCGCACACAGATACACACAACATACTCTATAAACAAAATAAAAACAGATGTACGCGTCATATGACACGCATTGCTTGTTGGATTTGATAACTATGTTTAAGCGTCATTCAGAAGTAGAGTACAAAATTTTATAGCAAGTTTATTCATCGGGATGCAATCAAGCTTGATGATGTGCACGAGAGAAACTATGAGCCGAATTCGTTCCACTCTACCGCTAATAAATGAGCCATGTAGTTGAAATGTCGTCGGCACTCTCACACAAACTAGTCAGGGAAACTAAAGGTGTCTATGATGACCTACTTCCGACAAAGAAGTTTTACGCGGAAAACGCCGTTCATCTTCTTTCGCGCTTTCCTCTCGGAGGGTTTTCCTGCTTTTTCTTTCTTTCTTTTCCCTCTCATATTCTCTACTCTCTATATTGAACAAAGACATATAATAAGACAAATCGTTAAGAAAAGTTCTTCTATGAGATTACTACCAGTGGGTGGGGATCAGATCCAATTTTGTGGTTGTGTCTGCGACCTATTTTTTTTTCGTATTAGCGTCGGCGTTAGTGAGATCGCACCAGAGTTTTTTCACACTTTTGTAAAAAAAAAAGCTCTCACACTTCACACTAATGGTCGGAATGGCCTGAATTACCCACTCTCTTTTTCTCCATTGACCTTGATGTCATTAGTTTGTTTTTCATCTTGCATTTACTAACTTCTTAGGTCATACATTCTTCATACGCCTATCTCCATATGAGCCACTGGGAGCCACACCATGGTCTGTTATTTTTGTCTCGCCACATCTCATGGGCATGATATTTAAAACACAAAATAATGCCCCTCTTGCTACAAGATTTTATTTTCCCGTAGTTTTGTGGTTATGGAACACTGTGATGGATCTGATCACGTGGAGATTCATTCTAATTTCAACTCCAATAGCAGCTAGTGTGGCTTTTCGAAACTTGACTCTGTTCATGCTATTTCGATTCTTCAATTGAGGTATCCCACTGTCACCTAGACTTCCAAAGCAGTTTTCTCAAGTGCTCTGTCTGGTGAGTAGTTTGAATTTCTATTCAATACTGACTGTAAAAGAAACATATGCGCACAATCCAACTTTTGTTCAAGTAAAACAAATGAAACAATACCACGGTTGCTCCTTAACAAAACTAAAGTTTAGTTTTGGTCACCAACGTATTCTATGCGGTCCCAGAAAAATCATCATTGTATCCCCTCTAACAGCGCATCTTTCATCTCACGATCGCTCTTCGGACAAAAAAATCTCACTTTTTGAATGTTTCTCTCTTGCCAGAGACATTAAGGATGATGAGCGATGTTAGACGAGGCATCCCTGGAACCGCGAGTTGTTTGCTAGGCTAATACTTCACGACATTCTAAATGTTTTCGTCAAGTCTTAATTGCTATTTTTTGATTCTGCTTCAATCTGGAACTCCATTTTGCTTACATAATGGAAACTCTATTAATTACTCCTCTGAGTTGGAAAAGGCATCTAGAACGAATTCCATTCTTCCGAACACCATCTTTTCAAACTTAACTTTAGCTAGTATTAATTTCAACACAGTTATCGAAATAAACTAAGCATTCAATTCATCCGACTAATGACTGGTCATTTCTTTTCTAGCGGGAACGATGTCATCAGCAAAGCTATCGACCTTGACTTTCACTCTTATGTTTACTAATTTCAGTTTTCGTGTGACGTTATCGAAACATGCCGAACGATTTCAAGAAGATCCTATCACCATGCCGTATCTCACTACGCATGTCAACTATGATGTCGTTGTGTAGAATGAGAAAGATATAGTTACGTTAGAGATAAGACGTACATATAGCCAATGAAATAAAGTTTATGCCACCCTTTTTATGTATGAATCTTGTTTAAAGCAAAGGAAGAGCTTATAGAATCCTTATATCCAATCAAAATATTCGTTTTCATATCTCTTGTATCGAGTGTCACGTGAGCAGTTTCAAGATTTCTAAGTTTATTGCTATTGCTATTTCGTCTCATTATTTTCACTTTATCGGGCGGAATCTAATAAACTGTCAGACATAGTAAATAATTTTCCACTAGCTTCACGTAAAGTGTTTTTGTAATAGCTCAAATATCCCGCTCTCTCTAAACCTGGCAATAGTAAAGAATGGAGAATTTCTCACGAGCTTTTCCTCATTATTCAATTTTTGATTGCAGAAAAAGATAGTTAGCACGAAATAAAGCGTTTTCGTTCAGTTGTTTTTTTCATCTCGGGTGTCAACATCTATCAATCCATAAAACGCATTATATACTGATATCGATACTTTCCGTTTCCATTTCAGTGTTTATTTTGTCGCACAGTTTATTACAAAGCCGATTGTGTTTCTTGGGAAGATCTTGTTTCAAAGGTACTTGACGAAAATATATACTCAATGCATAGTAATTTTCGAAAAACCTTTGCACATGAGTTTTTGACATACGCTATTATGCGCAACCAAAACTTAGGACCATCCAAAAAATCAAAAAATATCTAAGAAAAATTAGATCCAAATCAATTGGGTGTGATCATATATGTGTTGTATGGTACTAACGCTACACATATTTGATTACACCCAACTGGTTGACTCTAATTTTGCTATAAATGCTATAAATTACTGCTATAAATGTTGTTTTTTACTTAAATAAAGCCACTGAGAAGTTAACAATTACTGCTACAAAAGTTGTTTTTTACCCAAATAAAGCCACTGAGAAGAATTTGATGGTTCGCCTCAATACGACTACAGAGACCTTCACCACGGCTACGAGCGATTGTGAGGAATCGACTCGGATCATCTGCTCTAAAAGAGAGCGAAAGCGTGAAAACGTTGGCCGAATAAACATTGTTATCATTCACGTGTAAACTGAAACGTTCCGGAAAACATTGACTATCCATGCCAAGGTTGAATGATTGTCCGTTTCCAAGACAAAAATTATTAAGGTCATTAGCTTTGTTTGAACAATAAAGGTTACAAGCACGTTGTGCGATGTCGTCGTCGCATACGTCGTTGGTGTTTTTCAATGCGGGTTAGACGCCCAATCATCGGAGCCATTGGTAATGGAGACAACCAGAAAAAAAGCGAACGAGACATTCGCGCGATTCAAATGGCACCACAGTCTAAAGAACGATCGCCATCACAGCAACTATCATACTTCGTAATTTCAGTATCTTCAGCATCATGCCCTTCACGTCCTCCTTCCTAATTCTCCTAGCCGATTTAAACTCACCACCTCGCACATTCCCTACCTAATTTTCCACAGGAAAAGTGGTAACTGTTGTAGAGTTACACGCTATACTACTGTTCTCTATCACCTTATGAAGTCTAATCAACTAACAATTCTTTTATTTGACTGCTGGGGGTGGTATGATATCACTAATATATATCCTTTTTTGTTTGGTGATATGCGAAAACTTCAACGTCAGACGAGAAACAAACCCATATCTAACTCTTTCGGCAGGCGCGTGGTAACCAGCTGCAGTACGGATGCTTATGTGCTGCCATAACTCTTTCTGCGACACAATGCATCGATCTGTCAGTAACTAACCGTCAATGGCTCAGTCTAACTAGCACATAACAGCTTCAAACCCAGTTACGCCAACAGATATATAAGTATAATCGACTGGTTTTTCAAAAATTTAACCACTTTAGCGATAAAATGATACTACAAATATATATCAAATACGCGTTATAAAGCTTTATAATTCTTTCTATACCATCGAAAATGAATCTCTTAGCCTAATCCAGTCAGTTCTCCAGAAATAGCTTGATCTCAAGAAAAAAGCATTGGTAAAGAAAAATAGTTTTCTGAATGTTTTTGTTGGGTCATTGAACCTTGCAAACAGAAGCCGAATCTTGAACGAAGGTGTCCATGCACAAGTGTTCTAAAAATTCTGGTGAGAATCTCTGCAAAGTGAACTCTTTGTTTTGAAGACATCATTTTCATCAGACAACTCTCTTGAGCTATACTGTTGGCGATTCGATAAGAACAACTTTTACTTCTGATAATGGAATCCGTTATCAGTCGCTTCGTTCGGTACCCAGACAATATCGGCAAGGGTCTAGGGTGCGTAGTGGGAGCCCATATGGTTTGATGCCCGATCAGGGAGAGGAATTTGAATTGAGAGATCATACACGCACCCGCCTGAACCCTCACTGCTGATACGCATTTGAGTGGGTAGTGTATAAATAAAACATGAGAAGCCTTATGCGTTTAGAACCCAAGCACCTGCTGGCAATGCTAAACAGTTCTTCGCTTCGTTGCCGCTTCTACATTTGGCATATGGGTTACGGATCGATTGTATTCTCCCACCCAATGACAATCGATTCCCATTGTTTGTACAGTGTTCTGCGTCTGGTGGCCATTAATCTATCTGTCTGTCGGTGGCCATCGTAACGTCTGTTACTGTTACGCGCAAAATTATAGCTGAGCCGAATTGGACAGAAATAGGCAAGAGCTCAAAAGGTCTCTCGGTGGGTGAGGGAAGAGCTACTAGCAACACCCAGAAACTTCTTTTAGCTACCCTCGACGTTTTCATCCAATCGTCTTTATAACCTCTTTATTCCCGTTCCTCCAATGGATTACCGCCTTTTCAAAATGTCCCTGAGTGTCGGTTTCGAATAGTGGAAAGGTCAGTGCCATAACAAACTAAACCGAACTGAGAAGGAGAGATATGACTTTTCTCTCTGAAATACAACTAAGAGTAGATCGGTTTTATGAGTTGAAACATGTACTGCGCCTAGCCGACTCTCCATAAAGATTAAGGTTGAAGCATTCCAATGGAAATATAGATTTACAATATGGAACGTCCCTCTTACATGAAATCGAGATCCTTCAGTTCTAAGGATACGACGAGTACATTCTGATATGACTGCACTCTACCGCTAGAATAAAAATATTAGGCAGTAAATAAAATCAAAAACTGTCATACGATAATACGTCAGCAGAATCGAACACAGCAGTAAGCCTGAAGTAAGAGCAGATTCAGAGATGAAAGAAATACATTAGTACGATGACTATTCACTTTATTAGATCACCAAAGCACTTCGTCTGATTACATTTATTTTCTTGAATCTCAACTACAAAACCGTGTTTAGTATTTATCTTACTATTAGATGTTTAAATAATTGAATGCTCAATTTTTGAATTCTATCTATACTTAACCTCCGTGATGCAACGCCACTCAGGAGTTCCCTGGACCCACAACGAGACTCGTGGGTCAGATTGATGATTGTTGCCTTGCGACAAAGGTTCCTCTAGGACAGTAATACATCCGTCGTATATCGATTTTAGCTACGCTTCTCGGTGAAGGTCCCTAATTTTTTCGCGGCTATTGCTACCGTGCACGAAACCGGGCTCGTTTTTCAAGTCAAACTTGTCACCTAAGAACATCGATCGCCATCAACATTCTTACAGTTCAACTATATCCTATGAAAGACATGTCGCATAGATCTACATTATGTCTTAGCCAATTATCGCTTTGCTTAGATCATTCATATCTGAGCCGTCGAAGAAACGATCGCCATTGCCAAGCGCGCGAAAACCGAGCGTCATCCACGCCCCACCCACTCTCACCCATACCGGGAGCGGGTAAGTTGACCTCTTCCTGGACGGTCATTGCTGGCCCACCGCGAATATCCTTAAGGACCCCTAACCTTCCTTGAGCATATCAAACATGATTAGCACGTTAGGTGGGCTATCGATTGCTAATCGTGATCTTTGTGGTACTTTTTGTGAGAGCTACCTTTTCTCAAGTTTCCTATTTGATCTGATGTGATTGATCAGGATTCATTTATTATTTTGAATGTAATTACACTGTACAGAATGCTGTTTCGGGGGTGCAATTGTTTGTCTAGCGTTCAGTAACACCATGTGCTTTCGTATTATCACCTATTCAATCACATATGAATGCTTCATCGATTTGAATTAGTAGTCAGTTCTTCTGGGATTTGTCTGGACTTCGGTATGAAAACTCTGAATATGCTATGAATTCTTCTGAAGCTCGAAAGCTATAATCACACTAACTATTCTATAGACTTAGTGTATATCTCAGCTTATTCAATTTTTACGAGTTCATATAAATTGAATGATAAACGAAGAAAACCAAACAACTACTACGAACTTAGCTGCCGAACTGACAGCTGTTTCAGTGAACTGATTCCGATTGGTATGGGTGATACGCGGGTTCGGCTCCCCTAAGATTCAGAGTTTTGCATATCATTCAACATTGATGGATATATAGTGAAACATCATGATGCTGCTACAGAAACAATAGAATTGAGAATTCTTGTTAATTGTTTGTTTGTTTTGTTTGTTTGTTTGTCTGTCTGTCGTCTGTCTTTTATGCACTGAATTCGATCGAATTCTTGGGAATTTGAAGCCATTGGTTTCAGCGCGAATTGTTTCCGAAAAAAAGCATTCGTGCTGCTTTAGAATATTACTAGCTAAGGATGGAATAATGAACTCTATTGGTCTGCTGTCAAAGTCGTTCGTTCAAAACTTATTTTTATGAAACGACTTTTTATAAGTAATCGATCAAGACTTTCACGACACTAACAATCGATGAAAGAGAATGATGTTGTCCTCTTATCTATTCATCGAAGCGGAACCAAAGTAACAGTAGAGATCCTACTAGATGAATTACATATTGTGATTTATTGGAGTCGATACTGTCAGTAGTTTTCTCTTTGATTTCTTTTTTGATACCTCCAAATTTGTATTCAACGTATGCCCTACATATTGATCGGTTCTCTAGTTGTAACTAGTATAATAATAGAAATCCAAGGGGCATTCTTGCCTGTCTTAAAGCTCAATACTGTCGGTCTCTAAGACTCTAGTTGTCAAAGCCTTGTTGGACTCGCGGCGATTTTCGCGCGCGATTCGCCGCCACAAATCGCCCGCTCGCTTATCTTCGTTCATCTATTCCCACCGCGACGACAATTTTTGAACCGGTGACGAGCACGGAAGCATGTCTTCGTCGCCGGTTCTCATCTTCAACATGACATGACACCTCACTTGTGCAGTAACTTTTCCCGACAGCTGTTCAAATTTTCTGACGATGATTCGCCTATGAAGCGTGGGCACGGTCACGAATGTTTCGCAATTCCCGCGAATCGCCTAAGAGGTCATTCATTGCACGAGGTCGCTGAGTTGAGCAAAGAAAAAAACTCACTGAGCATTCAACCGAACGATCCGCTTTGAAGGAAAGGACGTGGATTTATGAGGTGGGTAGGGTGGCGGTCGAATGAACACACCACCTCGTCGGCATTGACACCAAGGAATCCTTGTGGGAGATTTTAGAACTTTCTTGTTGACGTTTTCTTTATTTACGGGTTTATTTTGGGCAGCCTCAGCGTTCTTTCTTTGAGTTTTAGGCTTAAGACAAAAATGGATACATTTCAAATGCGTCGTCCTGTTCGAAATTTGAAATGTACCGCCATCCGTCCATCAGTGTTTTTTACGTTTCGAATGGAAAAACGCGATGCCACGCATACATAATGAGACGCCTCTTGTCATATTTCGAACTCTTACCGGTACAGTATGGTAGTATTTTGAGAGCAGTGAAGGGCTCCTCTTGCAAAGCTTCACAGATCGTCAAAATTTTTCTTCTGATAGGTAGCAAAGGGCAAAATGACTGATAAACTAGAGGCTATCCTAGTTTTCCTTTTACATCGTTCTATCTTAATACTCAAAAACATTCAATACCAGTGCTTCGATCTCCACAGGATGTGTGACAATGATTCGATCTATTTATTACAGTTTATGACAAATACGATTACTGAGTATACGGAGCATATTAATATGATCTAACAGTCAACAAATTTTGTTTTTGGTATCTTCACCGATCCAATTGTTATTGCACTGCAGATCATCTCTGGCATATCGTTCCCGCTGGTTTCAGCGAAACGCGAATCAAAGTCGGATAAAAGAATATTGATAAAAGTCTGATCAGGTTCTCTGGACGGTTCTCTAATCATCAAATAATTGTAATACACACTGATGTAGAGGATGTGCAACATTTTTGCGTCAGCTGGGACTCGAACCCCACACTTCACCCTATCCGTCGCCCTAATTGTAAAATAATCTCAAATACGTCGAAAAACAACCCTTTGGGAGGACAAAAATGTTGCACAAGTACGTAGAATTTAGCCAAGATCACGCTAACAATTGCGTACTTCTGACAACAGAGGGAGGACTTCCTTCTCTTCGGTGACAAAGAGTGGATGAGCAAGTAAGAGTACCAGTTTCGAGCGGTGATCTGTTGAAGAAGATGTGACTCGAACGACAATGAAGGCGAATATCCATACGAAGAAAAATGACTGTGGACAACCGACTCGAATCATCGGCTCTCAAGAAGGCGAAGACGTCAAAACGTTAGCCGATACACTTTATACATCAACATCATGTAATAAGCTATATCATAACATTAACTGTTAATAGTGACACTGGTGTTCCATCGATGACAATCGCTACACGTCTTCGTGGGTGTTTATCATTATGAAGAGTGACGGGGTGTGTTGACTGGAGTGCAGATGCTCATCTCCGATTCTTCCCGCTGTTACAACGAACGTGTCATCTATGGAACGCGTTGACCCGTCTGGTATTACGCAATTTCTTAGCGTCTTTTGTCACATAACCCTGCTTGCACACAACACACTCCTATTCATACAAATCGTGTTCTCTTCCTTACCGTTTCCGTTCTGGCGCACTCAGATCCCGCGCTTCTCGCACCCGATGAGCCGTTGAGAGAGACGGGTTGTCGTCGTCCTTCGGCACATAACACGCGTCCACGTTCGAATAACGTACTTATGAGGTTTCCACAGAGTTTATCGAGAAAGAAATCTCACTACTCGATAGCAAATACCTTTTCTTTTCCTCTCAATAGCTAATTTATCTCAGTAGGTATCGGTGAAACGCGAGTTTAACTCTCGCCTGAGATTCAAGGCTTCGCATAACATAACTCTCGCCTGAGATTCAGGGCTTCGCATAACACTCAGCAGTCTTGTATACTTCACCAGAGTTTCTATGCCCCTTTTTCCCAACTTTCGTCACTTATAATGCGATATTTTGGTGATGAAATGATAATGTTGGGACCTGCCTATGCTTTTTTTTGCTATTTCTCGTTGGAAATTGCTCATTGTAGGCTGCAGTCGTCTGCAAATCCTTTTTTTTTTTTCATTATATCCATTGCCTGACTGTGCCGTCAATCCTGTACAATAGCAACATTTTCGGACTATACCGCCCTCATTAATATTTGGCACTTCTTCCTTTCGTGATTCAGTTTGTATTCCGTTAAGAGAACTTTTTACGTGAATAGGCGGAAACGTTTAAAAATTTGAAGTTGCGTTAACCGTTCTCAATGTGAGGAACTGTTTATCTCTCCTCTTGTCATTAACATAGACAGAAGTTACTGGTTTTTGCACTCTGGTTTTGCTTTGGTTATAACTGGCCAGTAAAGTGTTTTGGAATCGGTTTGAAATCAGTTTGTGCGAGTTTTTCAAAATCTTCTTACAGGCGTTAACTTTTTCTGTACCTTTAAGAGTATTGTGATGTACGATAGGGAGTTTCGCTAGGCCATTAATCGTATCAATAACTAATCGTTAGTGGAAAACGAAAAAATAATCGTGGCATTGAAACCATCACAGTAGTTTCGAACGAAACGGGAATATTTAGGATCTAGTCATGTCGCAGTGGGTGGCGATGCTTGAAGCGAATAAGGAGAACATACCGTATCCAGTGGATTTCACAGGTCAAAAGCCTACGGTCTCCGAGAGTACTATTCCACCTGAAATAGACACTGATATCATCACTGCACGACATTCTGTCCTACCTCCCTCTCCGCTGTCAGAAAAATCGAGTCTATCAGTCCAAAGTCAAGGTAGATAAGGTTCTTTTTTCTTCCAAACTTGGACAAACTCTTTATTAGTTTGAATGTGATCAATTTTTCAAAGTTACTGGATTTTGTGATTCAAAAGCTTTCATGTCCGTGTCCATTAATGGGCAAAACTCGAACAGTCGTGCTTCTTATTTGAACAGCTTGTCACTCGCATGTTTCGTAGAGGAATTCATCGGAACTGAAATCAACATAAGAGAGCAATGACGCCAACAACATTGAAAATTGCTGATTTCAGAGAAACTTTTTTACAACCGATTTTCTTTTGGAGGGCGACTTTTTGATACTTAACCCTTTTTCGTGTTTTGAGCTTGTTTATATGAAAGTTACCTAATTCAGCTACTGAAACATGAATATAAAGTGTTCGGTGTAGATCACTCTCCGAAAGATACATAATGTATGTGGTTTCATCAAGCATCGTTAAAGATAATTTAATGCATATGTGGACTATACGAGGACTTCCGGTGGTCTATCTGTGAACGAAGTTACTCGTGTTATCTTCCCCGACAAGTCTGTTAGCAATTCTTTCACCCCGAAAAGACGAAAAGCTTCGTCAGTTCATTGGGAGAGGTTGAACATATGACCACGTGTACATTGCACCTCTAACCACTGCGCCACAGCAAAACCGGCCTAGATAGATGCCAATTTCGCGTTTAACGTTCTTTTCTTGTCAATCGCAGAATGGTGAGTTGTGCTCTTGGACGATGGCATTTGCACTGTTGCTATGTTTGAAAACGGCTGTTTGTTAGAAATGATATGATAGTGTGATTGTCCATATATTTTCAATTCCACGACATGATGCGTAGCGATAGATAGACAGTATGCTGTGAAATATGAAGCACGAGAGAGTGTTTGTCAACGGGAGTTTTTAATGACCCCTCACATACTCTCGGCAGTGCTCTTATCATCACGACATGGGTCAAGTGTCAAGGCAGACAGGCTATGAGGCAAAACGCTACGTGAAATTTTCGGATTTGAATCTCGCGCCCATAGTGTGCTGCTGAGGGCTTCTAAGAACACAGCGGTAAGAGTGCACAAACCCTCTGGTTTTGCAGTGACTATCAAAACGAATAGATTACTGTAAAGGTGATTTGATAAAAAAGTCCTGCCAAAGATAGCGTCTTCGATTTTGGATTTACTCCTGTCAATCATGTAAAATCATCTACTGAGTAATTAAATTTTTAAATCCTAAGCTGTGCAAACAAATTCAAAAGTTGTCGAGATAAGAGACAATCTACGCTCTGATATGAGGATTTAGTGTAACGATTTTGAGATCATACCGTTCGTTTCGAGTGTTATCTCAAGATCACACTGAAACTTCAATTTACTTGATAATTGTTATTGAGCCATGCATGTGGTCTGTTATGGGCACTTATACAAAACAATTTACGTGTTTTGGCCGTGCAGCCTCGGATGGCGCATATGAATATCACGTCCGCGATCTTTTTCAATGTGAAGGGTTCTCCCCCCAAGAGAGATAGGCTCAGACGAAAGGCACCGTGCAACTAACGTGGCCGCAAGGCCGAAACACGTGCATTGACTGTATAAGTGCTCGTAACAGATCACATGCATGGCTCAAAAATAATTACCAGGCATATTGTATTTTGAAATCCTGCAAAAACAACTGGCTTCAACCTTTTGTAACCCCATGTTAGTTTTTTTTTTTTCAAAGAATGAAAATTACAAATTCTGAGTAAAAAGTTATCATTTCAGTTAGTTGCAGCACTTTCCAACCTTTATAAGGTATGTTAACTATACAAAGCAATGAAACAAAATGTGCGAAGTAGTCTGTAGAGTTGGGACAAAAAACTGATCAAATATGAAAAATTTCGAGGAAAGTTGTTAAAATGAAGGAAACCAAAGAATTACTACTGCAAGAGTATAAAAACGCTTGTTAAACCTTTAGGAAATAAACCTTTCATCTCAGAATCGATATCCGAATCGTGTCACGTCTACAGTATGACGGCGTGTTCACGTCGAGGATCCAGCGATGATGTGGATGTGGAAAGCGAAGACGGTGAAGTGACATCACGAAAAGAGAAAAGTCTTGGGCTACTTTGTCAACGGTGAATATCGATTAATGACGTCATCTTTCGACGGTCCGATACTGATCGATAATACATTCATTCGTTTTTAGATTTCTTGTCGCCATGAACGAGGAAACAAGAACATCCATCAGTAGAGAAGTACATCTAGAGACAGTCGCTAGGAAAATGAGTGAGTGGAGAGAACTTTTCTATTGGAGTTCTTGTCTCAGTCGTGCTCACTATTTATTCGACAATTTCACCTCGTCTCGCTTGTGTATTCTTATGAAACGACAAAAAATTTTTAATATAAAAAGATGTGTAAAGTTTCTTATATGCTATATTATTACGGTTGTTGCTAGATTGTGGTTTCTTCCCAACAAATCCGTTTGGTATCCTTGCTATCTTCGTTCCTTCAAATACTTAAACATCCAAATTAAGACTTTCTTAATTAGGAGAGGATTATCTATTTATCTATTCTATGCAACCAGTGATCAAAGTTTACTGTGCGAATCCCAGCACTTGCATTTGATTCCTTTTCTTAAACATCTTCGAGAAAGATCTTCGACGATTTTACATTGCTTTGCCTTCTCTTTGAGGATTTTGTCTTCTTTTTGAATGCTGTAGAATACTGGTTGAGACAGTTATTCCTGCAGTCTCGAAGGCAACCGAGTTAAACTTAGGTATTCAGCTGAGCGATACCAAGATAATGTTGGGGAGGAGATCGAAACAGTACGTAGTTTATAACATTGCTTTCTGATGCACTGAATCATTAACCAGTGCGGTATTCTGCTCCACTAGCAAAATTGCTTTTTGAAAAAAGAGAATAAAATGATAAGCTCTGTATTAGGTTACGTGTATTGCACTGTATTTTGCATTATTTTACAAATGAATAGAAAAAAGTTCAGATGTGGAGAAACGTCGAATCTACGACATCGTGAATGTAATGGAGGCTTTGGATGCCATGAGTAAAACTAACAAGTCCTATTACAAATGGCACGGATTGGAAGGATTGCCCAAACTCATGGCCGACTTGCAAGTACTACACTTATTAAAATCTATTCGATTTTTTAGGAATTTACGAAGAAATATCATCGATGGCTATCAAAAGTGTCTAGGAAGAAGCAGCTAGATTGTCAATAGATCAAATAAGATATTCCTAAGTGAATATCGTTCAAAAAACCACTCGAAATTCTAAACTAGAATAATTTACTTCAAAAAAGAACGCGTGTTCTAACGTAGATGCTTTGATGATTGAGTTGGAGTTTTCCTTAATACGGCGATACTCGTGGTGTTGTGTTCTCATCGATTCACTAGAGGCACTCACTTGCCCGTGGATCAGATGAAAACTTTGCATTTTGCAATTATGCTCTTTTTCAAAACGCCTGCTATTCCTATTTCTTGGTATGATTTAGTCACAACTTTGAAAGTAGTGGTGACGTTTTCGAATCAAGAAGCTGCAAAAACTAAGGGTTTCAAAAAAGCTTCGAAGTACAAAAGTATTTGTTATTCAAAGCAACGCAGACTAAGGTGAACTACTGAGAACCGTTCACTATTGAGCTTGCAGTTGAGAATAAAGACACAATGGTATATTTAATCAAATTTCACTCCGGTGATGTAATAAGTAAAGAATTATATAATCTGACAATGTATCTTGAGCTTTTCATGAGGTCTGTTATAGGCACTTGTGCAGTACAAATACGTGCTTCAACCTTCTTAAAATTGACGAGGCTGGAAGGCCGAAACACTTGTCTTTAACTTATAAACTTGTCAAATCATATTATTCTTGAGCTAGGTCTCAAAATAATCGGTTGCAGTGTTTGTAAAAAAAATATTATATCTTCAGAAAGAGGCAATTGAAGAGCATCTACCCGAACGTGTACTCCGCGTTGAGCAGGCCATGTGTTCCTTCACGGAACTTTCACCGGGAAGCCGAAAACTAGGCGTTAAAGAGGTTGTTGGTAAGTTTTGACGCAAATGCAACTTTACTGGATCAACAGAACTGTAGTGATCTTACTGATTAATTTTTATGGAACCCCATAAGCGTTAACTAGGGATTGCCATCTACTTTAGCTTTAATAATTTTCTCTGTAGAAAAATCTTGGTAAAAACTCTGAGATTATTTGTTCTGGTTCACCTAAAACAGAAACGCCCTTGGCAGAAGCTCTGCTGAAGCCATTGCATTTCATAAGTTTTTCTTCTGAAAACAGTTCCTCAATCATCGTTGAAGTCCATGTTAAGGTAGTCTAATCGGTGAAGACGATAGGCCTACTTCGTCCAGCCATTCGCAAGAAGTCGCTCATTCATCTCAAAATAGTGAGGTAAACATTAGAGACGATTTGACAAATTTTTTCCTTTTGATTATCTTCATGGGGAGTTTCAACTTGATATTGCTCCACTCATCAAATCACCATTTCTTTGATACTGAACACCGTTTGTGTCACTCATGAGGGCGTCATCATATTTGCCAACATCGTGTGTGAGAGCTTTACACAGGACTCCCGCTCCCGCAGATGACATAGTTAGCATAATACTTTCGTAAGGTGCCGTTTGCTAGTGATGTTCTGGGAAAGTTTCTCCATGCTTTCAGTCGTGCAGGTCTTGATTACTCACAATTTCGATGGAAGCAGACCTCATGTTTATCTGTTAGAAGTGACTACAGATCGTCTTTTGCCCCCTCACTTTACGTTATCGGATTGTTTTTGAACAACTCAAAATATTAATGGATATAGTCCACAAACGCGAGAGCTTATAACGAGAATGTATAGTGAGTCTCGCCTAGCAGGCGTATCAGCTTATTTTCTTTATCTTTGCGGTTAGCATATGTTCGTGTTCAATCTATACCTCACATTTTTGTTGAAAACACATCATGTATCCTTGGAAGCGGTCTCTTCGAGACTCACCATGAGGGGGATTCGTAGAATCATCAGAGGTTATCAGTTGGAGAATTATCAACTCGCCTTATGCACAGAAGATTTATCAACTTTCACTCTTTAATTTGTGCCATACTACTCTAGGAAAAGCCAATCAATCTGCAAAAACCTGCCATTGCATGCTTCTCCGAATTTCAAAGTGAATAAATTTAGTATTCGACTAAATATATGATAAAAAGTCTATAAGGTAGAAGGCAAGACTACACCCACATCTGAATACCTTCGCTAAAGCTAAATACAGGACAACGAACCGAATAAGGGAGTTAGTGGGATCAAAACCACGTGCGAAAAAGGGTCACGCCAATTGTTATTGTTCTTCTCCGAATGATGAAAGGGTTGAAAAGAAAAGACGAAGCAAAGAATTTAAACGCATCGAAATCTAAAGTCTTAGTGTTCTAATACTAATTTTAGAAGCGCTCTCGAGTTGATGTTCGAGATCGACAAGGTCGAAACTCTTTGGCACAACTGTGCAGACGGTTTCTTATGGTTCTGCTAAGTAATCCTGTGAGTTTCAGAATATTATGTTAATTATTCCAATTATATTCAATTGTATTGTCGAATTTTTCTCCTATTTCAGAAGAACACAAGACGTGTTAGCTTGGACGTGGCCAGTACGGTGCTCATTAAAGATCCCGAAACAGAAGGATTTGAGCCACCAAGTCGAAGTGAGCGATAATTAATTCACAGAAAAAGTGCAATCATTGAACTTCTTTTGCGCTCTGTGTACAACCTGAGATTTAGCTTAATAAATTAGACTACGCATTATTCAAATAAAATTACTCGATTACTATTATCAATTCTTATCATTTTAAGAACTTTGGCTGGACTTACGGCCTTTTTCATAAAATTTTTTATGGCAATGGTTAAGAATTAGTCTTGGTATGTTCTGATCAACATTGGCATATGTATCTTTACCTCAATCGCTGCAAAATCACACTGTATAGCAGTGGCTGTCACTTACATTGGAAACAACAAAAGAAGTCAGATAACTGCTTTATATTTTTTCGCACCTTAAATTTTTTCATGACTAAATGTGTTCGCGTTTTAACCGCTATACTCTACAGTCCTTCTTCACCCTTCTTGACACGTTAGGGACAACGGCCATTTTCGGCTGACGAGTTCTTCGGACGGTACGATTAGCGCTGGAGGGCGCGCGTTTCAATAACTTGGTTCTTCTTATATAGCAAAGCTCACATCTTGAGAAAGCTTCATTATCGTGGAAGACGAATTATCACTGAAGAAACTTCTATAAAAGGAATAAAGTTTGCGTGCCCTGGAAATCTTCATCTCCTTAGGAAGAGAAATATTTCCAACTCCTTCTACACCTTTTTATCTTATCTATATTTTTTATATTTTTGTTCATGGCACTTGTCTGTGATATAGCAACAAATGAAGATCATTCGACTTTATTCGCAGGACGAGAACCTTTTATAAGAGTGATATCTCGCTGGAAGCTGGAGAAGAATATGAACATGTAGAGGACATCTTATCGCATCGGAAACATACGTTTTATGTGGAGTTTCTCTTGAACAAAGCAGTGAAAAATTCTCTAATTAACTAATTAGCAAAGATTGCACTCATACACTTATGCACAAACGCAATCGACCATTTGCCATATGGAATCCATGACCAACATCCCCTCGCCCCCTTCCTCCCTGCTTGTGTCCAGCCCACATTTTAGCAGAAAAAACGGCACCTTTGTATGTGAAGCTCAATTTTATATTCCCTGCTATACTGCAGTGAAACGGTATTTTCAGAAAATAATTGCAGCGTATGAATCACCGGAACTTGCGCTATCGAATAGTTACTCATAATTTCAGCGAACAGTTCTGTCCTGCGGGAAATATGCGTATCTGAAACAGAAACGTTTTCTTTGCGTTGAAGCGTCACGAAAAGCCATTTTCAAATGAGGAACAAGTATCGCAGAAGTCAGGGATTTGGACTTTTGACTTTTAAAATGCAATTGAAAGTCTTTCTTTAGCGAAAGCGGTCGAATCTTCATTTGTTGCCGTGTAACAAACAAGAACCCTACTTTTTATCTCACATTTGTCACGCCAACAGTGATTCGTGTTCTTGCTTAGAACATTATATGCATAATAAATAGTCTATTAAATGATCAGTTTCTGCTTCTGGAATCAAATATTGCAACTTAAACTTTTGATTTTGATGTCCTTTCACTCCGTACTTTAATAGAATTTATCAGAATCATTGAAAGTTAGCAGCGTGCTGGAGGCGTTATTGAAGCCTATCAGGGTTTTCTAAAAACCAACCTCAGTATAAGATCTACATTTAGCAAGTTATTGAGCGGCTACAAAAATATAGATGCGATATGATGAAATGTGGAATTTGACTTGAAGTATGCTCTTCCTCTATTTTTTTTTTCGATTTTCTATGTCTTTTTCGTCGAAACAAGAAACATAGGTATTCTTTTCACTAGAAATACCCCAGTGGAAGTCTCCTGAGTAATATTCTTTCTTTCCAAAATGCATTATCAATAGCTCGATTTTACAATAAAATACCAGATTATCATTTGAGAGCGCCATATATTCGTACCGTTCCTTCAAGGGCGACATGCATGTGTTCAAAAGAGCGTACACCGTTCCGAAAATGCTAAACATTCCATAAAAACTCGATATCTATGGTTTTCGTTGATCAAGGTAGCTGTGATAATTCTGTGAAATCTCTACCGTGCATTCAAATTTTTTGAATCATGAAAGATTTATGAAAGTACCGCGAAATGTTTAGGTCGTTGCCGTCGCCTTTACGATATTGCAAATGTCCTCGTCGCTTTAGGTCTTATCAAGAAAGTTCATTACCTTTTTGGTACAAAGAAGATCCCATTGTTCGTTTACTGTGGTCCTGAACCAGATGGTGTGTTATGTCTTTTTTCTAGAATTTTTAGATTTTGATGAAATTTCGTTTTTGGTGCTCTGTTTTTAGTTTTTTGCTTGTGTATAAGAATCTAGATTTACTGCTCTACCATTTAACATTTATGCTATAGGCCTTTGTTTCATGTTGATTACAGAGTTACTGACTCTTTGGCAACCCGATACTTTTCTCATAACAGTTAGACTAGAAGGTTGAGAACATGTCACAGTTATAGAAGACACTTTGCTTAATCACTGCAGAGTTATGTTCACGAGTCAATTTCTAAGTATGATGTCCATCTTACAATTATATTTCCATGACCGCTTGAAAGTATTTTATACCGTATATTATGTCTACTGCTATATTTTTTCTACCCGCAGGCTCTATACGTTAGCCATGTTTCATCGTTGCGATTGAAATCGAAAAACAATTAAGAAATAATCTGAAACCAGCGATTATGAACTCGTCTGCAAATAATTCCATGTAATCCATCAAACGTAAAGCATAGCTTTCTACTATGGGCTATGACCATTACAGCATATGTGTTGGGCAAAGTATTCTTTGAAGAACTAGGTGCAGTAAGGAACTCTGTGTGGCGAAACAAATTGCTAATAAAAGGAAATGACCAATATAGAGGTTATATTGACCATAATTTTCTTCCTCCAAACTTGGCGCCTGGAGACGTCACAACTTCACATGAAGTGTAATGATTCTGTGGTTAACAAGTTGATTAAACAGTCCACAAAATAACAAGCAAATTAAGGTATTGAAAAAATAAATAGACTGAATTAGAAGAAAAAGCCTAATGTTTCTCTGCCTCAGAAAACTCGACATTTGATGCGAATGCGTGTATCGAACGGCTTTTGGCATCCAGTGCATCCACATCGCTCACTCCTCAGATGAAGGTTAATAAAAATCCACATGAACTTTTTTTATGAATTTTTCAAATAATCTTTGCACTCTACAGCAGAATTTTCTAGATCACTACAACAGCAATGCAAGAATCACTTTCTGCGAGTAAACGAAGCAATTCTGAAGCTAATCTTCATCTACCGTTGTCGAACAAAATGCCTCGTATCAAGTAAGTGTTATTCAAACAATCACAGTGATTTGTTGTATTTTCCCAAACGAAGCAATGAAATTAAAGGAAATAAATTAGTTCAGGTGATAGAAAGGGCGCTAGCTGTTTGGATTGTCTATTTGGATGGGAATCTGACCTATTAAAATGTTCACTATCTTCCCTATAGTTATAGATTCTTTGGAATTCCTGGTAGTGCCTCATGTTTTCTATTTCTAGTAGGCCGACAGGCTTACGTTGATTCTGTTCAATTTGGTCGAGCTCGTGTATAGATTCATCTGCACGCAAGGTTTTTTGTGCAGTTTTCTGCACAATTTTTTTGCTAATATAAATTGGCTGATATTTCAGTGTAACTGAATGCTAAAAAGTAAAAACGGAGCAATACTCTTTTGGATTCGGTCTCTTTTTCATTCATTTTCAATCTACCACCGTGCAAATCACAGGAGTTGTTCTAGGATTTCAATGAAAATATAGTCTAAGAAGGAAACAAAGTCATATAGTGCAGTGGAATAGAGCTGAGGTGTTGAGCACATTGTGAAAGACCAAATTATCATCTCTTTCGGTATTCGAATCCTTAGTAGCTTTGAGCGTAGTTTTCACTAATGGATCCCGGCTGACGCACCAGAAAGAGCGTCGATAGTGCAACGGTTAACACGTGCTCCCGAAAAGAGTGAGATGTGGGTTTGAATCCCGGCTGACGCAAGCATTTTTGCATAGCACTCTACGTTATTGGGTACATTATAAGGACCATACCACCGCAAGGGGAGGTCAAATAGAGAATTACTATTGATTACTAATACCAAATAGATTAGCCAAAATTGTCCATCACACGGTTTTGCTGCTTTGTTCAGTAGACGGAAAAAACTGAAGATCACCAAATTTAGCAAACCATTTTAGATCCGAAGATTTCATGTCTAATACGTCCTCGTCGCTGATGATGTTCGCCGAATTAGCAGCTGAACGTCTTCGACAGGAGACAGAGCTTCGAGAGAGGAGCGTGTCCAATGCATCGTCAGTAACTGAAACGTCAAGGACATCGTCCGTGCCCTTAGTGAGGTCAAACAGCGGGCATATTTTGCCAAAACCACAGGCTCAGGTTGTTCAATATGTTTTTTCCGTCATCATATATGATTCTGATCGATGAAAGTAGTCCTATATAATGCGATTCTATTGGGCCATTGCTTAAAAGTCTACCAGTTTTTGAATTTTCTTTTGGCGGATAACAATTAATCAATCACGACTCGGTTTATCTATTGTTTTTACAAGGATTAAATTTGGCTAGGCCTGCTTTTTCCATTGAAAATCTTTATCCGCAATGATTCATTCTCATTGAGTCATTTTCAGTCACTTTTCCAAGTTATTACGCAAATTGTGAAAGCTATTGCCATTCGTTTTTGTAGAGAAAATTTTAAAAAAATGTTATTTAGTGAGATGAAACGTCTTGAAGTATCAAACTATAGAAAATGATTTCAGCGATCGTTCGGACATTTTTCGGCTTCACCGTTGAGTTCACCGATCAGCGGTGCAAAACGCTATGCAGTGAAGATTGGTAACTCCTATCAGATGTCGTCAGTACCGTTGACTGGTCTTCAGCCTATCGTTTTACCGACTACAGTACGTTGAACATGAGCTATCCCTCCTCAATGCTACCTAAAATTCGTTTTAATAATGTTGACAGGTCATTATTCTGAACATTCCGACCTTTCAAATTCCCAATTATTGGTGAAAGTCAGGTTTCTATGCTTTTTTCAGCATAAACCAAACTTTTTCATTAATACGCAGAAGACATAAACCTTCAGCAATGTAGTTAATTCGTCGATTATTTTTGTCATCTTTCGAATTTTCATTGAAAATGCTTAAATATTGATGTAGTCATTCGATAGCACGAATCTCGAAAATTTTGATGTTATGACTGTTTTCTAAAACCGTTTACGTAGAGCACTGTTAAAGCAAAAAAAGTCATGTTTCGCACTCGAAGTAGTTAGCTCGTCGCTTGAACTTTGCAGCGGGCTCATTTGGCACTGTGAAACAAAAGAAAATTTTGTAAATATGAAACGATAGAACAAAGTTTCTTCCGCAGTTAATATACAAAAAACCTACAAATTATTCATCGTTGTTAAGCCGGTCTGGACACCAGCTGCACATTTCCCGGATTTCATGCGCTCATCATCAATCAGCTGCTTACCGCATAGTAGTTCAATTTTCTCACCCAGTTCGACGACAACAGCAACATCGCAACCAACTACGCCTCCGGTTGCCACTGTGGTGAGCGGAATTTTCATTTACCTTTGATCTTGCTTGAACTCAAAAATCCGTTATTCATGCGTTCTGAAGTGGATGGTTTTGCTGTCATCGTCGTTTTCTGCGTGTGGCGTAGTAGTTGGACGGATGCCTTCAGCACAAACGTGGATGTAGATCTGATACATCGTCTCGGTCTATCTAAGAATGCCATCCCTCCTACGCCGATAAACTGGATAACAGACTTCTGATGGGAGGAATAAAAACACTGGCCAAATACATCGGGTAGATCCACCTAGGCCACTGTTAAAGTGTTCGATTGCCTCGTCAACTACACTATGAAAGAAGTGAAATACATAGCTATTGCTTCGGTATGTGGTCCAAACCGGTTGCTTGTATCTATGCTCCGTATTAATCAAACTTACTAAATTATATTCCTTGAAAATTTCCACAACGCATTGAGTGAGCAGTTTGAGCTGATACGTTTTATTTTAGTCTGATTTGACTCATCTTGAGCGATCGAAGAATTCCTTCACCATGGCTTTCTTCCTTGTGATGGGTGAAGCGACACGAATAGAATTAGTTTGAATTATGCCTCAGTCTTCCTCACCAACGAGTTTAAGCATTCGTCAGTCAATAAATCGACCAATACAGGTGCAGACGACGAAGCCGGCGATGAAACACACCGTTACAAACATTCTTGGCACCTCGAACAAGATCAATTCCAATCAGCTGAATCATCGTAATTCGTCACCGTTCCAAGTCGTCAGAAAAGGCAACAACTCGTCGTGAGTTTCATTTTGGATAGCTTTTCTTGAAAGCCAATTTTTAGTTCATTCTTCTATTGTTATGATTATAACACTCTTATGTATTATCGAAATAGGGTGGTACGGTAACGGAGCAGCGTTCTGCTTTACCGTTTTGTGGACCAGCGTTTTGCTTTACCGCTTTACTTCCTGACGCTGCTACAGCCACCAATCACTGCGCTAACCCACCCTATTGATATTCATTAACGTGATTGCGTTTAATGATCAGAACACGAAATGGGCTAAAAACGAGGCATGTTTAGAAACTACGAACAGAAAATGAATGTGGAAATGGGTAATTATTTCGGTTACACTTCTGAAAGTGAATGGATTTTTTTTTGCAGTAAGAAAGATGACCTCAAAGTATCCCAGAAAAAATGGAAACGACCAGAACTTTCCAAATAAAAAACAACAGGAATGCTCGTTTATTTCTCGTTGAAGCGTGACGTTGGTTGATCACAGGAGTATATGAGAACTTTGTATAATAATTCTGAATACGTAAACATTTTCATCATTGTTTTTGATGCTAATTCACCATTCTTACGACTATTCGCAGTTTGCTGGCTTCGAAATGCTGTCTATTCGGGTCCGTGCAATGAAGTATTAGGTTGATGAAAAAGTAGTTGCGTTCATGCATTGTTGACATGCGTCTTATTGATGGAATACATTCTTGACTAGATGTGGTTATGTTATGCATAAATTCAATGCGCATTTCTGCTCTATGTTTTCTATACTCAGGAATGACTGAAGAAGGATGTTAGATAAAAAGCCAATCGGAGCGATTTTCTTATTGAAGTTCCAAATGGTTCATAAAGCAGCAGAGAACGTACAGTGCAGTGGTGTCAAGTGTTCGTGAAGGAGACAGGAGCCCTGAAGACGAGGAACGTAGTGGCCGGTCCATAGGAATTTGACAACGACCACTCAGAGCAATCGTTGAAGCTGATTCTCTTGAGACTACACGAGATGTTGCAGAAGAACTCAACAACAACCATTCTGCGGTCGGTTGCCATTTGCCACAAGTAGAAGTAATCGCGGTTTGAGAACGCCGAAAACTGCAATTGCTTTACACAAACCTAATATATAGCACAAACGCGGAATGTGCGCATTTTCGGAGAACATCTGGGTCAGCATACGGATTACGGAGTTAGCACTGCGATGGCAAATGATCCGTGACTCTTTGGATCGGTCCCGTTACGCAGGTGACCGCTTCACCGCGCCGATGTGGCGCTAATCGTGCGTAAGGGGCAAACGAGCTTTTGATGTATGGCGGTGGCTGTCTGTGAAGCGCGCCACAAATAGCGCCGCGCCACAAATAATAGCGCCTCGCCAGCGCTTCACGGTTACGCAACGACGACGCAACCAACGATGCGTCTTATCTGAAGGCGTATTGTTTGCTGATCCCTCTTTTCGCGCTCTATATAGTGATTGTAAAGTTACGAAATGGGTCATATTCATTAGCAAACCACCGCGGTAACGGTGTTTCACACGAAAGCGTTTGGCAATTTGAAATTGGGTTCTTATATAGGGCTAGACTGCGGCCTATCGTCTCCCGTTTCTGGCACATTTTCAGTGCTCGAGATTCTTCGAATTGAAATTGCCTTTCCAGAGCGCTGTGACAGATCTTTTTTGTGAGCAAGGCAAACATATATCAGGGAAAGGTTCTTACCGACCTGAAAGCTATTATTTCTCCTTGATGGCAGTGATTCTTCCTATCCATGCAGCAGTCTGTATAATTCAGATTGGGCGCAAAAGTAACTGCAGTTTCAGATCGTGCTGAGACCTCAATTACTTTTGTAGTCGCTTCAAATAACGAGAATGACAGAATCGTCGACATTGAGTTCTTCCGAAACATCTCGTCAGTCTTGAGAGGATCGGCTTCGATGATTGCTTTTTCCACTTCTGACGAGATTGGTCTGCTAGAACTTGTGGTTTTCGCATTGTTGAAATGTGTCTCTTTACGAAACCTCTTGGATCATCACTGCATTGTAAATTCGTTCGCAGTTTCTGGGGTAAATGCGTTATTGATGTTGTGAAGTAACTCTGCTCTTCGCGACCCATTTTGAACTCACGATTTAAACCGTAAATGCTTTTGTACCAACCACCATCCTTTCCATGGTCTAAATCCAATACAAAATAAATATTGAGTAATTCGTGATTAGCAGTAAAACACAAAGCAAGAAATGCGCATCAAAATGATTTCTGACGCAATCAAATTTATTTAAGATTCTATACCAATATCAAACGGCGTAATTCAAGATTGCGTAGTGCGCAACTGCTTTTTCACCAATCTGATTTACATGTACAAAAGTTATATCTACTTTTACAGTCTGATGGGTTGTTAAGAAATGCCGTGAACTATTCTGATTTATAAGTTGCTATGGTGACTTAGGGCGCATGTGGCGCAGTGGTTAGATGTGCTTTGCGTCCCACACGAGGTCATTGGTTCGATCTCACTCCTATGGCTCAAGCCATCCCTCCCGCCGGGGTCGGTCAATTGATACCAGAGTGGTTCCAGACTTGTTTGGGAGGATAAGCAGCACTGATTTGGTAAAGCGGGAGGCCATCACGAATGTAAAGGCTAGATATGCATTCAATCAGCTCAAACGAAGTTAAAAATTGAAGACGAATGCATGACACATCCCTGAGGGATTGATCAACACTGAGAACTCAATGGAGACTTTTTATACCTGTCAGACAAGCTACCTGCCTTGCAGTTTGAAAAATTATTCGGCAAATCCTTCACGCATTACGATGGTGACAGAATGGTCGCGCCAATAGCACTGATTTCGTCATTTTGAAAAGTGTAGCCGCTTATAGAGCAGAACGATACGATTAGGAATGTCTTTGTTTTTGGATGATCCGAATAAACACTGTTGACTAAAGAATGGAAATAGATGTTGCTTGTAGATTTGAGTTGAAAACTGATCTTGAACGAAGTATCACGAATTCGGAGATTCATTACGAGCAGTACGTTTCTAATTAAGATCTTTACCCGATTCATGAGCGCGCCATATAAAGATAATCACCGATTCATGTAATCCTAGAACATGACATACCTTGAGGGCAGTGTAGTGTCCATATGCAAGGTATTTCCGGCTACTTCAAAACACTTTCAAGTTTTTTGAAACCCTTTTCAAGCTCCTTTCCCATTCTGTGAACCGAAGGATAGGATGAGAATATCAAAGAAATCAGTTGACCGCGCTTTTAGTGATTACTGATCGTTAAACAAATACTGATCTCAGTGTGACGCTGTGATAGATCGAAACGTTAAGTGTTGAGATGGAAGGAATGTCTGTGCTGCACACTACAAGTTCAACGCCACTTGTAGCTTTTTTCTTTCGTTACACTAGAGAGTTGCCATCATCAAAGCTTTTTCATCTTCCGGCCGACCTTTGATCACAAAAGAAATTCGTCGTCGGCTTTCTTTACCATCAAAGGCAGCCTTCATGTATTCGACTCATCGTACGATGCTTGTCAACGCGCGCGGCGACTTCTAACGCCGACTGCCCGAACTGACATCCACGAGCTTCTTCACCTTTGAACGGTTGGATGGCGGGCGGTGTTTTTGTGTCGCACACGCGTCACCCAATGCGATCATATCATCAAATACTATAAAATATAAAGCGCTGTGAAAAATGACAACACCTCAAAAGGGCACCGCGTGTGCGAACGACTCCACGGCGGCAACACGAAAAGGTCTGACGGACGGCGTGCGTTAGGGTCACACTGCCGTCAAATCCGTAAATCAAAGCATGGCGACAACGATTACGGTAACTGAAGCAAATATTAGTGAAGACATAAGGCAATTGAACGTCAACCAAACGTAATCTGTTGCGTGAATAGTGGATGTTTTCGACATTTTACCAAAGAAGGAGAAAGAAAGCTCTTGATTTTGATCAATCCTTGAGGCATGCGAGCCATGAATTCCACTTCAGCAAGATCGTTAGAAGTGCTTGATTGCATATCTAGCATATACAATATCTTACAGTGGTCTGCGATTCATCAATGCTTCTGTTCTGCCAGGCAAGTCTATATCAGTTTCCCGACCCCACAGAGATGATAGGCTTGGCGAGTCCAGGGCACGGGATCGAAGTACTGTTGCATGTGTATTGTCGAACACTTCTAACCACTGCGCTACACGCTCTGCACCGTTTGCTGTGGTCACAGATTTTTAAAAATCCTGTAAACTCTGTATTAGCATCGAATAGTGGCATTTTTAGTTCTACTATGTTGAATGACTTCAAACATTAGCATTTGAATATGAGATGAAGATGAGATTAAGAAAAATGTTCATTATCGAACAATCCATAAGATGGTACACTATGCATTCTACTTTATTTGTAGCAGTGCAGAGGTGTTACAACACATAATTGACCTGCACGACCACTAGTGTTAGCCTACATATCTCAGTGTTCTTATCCTCACAACAAATTTAGTAACAATATGCTGACCCTAGACGAGTGAAGCATTGGTCAGTCTACGACGCGAGACCGCACCAATGGCTTAGTAAATACTGTTGGGAGCCTTCAACTACTGCGCTAAACAGAATGCAACATAGAGTTTAAAAAACGTGAATAGCCTGAAAAGAATAGGAATATGTTGAACTGAAGGAGTACACTGAAGAGAACTGAAGAAGCATTTTGGAAAGAAAATAAGCTATATAATCTTTTTTCGTGAGTGAGTTCATATTTGAATAATATTATGGTTTGCAGAAAACCTCGAAGACCCATTTTCTCTTTACAGGAAGCAACCTTTTGGGTCGTTGCACAATATTCCGAACAGGTATTGAAAAAGAAAACTGTTGCAAACGAAAAAAGTCCTGGATCGTTCACTGATCGACGAGAGAGTGATGCCATTTTGCTAGTACATTTATTTTTCCCTTTTGGTTATTGATCAAATCAATTGCATCATAGCTGCGAATTTTTCCGTTCTTATACGAGTTCTCTTCTACTCATATTTATAATTTTGTTCTATTCTCACTTTATCTTCTCTGTTGTTCTCATTGCTTTACCAAATCGATTCATTGATATTCGTGGGTTTTCTATGACCTCTTCTTACATACTTTTGCTCTCGGTACTAATAGGGCTTAGTTTTATTTATTGCGTTGAATGTGATGTAAGTATGAATCCACACGATCTTCAGCCGTGCGATAGCACTCTTGATTTACGGTAGAATGTGCATCGAGCTGTCTTTCGATGTTTCTGTTTCGTTACACTGTGTTAAGTCGTAGATGTGCAAGTAATTGTGAATTTTAGATTGATGATAATTATGGTAAAAATTAAATATTTCATATAGATCTTTTGATGAATCAAAAATGAAATGGCCTACTACCACTAATTATGAATCCAAGTGACTAAGTAAAAAAGCAATTGATCTAATGACGAAAGACGAGAGGCAAAGAGCACAAATTCCGAGAAAAAACCATTACAACCGTGTTAACGGAAGTGCGCGATCATGGAACGCGAGTCTATACACACCAGAATCATATGCCATTGTCTCGTGGGACCTGAGAAAGATGATTCCATTGTTTTTTTTTTTAGCTAGCCTCTCTATGTTCACTTTCAGAATGAAAAGAAAAAAAGAAAGAAGTTACAGGCCAAAAAGAAGCTGCTACCAGCGGGCAAGATTTGAAGGACTGCTCGATTGTGTAAAGGTCGATTTCGGTAAGTACGGTCGTGAAAGGGTAATGAATAGTTCTAAGTATATCGTCCAGCTTCGCAACTACAGAAATTCCTAAAGAGTTATTCTTCTCACATTGGCCTGCGGTGATCTGGTTACGTTATGTTTGACAATGAGCACGGCATTATCTACTTATGTGCAGAGTTATCAACTTGTGATCACACTTTTGGAATTCTTTGCTCATCAACAGAGGAAGTGTTTAAATTTAGTGACCAGGGTCGAAGATTAATGTTTGTCATCTGACAGTTTGGACGAGGCGGCGTGGTGAATTATCGTGGATTTGCATCTAGGAGAATTTGCCATCGCCCCATTGTTTGAACCTACAGGATTCATTTATTGAAACCAAAAGAAGAAAACTGACAATACATTAGTAAAGTGAGGAAGTAAGGACGTAAAGAAGTGGTTCATAAACAGCATCTACATGAAGACTTTGATGGATTGTCTTTATATGGATTTAGTTATGACGATTTCGGGAGTAACCTTTGTAGAATTTTTGCATCTAATTCCCTAGCAGTGTCTGGTATTCCTGCGGTGAGAAGAGGATTTTTACGGAAATTTCTTGCATGAAAACTATGATCTATGGCACTGTTCTTTCATAGCTGGTTCCTAGATAGAGAAGTCAGCAATAATAAAGCGGTGAGTACCACGAAATTCCAAGACTTTTACATAGAAGTAACAAAGCATGTGTCTACAACGAAGGATCCAATATAGCTCACGATAATTCATAGTATAAGCGGGTTCTATACTTGCTTGCCGTTGGGTGACCTATAGTACAGTCTTGCCACCTAAACACAACGGATACACTAACCTAAGGAGTCAAAAGAAATAGAGGAAATGGAATGCAAACAAAAACTCATCATCACTCTACTGGTATACGTAGGTTTCATCGTATTCTCGCACGCCTCATCAGCACCACATGCCTTTCTGTTCACCCCTACAACTAATGGTGCGCCGAAGACGTTTCAATTTAGAACAAGTAAAAAGATTACCATCTGTCGTGGTCTAGACCGAATCATAGTCAGTGGCTCACGGCTGGTGATAACGGATATAGCAATAATTTCCAATCGGCTGTGTACGAGACCTTGCTTGAAAAATTCGATATAGTCATGATAAAATGCTACATGCGTTGTTACTTGAGCGAGGTCAAACATAGTCGATTGGGGGGTACTATCATCACTAAATAGAACTATAGAAATGCGATAGAATTCGCACAATAATATAGAAAGGTCCACATAAATCTAACATTCAGTTTTTTATTACAAAGTAATCAAAACTTGACATTGATTTTATAGGAAAATTGTCATAACAGAGAGATGTAAATAAAATGGAAAATATGATAAATTCGGTATGTGACATACCTTTGAACCGGCTACCACTGAAATTATCACTACAATAGATCCTGTGAAGCTTTCAAAGCTAGAGCTAAAGAATTACGACTAAAGAAAAAAAGCAGGCGAGTTTTTGAAACAAAAGGAACTGTACAAGTTTCATTCCAGAAAAAGAGAAGGGAACAAAGAAGAGGGAATAACTAACGACATTCAGTGCATGATTTCCATGAAGAATACGTACAACTCAAAATCCTATCCACTTCAAAGTCACATTGAGATGAACAAAACGATATTTCATGTCGCTTCAGCAATTTTTCATGACGTTTCAAATCGCACAGATTTTGACAAGAATTCCCGCTACGTGCAGTATGTCAACAGAACAAAGGAATAAATTTGAGAATGCTCGCCTATCCGCCTACAAAGTTCGAGTCTTTATCAAACTTACAGTTAGTTTGCGCGTCAGATCATTTCGATAGAAGTCAACTTAATTGACTATTTTGAATTCATCATATCTCTTCGAATTTCGGATCCACGAGGTGGGATCGCTCGATCTTTCAACAATCCCAGTTGGCAAATGCAACGATACTGATCGGGAATCTCGAGCAGCGACTGCACAGCCAATTTCACATCACCTTCGGCTTGGCCCGTTGTTTGCCGCATGATCTGCAATGCTCTTGATAAGTCAAGCCGTTGATACCAATTCGTACCTTTGAATGGAATGGGGACAATTCAAAGATCTTCTATCGACCGCTTTTCATAAAACCGCTCAAAATAATATAATTTGATAAGGATATTACATGTTTTGAGCTGATAGGTCTAGTGGTATACAGGCGCCTGTTTCGCCCTATTGGGACTCATCACCATTGGTCACCACAATGTCAGATAAGTACATCACCCTCGATTCAGCCAATCCCCTGAGGTCAAATAATCCTCCAAAGGAATTGACGCCGAGTAAAAAATTACCCCAAGTTAGGTGATGTACTTACCTGACATTGTGGTGATCGGCAATCGAGTACGTAGCTGTTACAATGAATCAAACCTCTTCTATCGACTGCGCTGTCTCCTTCTCTCCTTTGTAACTCTACAAGTCCTCTCTCTATCTCGTGAGACTTCATCTACTAATAAGGATATGGGGACAGTATGGTGATTGACTCATAAACAAAACAAAATCGCTGCAGTAGCCGTTGATGAGTTTTCATTATGTCTTTGCTGGTATCGTTGTACGAGCTTTCAATTGGTGGGGGCGAAATGGCAATTTCCAGAATTTTAGATAACCCATTCATCCATTTCGCGTACTCTTTAAGTCTTCATGGCACATTCCCCAAAACCAGTAAACTAACTTTCAAAGGGTGTAGGTCTAATTCCAAAATTTACAACCCTCCATGTTCTTGCTACCCTCTCAAATAAAGATGGTTCTCTGCCGTTATGCGGGAACAAATACATATTTGACCCCATTCGCTGGACAAGAATTTCTCACTAGAATGTTAGTAATTATCCAAAGGTTTGAATCTCTGGCTAGCGCGGTAGGAGGACCGGTTTTTTAAAAGACCCTTTCATAACAATGTGAAACTTAAAATAAAATTATGTTTCACACTGGCTGCACAATTCAATTATTACTTTGTTGGAAGTCACGAAAAGCACATGAACGTGTAGGGAAAATCTTTCAATACCAGAGTGGGGAGTTTGATCTGGAGTTCCTTCCAGAGCGGGAGAAACAATTCTCGATCAAATAACACAATTCGCACTTCAGATAGGGCGCCCTCCGATCGAGCATCGCGGCGACACCACTGCCACTCCGCAGCCTGTTAATTGGCCAAAAACCAGATACCCTCGTATGCGAATCGATCTTATTTCGCCTGCCTTCGACAAAATAAGAGCATCTTGGAATCCTTTATTCTTACGCTATCGAATGATTACCTATGGACTAGAAAAAAGAGCACTGTACTGCGAGGAATATGAGCGTGTTAAATAGAAATATTTTCCTTCGCTGGAGTGTTAAAAATGGGTCTTTTCGTAGAATGAACACGTATAGCGCTAGCCAGAGACGTATGCTTTTGAGTGATTACCAACACTCTTTATGAAAAGTTCGTGTCGAACGAAAGGAATAGGCTTGAAAATCTGTGCTACCAACCGGAAAAGTACCGACTGCTTTCAAACCTATACCATGTCGATGCTCATTCAGTGAAAAAGCTTTGTGATATTCAAAAAAGCTCAGGCATAATAGCTGATAGACTGTCACCTTCAAAGACTCTAGCTGAAATCCAAAACACAACGGTACTTTTAGGTTTAAAATTTTTGCCGCCTCAACTTAAAACAGTCATAACACTGACAGTAACAAGTCGCCACATTTCGAAGAGCAGTAGCTTTAACTAAAGACTGAGAGAGGAGGAGATCATTAGCATTTCATTTGACATAAAGTGGATAAGCTCTGCGAAATATTGATTTTTCTTGGAGAAACTTGGACAAGTAATGATCGATTGACCGATTAGTTGTTTTCCTTAGCTAAAGATTATTTTACTGGGCATGATATGTGCCTAGCTAATGTTGAACAATGTTCTTCTTACCTCGTGGAATTCGGTAAAATGGAAATTGTCCCATGGACGCTTCGGTAAAGATTCATCGAATACCTGAATGATTTCTATGCTCCAAATGTTGTTCTTGGCTATTTTTCCACGTTTCAAAATATCAGCAATAAACCATGATTTCTTCGTAGCACCACATAATCCAATAATTTAAGTCAATGGTGGTGGTTCTGCAGTAAATCCTGGTAGCGCACAGGTAGTCAATCAAGCGTACTACTAACATTCTTATGCTTCATAAACGGAATCCGGATGATATGACATACTCAACACAGTAGTGATCTCTTTTCACGGCATGGCTGGCTGGTGCTTTGAACGCGGTATTGTTTTAGTAAATAGTAATCACTTTTGATATTATGAAACTAATATTGCGACTGTTGTTCTGTTTCTATTTTTATTCAGCACTTTATTTCATCCGTCATCACAGTGTCTTTATTCACTGTGCGGATCACAGTACTTCTAGCATTCAATTCGTTTTTCGTCTTCTTCTTGAACGGCGTTGATTACTGGTTGGGCGAGTCTCCTTGCAATCTCGAGAATATCTTGCTGTGGCGCTCCATTGGACGTTGTTAATGACTGCCAGAGAGGAGTGGGGGTAGGAGCTCGGCTCCACGCGCGCCGTGACCAACATCTCCAATCCACTCGGTCACGGCGTCCCCCGTTGTTCTTTTTCTAAGCTCACAAATTTATAAAAGTGCTCAAAATCGTTTACAGTTTTAGAAATGGCTATAAAGGCTCACGACTGGCGCACTCAAGTGTGCTGCGATGTGCGCAGGTAAGAATAAGCTAAGTGAGGTGGAATAGGTCATGAGCCATGTTCTTTGCCTTATCTCTATTGAATAGAATCAGTTTTTGTTAAGAGGATGAAGAAAAAGCATAGCACATGCCTAAAACTCGAGTTACTTAGAAGGATAATTCATTTTAACCTTTAAGAATAGTATATTATCAGTTCTCACCTATCAGTATATTTCGTGCACATCAACATGCGCATTGTGCCCCTTACACTTCGAAGAATCAAAAAAAAAAACTGTTAGGAGTAGTGGTTAGGAGTGGTGTTACTGCACCTTCATCATGTCCCATGGTCCATCGCCAACACCGACAACGATAATCGACAGTGGATACTGACAAGCTTGAACAATAGCCCGTCGTGTGGCACGCTCGTTAGGTCACTTGACCGTCAGCAATAATGACCAGGATGTGATACTGCAACGGAAAAGGAGATAAAAAACACAAGAAATAATTATCCTGAATTTCTACTAGTTAATGAATAACCTAAAACAGATCTGGAGAAAAATTCGAAACCTGCGACTGAATGAAGCACTTAATAGGATAATAGGTAGATATGGAAAAAGGTGTAAAATGGGATAGATCGACAATATCATGGCAGATGTGGATACGAGAAAAAGTGCTCCGAAAAAATTATACTTGCAACGCTTCCGTTCAAAAGAAACCCAATGATTCAATTCCTATCTTTATTCTCATAGGAAACCTGAGCATCCTAGAATTTTAATTAAAGCCTCGTTGTTTTTGAAAGAATTTCAAAGGTGAGTGCGTACGAGCTGAAACTTATTGCTTTCTTTTCGACTGTTTGTTGAGGTCTCGCCAAAACAATATATAATCTGATACATATTTCAAGCCCTTCATAACGTCTGTTATGACACTTATAGAGTGCTAGACGAACGTCTCGGCCTTTCCGCTTCGTCACTAGCACGGTGTCTTTCGTTTCAGCCAATCCTTTGTAGGGAGTATACCTCTACATATAATGGAATCGAAGACGAGCATCTTGCAATGCACAAGCATAGTGATAAATTTCGTCGTCGATTTTTTTATATGTAAGGGTATACTACTCTACAAAAGGTGGGTCAAAACGGAGGGCACCATGTTACTATGATGAGGCTTAAAAGTCGAAGTGTACGTCTAGCACTATACAAGTGCCATAACAGACCTCATGAAGGGCTTGGATTATGTTATCACAAAATTCATTTTGTATGGTCACAAATTACTACCTTGTCTAAGCATTGGTTAGCCTAAAATCCCACTGTGGAGAGATAGACAATCTTAGACGACGTCCATTTCATATACAGAATAAAAATTGTTATTGCTCCCACAAAATTGAATAAGTGCCTTCAAGAATAGAAAAAAATCTTGCTTTCGGTAAGATCCGATAAGATTAAGTAACGACATCAATTTCGATGAAAATGATGAACGAATATACTACACATGAAACAGTGGAAGAATAGTAAAAGTATGGGAATAGTAGAAAAAAAAGCTGCCATGAACAGCACGCTTACGTCATCGGATTGCTGGCAGATCTCCATCGCTTGATAGATTAATGGCGCGAAATTCGTCGGACCACTGAGATCGACAGTTGGTGTCACCTCATTGTAGACCCTGGAAAGTAATGTCTAAATCCTCCTCAAGGATTTTATAAAGAAACTACACGAAACCGTAAGAGCCCAACGGCATTTGCGAATCATCTTCAAAGCATTTACGAAAAGGTTTTTGGGTAAAAAGAAGAGGATACTAAAGATAGTGCTCATTATTATACAAGTGTCAAAAACCAAATCAGGGAAAAAAATGATAGTAAGAAATGTTTCGGCAGTGCAATGGTTACATGCGTCTCCGGTAAGAGTGAAACATGGTTCAGCTCCTAGCTAAGGTTTAGAGTACTTCATGTCACTCAGCATTCTTAACTAAAATATTTTCAGACTCAACAAATCTACGAAACTAAATATGGAAAAAGAATAGGCAGCAAATAAAAGTTGATCACTATCGAGCAAAGCTTACCCTACCATTTCGCGGAGAATGCTATTTTTGCGCCTATTATTATTCTCGCGATTATTATATTGATTACTGTTGACATAGAAAAAACTTTCAATTTTTTACAAAGAGCGACAACCGCCCACACCACGGACCCTGTCAGATAGAATTTCATCTATCTGATCGCTGCGATTATCAGAATGAAGTTTCCCCTACTGAGATTCAATCAAAAAATGAGGAGAAAGATGAACAAGCAGATAATTCACTGTTTTCTCAGTGAGCAGACAAGAGGTCAATAATAACAAGATTCATTTTCAAAAAAGTGAGCGACGCTTTGGCTATAACCCATTGTTTAAAACTTGGACAGGTGAAAACTGACATGCAGATCTAGTCAATCAAACAGTTTCCTAACTTCGGCATAAAAATTTAGAGCAAGCGTATTGAGGCGAATGAGATTTTGTAAGACTATGCTATTGCATTAATAGACCACAAAGGTCTCTGTGCGGCTTCTCAAGGTCTTCTCTAGTGAATTATTGGAAAACAAAGAATAAAGCGGTGACTGTTATAAAAAAACCCGCCTTATATGCACACTAAAATTTGTTTCTCACATTTTTTCTGCCAAAGTCGTGAAAGTGTTTGACTGAATAGACTGCATGTCAACTTGATCTTTCCAGGCTCTAAGGAGGTAATAATGCCAAAATGTTAGTTACTATTGTGTATAATAAAGATTGTTATTTATTTAAGCATGTTGCGCGATATGCAAGACTTTGAAGCCTCGGTCAGGAGTTGAACTTATGCAGCAACCTTTCGTGGGCGTGCGCTAGTCGTTGCACTGCCGGGGCTCTTCTTCTGTTGTCGATCGGAATTATCAATAACCTCGAAATTATTCATACAATGCAGAGGTTAAATCTACTTTTCACCTTCGACGCATAGTTTTTGCTAAGTTGCGGTCTGAGAATAGCTTTTGATTATACTTCTAATAGTCGTTTTGAACAATGACATTCTGAAAGTATGCTTGCTTCCTCGAACGGCTTTTCTAGCATGTTGTAGCAATAAAAAAGAAGACTACGTTTTCCGTCGCAATAGTAAGCTCTAAGCTTGAACTTCATAACGGAATCAATCAGCATATTAGAATAGTACTGAGAATCTGGTACTCATAGAACGATAGAACGAAGGCTTTTTACAATTCTTATACAAACTTGCAAATTCTTTTGAAACGGGAAAGACACGAAAGCGGCACATGTCGTCGCGAGAGGGTTGAGTTATCTCATACTTTCTTGTAAAACATTAGTTGATTTGTGCATTTTGATAGATTTTATTTGACTTATTATTTTGAAGTTGCATATAGCACAGAAATCATAGGTACCTAGGAAAACACAAGTGGTTGTCAGTTCAGTACTTCTCCTCTGACCAAGCTCACTGCTCTTCCGTGATGAATCATCAGTGGACTTCTCAGGAAGGATAGCAGCTCTGATTTAATACATCGGTTTGCCTCCGTAAGCCATTGTGCAGGCCAAATACACATTTTTCAGAGATTGCTCAACTCCATAGCTCTAGTCAACTATGGTGTGAGTTAGGAGCCATGTTTGGATATTAATAATGATTATCGTCGCCAATATTTGAAACTAGCTGCTCTATTTGTAGATTAATTCGTTTTCATCGTCATAGGTTCGTTTCAAAGTAAAACTCTTCATTTTCGTAATTATCTTGATTAACTTTCTGGAAGTGCAAAATTTGAGTTTCGTAGTACAGTGCTTTTATCAATTCGGGTACTAATTTAGCTCTCAAAGGCTGAAGAATGCTGTTGCTGATTGGTTTAGGACGGCTACCCAAAAACTAAACAAAAAAAATTTGAATTCTTATTGTCTTCTACTACCTTTTTCGCAGCGTTATGATGTTTCATACATTAATTACATATTATAAATACCGATAAAGCTCAAATGAACAGAAGAATACAAGCTTTAAAATTTGTGCTAAGGCTAGCGGAGATAACGAAGATTACTTGTCCAACAGAAAGTAAAATAGACCTAATTTAAGGTCTATAAACTTACTTGAGTACTTCATCGAGTGTTGTGCAGTGACCATCGTGTTTCAACGAGAAAACTGACCAATCACCAGTTTTCGCATCACCAAAACCGTAAACAGGTATCCGACCGGTGCTGGCAAATGGCGCTAAAGTTCGTCCAAGAATTGTAATCACCTGAAGAGATTTCACAGTAAACACTACACTAAAACTTTTTCAGGGAGACCAACATTAAGTGAAGGTTCGAAGTATCCAACCGAAAAAGATAGGTTGCTTTGAAAATGGTAAGCACGTTAAAAGTGAAATCCGCACCCGGTCCAGAGACGATGAAGAGAAAAGAATTAAGTTTATTTGTAGTGATAAAACATGAAAAACTCTTCGAGCGCTTATTCTTTGGATGCTTTGTTTTTCTGACCTATTGATTTTCTAGTAAGAGAATAAAAAAGGGGAATGACACTGATCATTTTTTGCGAGATGCACTGCATTCCCCTCGATCTGTACCATCACAGGGATAGAATTCGGCAACCGACTATGTTCGTATTACAGAGCGCCTTCAACCGATGTGCTGCACTCGCCCGAAAGTTTAATGGGCTTAGCTAATGAACATAAGCCGTATGCTAACTGCCACAGGTGATGACTGTAGGCGGTTGGAGATGTGACACATGGTGATTGTCGACAAACAAGTAAGTCTGCTCAGAAGAATCAACACACTATGAGGTGAAGGTAAAGTACAATGCGATCAATCCAACGAAGTCTAATGCATAATCGATAGAGTTCCATGGGATGTTGAGAATTCCTAAGGAGTTCTGAAAGGAGGTGCCACGCCGGCCGCGCAGCTTTAAAAGAAAATATCTTTTGGGAGCCTTCTGTAGAAAGTGGACGAACAGATGGGATATTTGCACCTTCTTCAATCAGCTAAAACATTCGCCACCGCTGCAATTGCGTGCGGATAGCTAGAACTCATTTCAAGTCGTTGAAGTGAAATCGAAATGCTCACAGAAACAATAATGATTCAGTACGTAGTAATTAGTAATCAATATAGACGAGGGATAAATTCTTGAGATCGTCATCCTAAAGTTTGATTCATGAAATGGCAGAAATGTTAGAAAAAAGTTTAAAGGACTTCAAAGATGGCTTTGAAGAGGTAAGGTCAGAGAACTGTGTCTAATGAAACTGTGCATGTGCGACGTGAAAGTTATAGACACTATGGACAGTGGTGTCCATACAGTCGCAAATGTGTTAATGATCTACAGGACAAGGTAGTAATATCAATAGATGAAACTCTTTACGAATCAGTGTTTTGCACTTTTCGAACGATCGCTTTAGTAATTAGGATAATCTATGAAATTTCATTTCATATTTCTATGAAATCATTTTCAACTAAGATTAAGTACATTATAGCAAACGATGTGTAAGAGGAAAAATTACAAAGATTAATGTGAAACGTACATCTACTATCAACCGCTCTTTGATAGACCTACTCAAAACGATATAATCTGATAGTAATATGACATGTTTTGAGCCGTTACGTCTAGTGCTAAACAGGTGCCTCCTTCGTCCTATTGGGACTCATCAGTAGCACCCTCCTTCGGTTCAGCCGATCCCCCGAGGGTAAATAATCCCTTATAAAGGAATGATTCATTGTAAAAGCCACAAGCTCGACTGCCGGTCACCACAACGTCAGGTACTTCCATCATCTGACTGTGGGTGATTAATTACTCGGCGTCGAATCCTTTATAGAGGATTACTTAGCCTCAGTGGATCGGCTGAACCGAGGGAGGGTGCTACTGATGCGTCCTAATAGGACGAAACAGGCGCCTGCATAGCACTAGACTCAACGGCTCAAAACATGTTACATCCTTGTCAGATTAATGTGAGAAATAAGATCATTATATCTTTAGCATACAAGTGTATCTTTCCATGTCCTTTGCTCTTTTTCCTCTGAACACTGCTGTTTTCCTAATCAAATCAAGATAGTCAAAACAGAGGCAGTTTCATCAAAAGAAATTTCGTCGACAAAAAGATAAATGGGCTATAAATGCAATAAAGTTTAGTGCACAAAAGATAAAAATTCGTTTGCAGACACTGCATAGAACAAACCTGTTGATATGGATTTTTTATATTCGGATGAATCATATGGAGTGATCGACCGCCAAAGGAATCCTCACCCTGGTACTTATTACTCGCAGTGTAATCGATTCCTGAAAGAAAAAAAGCTGTAAAGAGTGTGCAGAGGATGGTTACATTTTACGAATAAAAAACAATGTAGCTGAGGATTCTATATTGAACTAAGAAGACAATATCTCTCTTGCCCTAAATTTTCGCTTAATAAGCATCGTTTTAAAAGTGTTCAAATGTTCGTGCAGCTTTTGACTATGTTCAAAACGAACTTTGCAACTAAAAAACAAACTGAAAAAGGCAAAAAATTGAAGCTCCTGAGCAGATGTTGTCAAAATTTCTTTCTCTTCTTCCACTAAATGGTTTGCAATATGAACCTGGTGAGAGAGTATTCCTTAGTGTTGGCCTACAGGTAGCAGTATAGAGGTAGGTTCACTCAGCAGGAACTAATGCTTGCTATCATTTTGGAAAAAAAGCTTAGCAAGGCGACACCATCCGTTCAATAGACATGAATAGACGATTACCGACTATAGAATTAGCAAGTAACCCCAATCAGCAGGGTCTGCAGTTGAAAACTAGAAACTTTCTGGTCTTAAGCGCAGACACATGCAAAAATTCCTTGTCTGAAAGATAACTATTCGACGTTCTTCGAAAGATCACTCTAATCCATATGGACTGATGAATGTTTAGAGGGAAGAATGGATGTCCTTGGCACGGATGATATCCCTGAACTATGTTAGAAAAAAATCCATACCAAATTGGTATTCCACATGAATAAAAAGTCGCAGCCACGAGGATAGACAATGCCCAACCAAAGGAAAGTGATAAGAAACTGAGACATTACAGAAGAACTGATTGAAGGGTGATGATTGCTATCATCAACAAGTGACTGTTATCTTCGAGCAATCTATTCCGCAGAAATCGGCATTAAAATCAGTCGATTGTCTAGAATAGTTCGTCTTCGACCATGGTCAACCGGCCCTATCGACTCGAGTCATCATCAGCTCTGAAGAAGGCAGAGACGTCGATACGTTAGCCGAATAAAATTCTTGTGAACAACTTCAGGCTTAATCAACAAGGAAATATGATTGATTGATGATACAGAGGTTAAAAGAATGTTGGTTTTTAACATTTTGGTGTTATTTACTCGATGATGTTACTCTTGGCTCTTGGAGCGCCCTGCTACATCGAACAATCAGTTCTTAGCTAATTAACGAGTAAAGCAAAATTCCGAATTTCGCCGCCCCGCATAAACGAAATTGTGAACATTAAAATTCATACAGTACTCTGTTTTGCTCATGAAAGTATTTGGTTGAGTAGATTACATGTCAGTTTGAATCTCTACGGTAATTTCTTCTGCTAAGTCATTCCGAGATGTTAATGATATTATTTATTGAATACCAGCGAACGATTATTGTAATATTCATGCTGCATTTTTGACACTATTGTTGCATTGCTTCGCTAATGATCAAGAAATAATATCACTAGTAACTTGGAATGGCTTAACAGAAGAACTATCCATTTATTCAAACTATGCCGAGGTCAATAAATAGTTAGTCTTGGGATTTATGACTCTCCAGGCCTCGAAGAAGGTCAAACCATACAAGCGTCTTCCACTACTATTTTACAGAATTGTACTGAATAAATTGTATTATTATAACCGAGAAGTACGCAACTATTTATTTCACGCCGAAGTTTATCGATGACTGATATTAGGCAGAACACGCTCAAAATCATCTAGGGAAACACTAAGACATTACAATAAATGTTTATCCCATTTTCTAGAAGCGGTATAAGTATTCTTTTTGGCCACCGATCACAAATTAAGAGTAAACCTAGGTCTTTACTCGACCACTATATTCATAGACTTAGCTGAAACAATAATAATCTGATAAGATATAATATGTTTTGAGCTATGTCTAAGCTATGCTTGAGCCATTATATCGGCCGAAGCGAGGAACGGTGCTAATGATGAGTCCCGGTAAGACGAAACAGACGCCTGTAAAGCACCTAGCCATGGCTCAAAGCATGTTATATCCTTGTCAGTAAACTTAGGGTTCGGTGAAATCGCGCGAGAAGAATAAGCACATTGAAGATGAATAGCCTTCATGCTGAACTGATGGATCACCATCTTACATTAACTCATTTTAGCCCATTAACAAATTTTATATTACACTCAAAGATCCAACCAAATCGGGAAAAGCATTCAATATATGGTGCAACTAAATTGCTGCTATTAGACAGAATAAAAATTTCTGTAGATAAAATCTTCAGCTCAATATTGGTGCACTATACCAAAAATCATATTCGTCCTTTCCAAGCCAGCCTTTCTCATCGCTTGCGACAGGGTGTCAAGACTGTCAATGGACAGCAACATCTCCTGCATCGATGTCACACCCATCACTGATAGTAGCGAGCTCTGCTTCCGAAGCTGAAACGATAAGAACAAACTTGAAGACAGTCACAGCTAGAATTTTTTTTACCTCAACGAGCTAGCTAAAGTTAAGCTACGTTACGTCAGAGCACGGAAAATAATTGAGCTGTTCTTAATTAATCTCGCACTATTAGATTCGGTCTATTTTTGTATTTCAAATCGGGTTATTACCAAAAGGCAGTGGCATGTTCGAGAATGTTCTGGTAGCTTTAGTCACGGAGATACTAGAATACCATCAAAATACTAGGTTACCAGATGAGGATACTAGCAGCCAGACCCGCCGGCTCAATTAAGCCGAAATATCATGTTTAAAAGAAATTTGCCTCCATGATTTTAGCAGGTACTCGAAAGCTTAAATTTTAGCGATCTTAACACTGCGCTACTTTCTAAAAGCTCTCCTCAGTGCGCTGCAGCAGTAAAAATAAGATTACGTTTCACACTCGGCCTACATTTTTTGTTCAGCTAGGGTCCGTAGATAGGTTTTCCGTAAACGATTGGTAACTACTATTCAATAGCATAAATCCAAGCTAATCTATAGTGCTGTAGGAGCGAAAGGAAGATCACGTTTCACCCTCAGAGTTTTCTTTGCATGGGAGTTATAAATAAATCATAACATTGAGCGTGTAATGAAAATCATGGCATAATAAAGGAACACTGAAAACAAATCGGGTTGAGAGACCATAATTACCGTACTTTCGTGCACTGGAGCGTAGGTGCGGTACGCGATTGATTGAAAGCTCATCACATAAATATGCCAAAAATTTCAAAAACTGAGAAAATTTATTAACTTGGACATATTAGAACTATCACTGCGTGTTTCATGTGTCAAAAAGTCACAAAAAATTGTACTCTCAAAGAATGGTAGTTCAAAACAACTTTTTCTGCAAAAGACGCACAACTTTTATCCAAGAGAAGTTGATTTTTTCTGTCGAGCGCCAAATTACCATCTTGTTAGAATCTAACTGCTCTTGTATGAACAGATGAAATCAAAGAAATTATGGTTGGAGGTCCTATCTCTCTCAGAATTGATGAAATAAGAGAAACCAAAAATATTAAACCGACAAAAGCTCTTCGTAAAGTTCTGTAGTGGAATTTTACTCAGTTTTTTTTTATTAAACGTGCTTGAGTCAACTTAATTTCGGTGTTCTATCCTTTTAGTGGGAATGCAATATACACTTCTTGGAAAAAATCAGGAAACTTCTCGATTTATAGCATTTGCGGACCCACTGTCATTCTCATCATATTCATATAAAAAGTTTGACTCGAGGATGAATGGTTGAAATGGATGAAAATGTAATTTAGGAGCCATATTGAGAATGCGTTAAAAGATTGTTTGGCTTGAGCTTGCAGCTGAAGCGCTTTGCGATCAGCACTATCCTGTTGGTGTGAGTGAAGTGAATCCTTGTTAGATAAAGAATAACTCACGAAGAGATTCCGTATTCTCGAATAATCTTTAAATAGTAATAACGACAACAACAGAAAGAGTACTTGAGCTTTTTCATGTCGTTGACAATTGCAATGGCGAAATCGTTGTTCAGTGTTGCAGTTCTTGTTCAAGCCAAATGTGAAACCGATGTGATAGCAGCGTTATCAGCAACAACTTAGAAAAATGTCATTGATCTGTGCCGCTTGGATTTATTGAACGAACAATAATGTGTTTAGCAAATCAAAGCTGATTCCACCAACGGACTACAAAGAGAGGTTCGAATATGACCGAAGTATCATTCTGTGTTTGACGTAGCATAAAGCTATATAATACTGTACTCACGAAAAAAGTTATTTTGAAAAGCCATTTAATGATTGAGCAGTTTTTGTTGAGTACCACTTTGAGTCCTTTTGCGACCAACCAATCGCAGTGTGGCTAGTCTTTTACTGGAGCATGTCATTGAAAGTCGGTTTCTATGTGGAGTGAAATCAGTTTTCATTTAGTAAGTGGAAATCAGTGAAGGCTGGATGAACTGATTTCTAGAAATCATCATATCATTTCCCAGCTGAAAAAATTTTGCTTTATTCAAGAAAAAGAAGGATTTTTTGACTGAAAAGACACACTATACGAACGAATTAATAGGCCAGCTAATTGGATCACGCATCGAAATCTGTAAATATGAAGCGAAAAGTGCGAGACATGTATGTATCGCCATAATCACCGCACATAGGCACAAAAAGATTAATATTATTTCAAAACTGTAGCAAATCTTCCATAAACAAATGATGATGAGGAATTTTCGGTGGTGATTTCATCTTTCTAAGTTCCATGACATAAAAGAAGCGAATTGATGTAGGATTATTGAAAATTCATCTCGACAGATGTTGTGCACTGGCCTTTTTGTAACTTTTTCGAATACGTATCATTCCATTTGGTTTTGGTTCTACATTACTTCTCATGTAGTGACGACACGCCATGAACTTTTACATAAAAGAAGAAGAAGTTTTTCGACAAAGCTTTGAAGTTTTCTCTCTACAAGTTTTCGCGGCTCTTCAACGATCTGGAAGTCATTTTCACGAGCAGGTCGATCCAGTATTTTCATAGAGTAGCATTACAGGACAGCTAAGAACAAACTACGTTGTGCTAATGACTGTGTTTCAGATTTCAGATGAGTTTAGGACGAGATGTGGAGAGAATCTAGTGAAATCCTTTCTTTTTCAAGAGCCTATTTTTTATATTCACTCTAAATAGCCTTTCTTACTTCTTTTTCTGGTATTCCAATCTCTGGACAAGAAAATTCTGAGACTTTCAGTTACTGATAAATTCTTCCAACGAATCATGGAACAGTTGAGTTTGTCGTGATCAACTTCACGATTGATAAGTGAACTGGCAAAATTTTTACGAGTCTATTCGACGGCATTAAGTACTCCTATTGTCATCTCATCATGTAAAAAATTAATAGATATTTACAAATTCTTCACTGAGTGTGTAATTTTCATGAAGTATTCATAAACTACTGGGCCGGTGAAATGTTTGTTAACAGACGACGATAGGTGCACGATTTTTTTCAACAAATTTTTGTTTTCAATGTGTTGTGAAACAAGAGTTTTAGAAAAACACAGAAAGAAAGAACAATGATGAAAAAGGAGAGAACGTAGCGTTGATGAATCTTAAGGAAACCTACTATTGGATATCCATCACCGCCATTGCGACCGATTCGACCAGATGCTATCGAAGAGTTACTACTTCCTCGGTGTCCGCTAAGCGACATGATGTGTGGTGCCTAGATTAAATCTCATATGCCGCTAATTCTCATGGATGTAATGACATATAAATATAACTATGTATAAATATGTATACCCACATATATACGTTCATGCATATACATGCATAAGAGATCAGAAAAAGGTATTTATCGACGAAAAACGTAGATGGCAAGTGTTGAGGTTAAGCTAGTGGAGTCAGTGTTTAGTGTAAGACTGATAGCTACCAAAGTTGTAGATCCGTAGCAATTGACCGAACTCTAATAAAGATATTTTAGACTTCACAGAGCTGATGACTACTTTTTCTAAAAACAAGAACGATTTCCCATGGAAAAAATCAGCTCTGTTATCAAGCTTATTTGAATAAATAGCTATGTAGATAACGAAAGGTTAAGCTAGTGGAGTCAGTGTTTAGTGTAAGACTGATAGTTCTGAAAGCTTCAAGAATAATGCAGTTCTCCGTATTGTATGGACAACGACATGTCTGTCACTCACAGCTAAGCAGTTGTATTCAATGGGGTTCTAAAATGCTTCGGTAAAGAAAATCACGCCCATTTCTCGTGCATTCCTAGCCCTATGGCTCTTAGAATGGAATTTGAGATGCAGCATTTATGAACTCCCAAACGTGTAATCGAGGTATTTTCAGTGAGATTTCATAGTTTTGGTGTTAATTTCCAAAGACATTTGAAGACCTACTGAATGTGTGTAAATTCTGCAAGTAACCTCAATGTGCTTATGGAGCTCCGGTAATCTTCTAAGCTCTTTTAACCGTTGGCTTTCTCCAATTCAGCTTCGAAGCAATGCCTCCACTATTGATCATCCCCACCGATTCGTCTTGAGATAGGTGAACAAAATTAGGATACAGGGATATTGGAGATGTAGAAAATCGCGCTGAATAACCTAATCCTTTGGGTACGACAGGAACACAGCGCCAGATTGTTTGGTTGTGCGTGGCAAGCACTCCGTAACGCCGAGTGTGCCCGAAGTGGTGAAGAAGGTTACCGATGCATTCCCCACCGGGACGCCTCACAGTGGATTTCTCGGTGTTATTTTTTTGAATGTCAATTAGTATTGAAGGTTGTTCTATAGACGCAATTATCATTGGGGAAAAACACTCAGTTGTTAACAATACACTACTTTTTGACCCGAAACGTAGCTCCATAGGGTATAAACGCATATGCAACTGTTTTTCGCATTTCTTTCGATTATTTTATAGATGTCGAAGTCAAAAACGTTTTTTCTACGGTGTACGACTTATCAAAACCTATATAGAAGTGGATGCCGTCACTTTTGCAGAACCTGTGCGCTGGTTCCGTTGTTATCCCATACATCAACATGTCGTCTCAAAAAGTAGTGATTTAAAAGACAACTGAGCGGTTTTTTTTTTTGCGATATTCACGTCCGTGGAAAAACCTCTAATAATAATAAGTACCAACAATTTTCACCTCCTGTAAAGCATCGTGGAAGGAGAGCAAATCAGCAATCTTCTTTCCGACGGCCAGAATCATCACTACCTACTGGGCATTACGGAGTGCTTGCCGCACGCGGTTAGGTGGGTAGCGCCGTGTTCCTAACGTGCCCAAAGGGTTAAAGATACGGGGTCGGCTTATTATATTTCTCTTTTTATGCCAATAATAACATCATTACATTTTTTTTTTACAAAATATGAAACTGAGGCTTGGATGATTCATCTATGAACAGGTTCAATCCCATCCTGACTCGATGTTTTCATTTTTTATCAACGAAATACCATGTCAGACTTCAGAAGGGAAAGATTTTGAAGTAATATATTCGCTCTGCTGAAAATTGGTGCGGAAGTGGATGTCGCCTTTGCAGCCTTTTCGAATACAATGACGTTCCGTCTGGACGGCAGAAAGAAACTAGATTGATGTTATAATAGGCGGAATCTTGGAGCACTTTGCAGATACATAAAGAATTCCAAAACTTTTCGGATATTAGAGAACAAATGATAGAAAGAAAATATCGCCATTCTACAATAATATTACCACTGCCGTAAGAAGAAGGGTCCGTTTTTACAATGGGACGATATGAGAGTGAAAATCGACGGTAGACAATTAAACCATCTTCGCTTTGCCGATGATATCGTCGTCATAACACCAAGTATCAGCCAAGCAGAACGAATGCTTACTGATTTCGACAACGCTTGTGAAAAGATTGGCTTCAAACTAAATCTAATAAAAAAGATGTCCATGAGGAACGGATGGGTTTTGAATGCCCCATTCACGTTCAACGGAAAGAACATCTTCGAATTCTCCCGCTTATCTAGGTCGTGAAATGAACATGATGAACGACCCAGCTCCATAGTTGAGCAGGAGGAAACGAGCGGCTTGGAAAACGTTTATGAGCACCGAAGATGTATGGAAAAGAACAAAGAACATCCGACTGCGTGCCCACCTTTTCGACTTGACGATTATCCGTGTCCTAACATATGCATCAGAAACCTGGCCGTTAGGTAAGCAAGATGAAAGATCACTTAGCGTTATCGAACGCACAGTCGAAAGGTCGACGATAGGGGTATCCCGTGTCTCGTAAATAAGAGAAAAGATCCGAAGTTGTGACCTACGTCAACGATCGAACCAGGATATCGAAAATAAGGAGGGCCGGACACCTGATGCGCTTCAACGACAACCAATGGACGAGAGCCGTTATCCTTCTTCTACGCTTTTCGTGAGGAAATCGGACCACCGGGTCGGTGGTCTTCGTGTAGAGCGCTTCATATCCCAGAGAATCCAGTCCGTAACGGCTTCCCCGGGATATCAAGCGACCACCTAGAGCAAGGAGGACTTACCTGGCTACTCTTGCACGCGACAGGGAAAAGTGGAAGTGTTGCTGATGCTCTTTTGAGCCACTCGACGATCAACGGGACAACAAGTGATGGTGAGTATCTCATTCGTTATACGAAAAAAATTTCGTGGAGTGTTAGTAATCATTCGAAAGCCTGAATCTCTGACCAGAATCGACGTCGCCGGTTTTTAAGAACATCCTATCATAACGTTATAAAATCCAAAATAATATTGTGTATCACACAACCACGCGTTTTTTCCTTATTTCGCTTATATTTCGCTGGGCGAAATTTCTTTCCTATAGTACTAGCAATCTTTCGGTAGAAGAAGTCCCGAAAAACTCAAAAATGTGTTTGTGTCTTGGAAAAACTCTTTTGACAGAGCTGTAAGAGAAAGAAAATATTTCTCCTTTACATTTCGCCGAACAGAGCTCTTTCTTCATACTATTAGTAATCATTCGACAACGTAAGCTTCAAGATTCCAGTGCTTTGCTTACTTTCTGAGAAAAACTTTTCACCGCACTGTAGCAGGAAAGATTAGATTGTGTTCCACATATTCGGCGAGCGAATTTAGCTGCTAATCTACGCGTTAGAGCCGCGACGATTGATCGATGGCCTAAATCGTTGGGCATGTAGGATGTAACTTGTCAATTGGGAATTTTTTCTCCGCTTCGAAAGAAACTGCAGATAAAACGATTTACTCAGATGGCAAGAAATTTCCTGTACATGTTCATTTGCTTTCCGCGCTTCCAGCGAAGCAACGGTAAAAGCTCGCGTCAGGTGTACGACGTGATTTTACTTTGAATGCTACAAAGTTGTGCAAAGGTTTTTTTTTGAAAAACGACCATGTAAGAGGTAGCCAGAGTTTTGAGATTCGAATGATTACTAACACTTCGATGAAAAATTCTTGTACACCTTAGTGAAGTCTAATATTCATTTGTTCCCTTATAACCGAATAGCAATATATTCCAATTTTGAATATCTGCTGATAATTGCATCTTACCTGTACGACCTAAGATTGATGTATCAGCTCAAAGGCATCTGTATACGCACATTTCTTGATGAAATTTTTCTCATCCTCTAGTAACAGTGTTAGTAATGTAATCTTAGTATGGTTGCCTGTAGGTCAATACATATTAATTTATCAACTGCTGGATTCGGAGGTTCTTTAGGAGTATGCGGGTTTGTTCGAAGCAGCCTTAAATTGCCTTTTTATGCCATTCCACTGCCTTCACTTTAGATTTTTTGCGGAAACACTGAGAAGATTGCCATCGAAGTACACTCAAAGCGTACACGCTCAGCAAATATCCAAGAAAATATGCAAATATAGATATACTTCGATTTGATACGCTGGAGATACTCCTACCAACTCGCTCCGCTAAATCAATTCCTCACGTGAACAAGACAACTGCCTTTGGCCCGCGTTGATTACTTATTAGCATAACTCGTGCATATTCGTTTAGTGAAGGAGCCTATGGTATGTACTCTGTAATTCTTTCACTCATTCCATCTCTAGAAGATGCCTGTTTTCCGACCAATCAATATATGATGCGATATCAATTCTTATCGTTTCAACTTGCTTTAACTTTCTCGTCAGGAATCTTTAGTTGTACGGACGATGGTTATAATTAGATAAAAATCTCGTCATTACCAGAATCTAGAAGACATCGGAAAGCCACGAATTTGGCTGGACTGACCTGGCCATGTGGCGCATTCTCAGCAGAAAGCGACTTCAACTCTCGCATTTTCGCATCTAAAGAGAGAAAACTGAACAAAAGATTAATTCTTCGGATTGGAAATTATGTAGAAAAGCGAAATAACTGTGGAAATTGCTATAATCATTTTCCACATTCAAACCATTCGAAGTAATAATCTAGAAATTTCCTCTATGTTTAAAAAAATAAAAATTAAGTGAATTGTAAGAGCAGTCGTTTACTATGAATCTCACTGCAAAGATCATTGAATCTATCGTGGTCCCAGATGCGAAAAACAGTTCCATGATGTTTTTTCATGAAGATCGCAGAGAGGTTCTGACATCTGAGAAATCTTCACATCCACAAAATGAGGTTTGATTCAGCTCTGGATCAACCGATATCTATGTTCGTTACAACTGCACCACACCGATTTGAAATTGTTTTACTCGAATCACAATGGCGAGACAATGTCTATGATCTAGGAACGACATAGTAGAGAATGTTTGAAACACTCGAGGATGATAGGTGTACGATTATAAATGAAACTGAATTAGTGATGAGAACCCGCACTAAGCTTTTCTCTTGCTGATTAAAGTGTTTTCACAATGAGTCTGAACTCTTACTGGAGACGAGTTCAGTACTGAACTATGTAGTAGATCATCATTTCCAGATAGAAATTTATACCTAGTAAGCCTTCAGCGGATGCTCGATCGAAATACTCCTGTAGGTTATCGCTGTTCTCGCTCATCTGATCCGGAGGGATCTCCAAGGATTGAATCTCCGGCGCGTAGGTGATGTCGTCATGTTCATCATGTTCAACTCGTTCGAATACCTCAAAATATAGTCGTTGATCGGGAGGCATTTAGAGAAATCATAGAAAATATTTTTTCTAATAATATAGCCAAAATGTTTAAAGAAATGTTGAAGCTATTACTGAACCTACAATAATTTGCTCATTGTGATGCTTTAATAAGAACAAACATACAAACTGACACTTTTTAGAAGGTTGCGCAAACAGTTCGAAGAAATAAGAAGGAAAGTAGTAGAGTAAAATAGAACGGTTTCTGAGATAGTTTGATTATTGAAGCTGAGATTTAGTGAATTTCGGACTTTCGAATAATTATTGCACTAAAACAGTACCAAACAGTAAAAAAGTTCGACGGTTTATAGATTCCAGTAGAAGTTTTGGTTATTTTGGGCAAAATTATTGAATATTTTCGTTCCAGCAGAGTGGTTCTCAAAGATATTTGCATCTAGTTCACATTTCCCTTCCATACCGAACATTTGAGTACGTAACAAGTATGTGACACTATCAAAAGAGCGAAAAACTATTGAGCCAGAAGATGGTAGTTTCTTAACGCCTAATTTGATCTTTAGAAATTCTTAAGTACCTAACTTTAGGCTGGTTCGCAAGTTTTGGCACTAGAGCAGTAGATACCAAATCTGTTGACCAGGAGCACTTAAATAAGCATAATTTTAGTACCGTTCAAATGCGCATTTCCTTGTGAACATTTTGGTATACAACATGTCTTGATTTGCTTTGAAATTGAGCTGTCGTGGGAACAAATACACTTGCTACTCATGTTACTCACAAATGGTGTGAACGGGAAAAAGTTAGTGAAGCGGCACGCAAAATTAATGGAGCTTTCTGCGGGCGGCTCGAGCGCGACTGATCCTCTAGACTGTTTTCTCCACCTTTGGACTTCGCAAACCACTTCCCAGTCGTCCTTGCTGCAATCTTATCATCGTCCCATGCTCTATTACTCTTGAACGCCCCTAAACTAACATTTTCCCCTATGCGCCATTCATGCATGAGTAGCTAGCGAATTTGCTCTCACCACAGCTCCATCTTATAGCAAGTATAGGTAAGGTGTACATCGAGATATTCGCAAGAAAATACGCGCTTGAACAACTGCTTCCGATTAAAAAATCTGTTGCTTTTTGCTCTAATGCCAAATATATGGAACGATCTAATAATTTATGCTAACATGCCGCGCGAGCACTAACACTTCTACATCTTCGATTCTGCCCTTGTAGTCCTTATATATGCAGGAATTGAATGCGAGAATGGTCAAGTTTGCTTGCCGGATAAGGATGAGTCAACCTCTCTTTTTGAGAGGGTATTGCACACTGTGTGATTATGGTTTTCTCAAGATTGTAGAATGGCCGCGTGAGCGCGTTCTATGTCTTCATCCCTCGGCGATCCAGTAGAATAAGGTTTTTTCTGCATCGTGATTTTGAGAGATCCTAACGTCAGTCGTGATCATTAAGAATCCAAAAACAGTTTCCTTGAGTCCCACTGGTCCTTCCACAAGCGCCGCCAAAATTGCGACGAATACATCTCTACCAGTTGATGGTTGATGTTATGATGGCATCGTCAGCTTTGTAAAGATGTGCGATTGCTAGTTATCGATTCCCACTTTCATGACATTGTGTTCAAGTTGTGAAATACCGTTCGCGAGAATGACACCAAACAGTTTTAGTCAGATCGTATGAATTCACAGAATTTCTTTCATGAAAAGCTTAGTTGTAGAAGTTTCTGATTTGCTAACTAAGGTTTCTTACGTAGCAAGTGAGGGCAAGTTGGTTAGCGAAAGTCTCATGACTCCTTTAACCCTATTATCACTGCCTTCAGGATGCGTCTACGTGTTCAACTATTTGAATTATCAGGAAAAAAACTTACTGCATTGCATTAGACCTTTCTAAACGTTTTGCCACCTCTTCCCACTCATACAAAGCGAATGGAAAACATTTCAAGCAAAATTTGTTTTGGTTTTATGGTGTTAAAGTACCAAGCAGAAATATTGAGGGACAAGATCTATATAAAAAGAAAACAAGAATTGTAAAATGAGGTCTTGAAGGTCAACATATATCGGAACGAATGAAGAATTGCTAGAAATGTTAAACTTTCTCTTTCTTCTCTTGGGAGAAAGCATCAAAAATGATTTGATTATGCCAGTAGAAGTAAGAGATAATGATTACTACGTGGAAAAGTTTGTAGTTCCAGACATGAGACAAGTAAATTATAACGCATGATTGAGAAGCTTCTACTGAAATGTTGTCACGTTCAAAAAGGTTTACTGTAGTTTTGGGAAAAGATTCACACCTCCATCGTTTTTACTTGATGACTAGTTGGGTCTCCAGACGGTAGTTGCCCTTTTGGCTGAAATTCCACATTTTTGTAGGATGAAACAAAGCGACTATAGCTACCATCAAACAGGCATGTGGAAGAAAATCTTATAAATCCAACTTAGTGATGAATATAAGTAACAAATATGGGAATAACGATCAAAATATGATATAAAGGATCATTACCCTTGGTTGCTTCTGGCTGGTCTGACTGCTCAGCATATCCTCCTCCATGACAAAAGCACCAGAAGGTGAGAGACACTGAAAAGCGGTGTTCCACATATCTGTTTCGAGAGCAACTCAAGAGTATATTAGTAAATTCCAATCGCTCCACTGCATATCGGAGTTGCTCAGAGGTGCTCCATTTACTCAACCGACACAAACAGCATTTATTTACGACATAATGCCGACTTCATTTAGCGCCTAATTCCTTTTTAGCGAGAGGGTACAATGTGAAATCCAACAACAAGAGTGTTGCGATACAAGCGAAACTTGGAACCTGTGTATGTGTAATGGACTCGATCAATGACTAACTTATCTAAGGCAGAACGCGTTTGCACCAAGAACACTTTGACCATCGCTTTGCCTTTTTCTCAGCCGTGTAGTGACCAAAATGAAATAAATAAAATCAACAATGTAAGTCACCAGTTGCGGTCGAAACACGGTTGGGAAAAGTCAGAGCGAGCCAAGCTCTCTATGGTGCAATATGGATGGGACGTCCCCTTGGGAAAAGGTGGTTGTCGTTGGAGTCCATAACACGTATTCAAGTTGCGAGCGCTTTTGGCATAACTTTTATAGATTTTGGTATGGAAGATACCGCTACAAACTGGGATTCATAAAACGTTTTTGAGCTGATATGGCCGCGACTATTACGCTAGCAAAAACGGACTCTTTAGTGGCGTATGTATAGTTTGGACTAAAATTGAGATGGAATTTGTAAACTTTCTTTAATTTGCTAATTCGATGGTGGACTGAATTCGGCTTAGATATATGCTTTATTCAAAGATGGATAGCGTCAACTTTTTAGCTCCAGGGATAGGTTTCACTACTTTCATTATCCTTAAGTAAGAAAGCAATTATTAGAAAAAGTTTACACAGTCTCTTTCATAATTAAATTTTCATGAAATTTACTATAATAATAACAAGATGAAAACGGTTGCCGTTAGCGGGAGCTGTTTAGAGGGCCAACTGACCTGTTGATTTCCAAGATACTCGATCGCGTCCGCAACGAACATCTCCGCATTGACGATGTTCTTTGGATCTTCGTGACCGAAATCCTTAATTTATGGTGGTTAGCCATTAATTTATATCATAAGCGCTTTTCGCTTGAAAGTTCCTTTCTTTCTCGACATTACTGGTGTTCGGCAACACACAGTGAAGTCTTCCGTTCTCAAAACATGGAAAGAAAGGCACGGCAGAGAGGTGAGAAAAAGAGAAAAATATTTGCAAACTTTGGTACTCAAATGTTAGACGGTGACAAATGATTATTCGACCTCATTCGCTGTACAAGTTCTGAAAGTTTAAATCTCTGACTAGAGCAGTAAATGATCGGTTTTCGCAAAAGCTATTATATAACGCTATATCATTTAAAATAATATTATGTTTGTCACTCTTCGTGAGTTTTCATTTCTCATGCGTAAGACGCGCGGAATCACGAAAAACATATGAGCGTGTAGAAGAAACCTCGTAGTGTCTAATTCAATCGTTTCTTGCTTATTTCAAAGCGGGGAAAAAAATTCCCAACTGAAAACAAGTTGCACCCACATGTTCAACGCCTCAAGGTATCAATCAATCCCCCCCCCTAGCCCGTGGGTAGGTCAGTAGTCAGTCGCCGAACATGTGAAACACGATCTTTCTTTCCCGGCTACACCGCAGTGAAACAGTCCTTCCCAGAAAATAAAATAAGCATAGCGATGGAATCACTAAAACTCACGCTATCGAATAGTTACTCATGGTCTGAAGAAAAGCTCTGTCCAGAGAAATGTAATACACAAGCATTTTAATTTTCTTAGAGCGTTATCAAAAAGCTTTTCCAAAAACAAACACAGTTCCTGGTAGTGTTCTATTACGACGGCGCCACTTGAGGCCTTCGGTAAAAGCGTATTTGAGGCTTTCGGTAAAGGCGTAAAAACGTAAAATTCGCTGTTATCTGACGAATGCATGATTATCTGATAGCTCAAATTGAGTGGATTTTGAAGTTATATTTTATTTCTCATATTGTTTGTGTTCAACGCCGTACGAGTCAAAAAGAGATTTTGTTTCACATTTGAAGATTTCTCGCTTGTAGAAGTTTTTTTATAACAAAATTTTGACCATTAGATGGAGCAAATCTTTCTGATTGAGAAAATATGTTTACTCTTTGGTATTACAGGTGTACACACACCCTAGCCGACTAGAAGTGCTCACTGAGTTTGAAACCCAATATTCTTAGGGTCGTCACAAAGCTCGAAGAAGTCCTTTTCTAAGGCCAAATATACCATTATACTCGGAAAGACTTTCTCTATCTGATGATTACATGTTCCTTACAACAAAACTTTCACCTAGTGAGAAATCTTCGATTAAGAAACAAAATCTTATTTTGACTGGCACGGTGCAAAAATAAGCTATTTGAGATATTAAACGTTCTATTGAAATTCACTTGATTTGAGCTATCGACAAACTACAGAAACGTTTTGCAAAGCGAAAAATACGTTTTCATCGAAGGCCTTAAGTGGCGTCGCTATAACAGAACATTATCCATTTTTTAGTTCTTCGAGACTTGTGCTATGAAGGAGTACTAAAAGTCTAAGAAAGGAGTTCTCTCCAGTGAAATATTAACAAGATTTGATTGGAACACGTAGTGTGTGGAACGTAATTTCAGTTTAGATTTTACAGTGCTATAAAAGAGTGCTTTGAAAAAGCGGCTACGTATCGCGCTAACGAGAGATTTAAGCTTTCGAATGATTACTAACACTCTTACGAAAATTTCCTGTGCAGCGAGTGAGGTCGAATATTCATTGAGGGGCGTCTAACATACAAGTACCATTTTCACTTCTGATTCAAAAGCACATTATGTGTTAGAGTTGGGCATTCTGTTAGGTGATAAAAGACCAGATGCTAACTGATAGCTCATAACATCCTTCTGAATAAACAAGACGAGCAAAAGTGTTGTCTTATTAGGCTCATTTTTGCTATTATCAAATAAACGAAATCAGACAAGTGTTTCTCTTATTATTGGCCATTTGATTAAGCAGATACATCTTAGTAACTTGCTTTGATATGAAAAGTTGGTGTGGTTGGTTTATTTCCCGCAGGCGCTCCATCTGATTGAAGGAGTTCCTGAAAAACAACTTATCTTGGAGTGTTGTTAAAAATAGCCTAGCGCTTGTTCGTAGGATTGTAAAATTGCCATGATATAATGAGCCTACTCTAATAAAATTTATATTACGTTGTAAGTCGTTAAACAGTTTCAGAGTCCATTACTTGAGTCATATTTTGTCCATTGATTTCGAAGTTTGTTTCACTAAATAACGTTAAATTTGCAGCTGACAGCACACCATCAATTCTCGCTTCTGGCGTCGAAAACTTTAGGAGTTCGATTTTCCAAATTCTTTTATATTTACGAATGATGTATATGTATATAGTGGCGAAGGAGGATTAGAAAAGGGTTTGGCCCCTTCCCTAATCAGCATGCCGTAATCGATGTAAAACCACTCTAGCCTGACTATCTCCGAGAGTGTAAAAAGGATATATAGTACTTAAGATTTCTTATGTCCTAATTGCTCTTTTCACAGTGTTATGATGTTTTAAATATGCCCAAGAGAATTAAGTGGTGAGTAAATAATCGACTTCAAAGGGGAGTGAACCAGCGTCTCACCCACACCGGAGGCGCGTTTGCCACTGACCACTAAAGTATGCACAATGACTGCCAGCTCAACTGGTGTAAAAAGCGATATGTGCTTACCCGACCAAACCTGTTAACGTTTGGTAAGTGATAGCTAGTGAGGTGATGTTGAAAAATGAAAGATGGGTAAGCGGTGGCCTCAGCGGTGTAATGGTAGCACGCGCTTTTGGTATGGATGAAATGTGGGTTCAACTCTCGTCTCAGATAGAATTTTTGGCCACCATTCAATTCTCTTAGCTCAACCTCATTACGACATTCATGAAAAAATTGAAAACATCAAGTAGGAGCCGAAATATATGAAATATTCGAAGACTTTACAGACTCATCAGCCGGGCAGGTACCCGTCGCCTGTCGATCTTTTCATAGTCAGTTTTCTCGGGAGCGTCACACTCCTTATATATAGTTATCGACGACCTACGCTTTACACTCTATGTCAGGTGAAACATTCACCTAACACAGAGTGTTTTCGCACTCGATTGCTAGCTGGCTGGTATTTTTCTATTGAAATTTGAGCGTGGTCTTAATAAAGCACTCGAAGGAAAGGTGTAATATGATAAAAATACCAGCCAGCTAGCAATCGAGTGCGAAAACACTCTGTGTTAGGTGAATGTTTCACCTGACATAGAGTGTAAAGCGTAGGTCGTTGATAACTATATATAAGGAGTGTGACGCTCCCGAGAGAACTGACTATGAAAAGATCGACAGACGACGGGTTCTGCCCGGCTGATGAGTCTGTAAGGACGAAACACGTGTCTCGGGCTGTACAAGAGCCCTTACCAGACCACATGACATGTTGGCTCAAATAATAATGAAAGGATCTATTGAAATTTGAGCGTGGTCTTAATAAAGCACTCTAAGGAAAGGTATAATACTCGAAGACTTTTATGAAAACGAATGCACAAAAAACGCGAATGTGAGAAATGATGAAATCAGCACAATATATGTGAAGACGGTCTATGTAAAAAAAAATATGTTGATGAATCTTGGAATAGAGCACATGCGGCGCAGTGGCTAGAGGTGCTCTCCGTCGTACACGAGGCCAGTGGTTCGATCTCGCGCTCATGGCTCACCAAGCCATCCATCCTGCGGGGTCGGTAAATTGGTACCAGACTGGTCTCAGACTTGTCTGGGAGGATGAGCAGCACTGGTTCAGCGGGAGGCCACCGCGAGTCATTTTAAGAGCCAGATATGCGTCAATCACCTCAAACGAAGTCAAAAATTGAAGTCGAATGCATGACGCATCCCTCAGGGATCGATCAACGCCGAGAGCTTTATCCTTCATCCTTTTTAGCTTATTATCAGATGACGCAGAGTATGGTAATTTCGAGTTCTAATACAAAAGTCCGGCAACTTACCAGAGTGTTACAGAAGGCATGAGGAAGGGGTCTCATTTTGAAACGACAACAATGTATTCAAATCGAGGAACATAGGTAGCGACAGGTGCTTACAGCACTGTTAGAAAGAGGCTGAGTCCATGAAACGTAACAAGAACATGAATGCGGTATGATCTATCCTTTGGAAACATGCCACCTAATTTTTTATTGTTAAGAATAAATGAGTTGATTCCTAGAAAAAACAGTAGTATAGGAGTTTTTCAAGTCGTGATAGTTGTTAGTTTTTGAAAGCGCAAGAAGAGTTTAAGTTGAAACTAAGGTTGATTGGAATAAACAAGAAACCTTTTGTGAGAGAGGAACGAGTTTGATTTGTACATTATGCACATTTTGCGTTTCTCCTTGAGGAGATACCACCGTGCTCCGCAATGAGGTCTGTAATAAGTTCGTTATGAGTTCAACTGTACAAGCAATTTTTCTTGACAGCTTAGTAAGTTTTACTGCTTATTAGCGACAACAGTAATCAACTTTTACCTTTAGACATACCTGATTGGTCGACTGATTAATGCTAGACGATGGGAATTGTGAGTTGTCCGGTACAAGATCTATTCCAAAATCGTATTCTTGATACAATTCCTAAAGAATATGATCTGACAGAATTCTATTTAACTACAGCAAATCAATGTACAATATCAGAATTATATCTCATATTTATTAATTGAGTCAGCATGTCTTGTGGCGTGTAGTGGACCCTTGTACGACTCGATACAGGTGTTTCGGCATTGCAACCTCGTCAGTCGGGCAGGTCCTTTGTTTTCAGCCAACCCTCTCGAAGGCTAGAGCAATCGAGTGTCGAAAATTGCCGATCTATTGATTTTTCACTTGACAGCGATTGTGTAAATCGTTCGTCGTCGAATACTCTTTATAGGGGGATGTAGCGGCCCCCGAGAGGATTGACCAAAGACGAAGGTTTGCTTGACTGACGAGGCTGCAAGGCCGAAAAAAGTGTATCGGTCTGTACATGAGTCCATAACAGACCACACGGCATACTGGCTTGAATGAATAATAATTATGAGATCTGTTTAATTCTGAGCGTAATCCTAAGAAAATACTTTAAATAAACGATCTCATAAAGACTGAGCAAGCGAAGCAATGTGCTATATAGAACTAAGCACAGAAATATCAGAAAATAATAAGTTTTGACAGACTTTCTCTGCTGAGATAAGTGACACTTTCAATATGTTCTCATGAAGGGCATCAGGCAGGGGATAAGAGAGGTTAAACTAATCAAAAGCAGCTTTGTTGTTGACCTAAAGATGAGCTGAATCCTAAAATGAGCGCTGGCGCTATTGTACCGCACTCACTTGGACCGTAAGCTTGATGGAAATCAAAGAACAGAATCACAGACAGCTTAACTTGACTGTTCTTAAGTCTGTTCCTCCAACAAAGATCCATAAGTTCATTCTTGAAGAGCAGAGCATGCTGCTTACAAACTTGCAGTATAACTTTCATAGTAGAAGTCTGTAAGCTACCCGTGAAAATCCCTCATCAGAAATGCTAAAAAAAGACTGAGGCTGCGCGTGCCTCTTATGCCAAAAAAGCCTAATAACAGGGTGCAAAAACATTAAAAATGAACCAGACGCCGGGAAAAGCGAGTAGTGATGTGGTGAGCTTTGAGGAGCATTTCACGATGCTAACAACTATTGGGAAAATAGCAGCAATTCATTCTTACAGTCTCACAAGATCCCACCTGAATGTTTCATTGAAAACTCTACGGCGCAACCTAAGACGACCAGCTGAGATGTCATCTCCCTAGTTGATGCAAAAAGACACCATCATAGTAATCCATTCGAGATGATGTGTATCTGTCCTAGTACACGATTATTTAGAGGCCTTTTTTCTGCAGAAATGAGCTTTTCCACGAGGTTTTAGTGAAAATTTGATCTTTAGAATTCGATAATTTCAGCGCTGAGCTTGGTTTTTGAGAAGGCGTTTTTTGGTGTGGTGTATCGGCTATAGTAATAGGTTGAAGTTGAAATTCTGTCGCATTTTCGAAATGCATAGAGAAATTTAGTTGTACACCAAATGAGCTCAAACGAAAAACAAACTAATAGTCGATGTAGTCTCCTCCCACATCAAGACAATTCAGCCACATATCCTGCAGCGTAAACACTCCGCAGTTGCACAACGCGAGATCCTTCGATTAGAAAAATTTTAGAAACTTTGTTCAAATCGGGGACATTCTAAAACTTCTTGACTCTCAACAAGTGCTCCATAAACGGAATAGGTGAAAATAACTAGGCGCTAAGTTCGGGCAGTTCGGCGGATGCTCCAAAATTTTTCATCCAATTTGCCGATAGTGTCTCAGAAGCGTTGACACTCAATTTGTAGTGGAAGTGAGACAGGAGAAAAATTTTTCCCTTGGACATTGTGATTCTGAAGGCTGTGTGGACAAATAATATACCGTTCGATGCGCAAGAAAACGAACTTTCTGATGAGCTCAAATTCGCGCAAATACATGCGCAAAAATCTTTCTTTTAGGCAACACGACAGAACTTTTTCTACAACCTACCAAAATTATGTTACACACTTGGCTCGTGTTTGTGAATGGTTCAACAGTCCATCGGCAGAACAAATATTGACAACTTAGAGCTAATACTGATGCAAAAAGGTCTCGTACATTGCTCATATAAGAGATCAAGATTTTTTTTAGAGGAGAAGAATTTCTATTCTATTAACAAAAGTTGTGTTCTTTCGAAGTGGTCCTGAGATAGATGCACGCGATTTTCGTTATTCAACTGGATATTTTTTTCTTCGTTCTCGTTTTTGAGGTTTTTTTCTGATATTCCGTTTAACACAAATTTTCTTCAAAATGATAAGCTTTTCATGCGGAAATCTTCAAATGCATAATGTAGTATCTTCTGCGTTATGTAGACCTTTCAAAACCTAAGTTCATTTCAAAAATCTCGACTTTCGAGCTATCGAAGAAGCACTAAACCGTGTTAAAGCCATTCATAAGTCCTATCTGAGCAGAACATGCACGCTTAACGTGAAAGCCTCAATTTCGCTACTACACCGCACAAAGGGATGTTTTCAGAATCCGAATATAATATCGAAATCATTGAAATGTAAGTTATCAAATGATCACTGAAGTTTTAAGGAAGAAGCGAAAGGCCCCGTTCAAACGGTTTAACAGTGTTTATGTTATGAGCGAGTAATTGAATGATAGTGCAGTATAGGTAGTCAGCATTCTTGTCTACATGATCATGACAAGGAACATTGACCGTTATCAGATTTAGGCCATTCGAATGGTACAGATGAACTAAGATGATGTGAAGCAATTCCGGTCTTGAAAACCTTCGTGGTCTAATGCTCTACACTAAGCTGATACAGATAAACTTTCTATGTATAGGGAATCTTCTACAGAAAATATATAATTCCAAAGGTCTTGGCTAGTTGTCGTATCGACAAGATTTGTCAGGAAGAATCGCATCGCGTTTAGACTGTCGATGATTTCGGACTCTGCAGCAGGTGTAATGGCCGAAACATAAGTTGCGACAAATAAGACAAAGTCATAATTACGACATTTTTCGCTTCTGCCGTAAGCTTTGGAGAAGATATCATTAAGGCTTTATAGAGAAAAGCGGTTAAAAACGACATGTTTTTCATTTTCTTAAGCAGCTCTAAGGATTTATTTCTTCCGTACAGCCAAAAATATGTTACTCACATAGTTGTCCTTCCCATTCATTATCTACTAATCTATTCTGTGTGCAAAAATACCCTTGAAGACCCGTATAGTACCTTGTTGCTATCGATTTCTAGCTGAACGTGTGCGAAATGTACACTACTCATTATCAGCGGATTAGCGTGACTTATCACACGTCGTTTGAGGAAGGTCAGGGTTTGCAATCAGTGGAATGCCAAAATGATCAAATTGCTGAAGAAGAGGAGGATCACAAGGCACGGACTACTTTCCGCTCTCTGCTTATTGCCTGTCATCTATGCGAGTTTCACTTGAGTAATCGCCAAACGGATTAGCAGCACATTGAGTCAAGAGCTATCAATTCGTTCCGTAAGTTTTGGCACTAGAGAGGTGAGCACCTATTTTACTGACCAGAATTAGAATTGCATTATTGTGACATCGTTCAAGAGCACATTTTCTTGTGAACATTATGGCGTCTGCCTATATTAGCCTTAGAATGAAGCTATCGTGAGAGCAAATTCGCTTGCTACTCGTGAAGGAATGGCACGTAGGGAGAATGCTAGTGAAGAGACGCGCAAGATTAACGGAGCTTCCTGTGGGAGCCCTAGCGCGACTGATGCTCGAGACTGTTGTATCCATTCGAACTTTTCGACCCACTTCCTAGCCGTCCTTTCTGCATCCGTATCATCGCTCTAAGCTCCATTAGTACACCGCTTCACTAGCATTTTTCCTACACGGCATTCGTGCTTGAGTAGTAAACGAATTCGTTCACGATACGCTCCATCTTAGAGTAAGTATAGGCATTTTGTATGCCAAAATGTTTGCAAGAAAATGCACAGTTGCACTATAGCAAAATCATGCAATTTTAATTGCTTTTCTCAATAAATTTGCTGTTCATCGCTCTAGTGCCAGAACTTATGGAGAGACCTGAAACATTGTGACTAAGCAGTATTTCAAATCGATTGGCCACCATGGATCATGTTAACGTTTATTTACGCTATCGGTGACGTCACTGAGAGAAGAGAATGAGATATGGAAGCAGAAGTTGAGCAGTACACCTTCATCACTTCTCTAAAGGCATAACTCTTTTGGCATCATAGCAGCCGAAACGACTGGTTGCTCACTATGAGAGCTTGTCAAGAGATAAATCTTCTGGTGAGATACCATTAAAAAACGTTCATCAGAGATACTTTTGTTGGTGGTGTTGCATTCCTCCTTCAATCAATCGGAAACATTGGGAAGTTCATGACGTGCGTATTTGAATCGAAAGGTCAAAATGCTCAACAATCTAGCGTCACCGTCAAAGCTGGAATGAAGAAAACCACTAACGTTGGGAACATAGAAGATAGACATCGAAATAATAGGATGTAGAAAACGTGTCGTATTTTCAAAAAGCATTGGAAAAGGTTTATTTGTGCATTATACATTGATCCACCGTGTCAAGGGGACCCATTTAGACTTCGAGCATCGCTTGTCGGTCCCTGGAGAATGTGCCAGATCGTCATTAGATCACGATCGAACTCGTCAGCTAACATTCGGTAGCTCATCAATGGATCTTCCCTATCTCGATTGATGACAGTTTGGCGATCGACGTTTCGTGGACGTCCCTCTCTTGGTTTGCCGAGGAATCCTTCTCCTTCTTCACGAAGAGTGTTGAACCAACGCTGAGCAATACGTACATCGCAAACTTCGTCACTATACGCTTTGCAGATTTGTCGATGAACCTCAGAGGCGATGACACCCCATCCTATAGTGCAAGTGGAGCGACAAAGGAATTTCTTTCTTTAACAAATCCATTCTGAAGGCTGTGTAGACAAGTGATGTATGCTCGATACGCAAGAAAACAAGCTTTCTTCTGAGTTCAAATTCCCACAAGACACGTGAGTAAAAAGCGATTCCCGGCACTACGCCATAACTTTTTCTATCACCTATTATTATAAAAAAAGAGTAACAACAACCAGCTTTGAGTCCAGTATTTTTTCCCATGATCCTCTCTGTTTCAGCGTACCTCTTGCTAGTCTAGACAGTGACAACGGAGATCTAGACACTAAAATCTGTTCTTGTTGAAAGACTCTGGACAGTTCTTCAAAAGTTCCTCAGGACCATGCTTGGAACATCTTGTATCACACCAAGTTTCGATCTCTACCAATAATCGAGAATCTCGATCTAAAGTCAGACAAGTTCAATAGATGATTCTTCTGAACGACAGCCAACAGATATAACCCGAAGCGACATATGTTACTCTTTGTGGTATCTGAGAGACGAGAGCATAATAACTAACTCTAACACAAGATAAGAAATTATGGAGACTTCATTGGCTTCCGCTCGAGTTATTCAATGAGCAGAGAGGTGTCATACAGATAGCTCTTTTTCACCTCTTAAAAGTTTCCAAGCACGCCAGAAATGCTTCTACTGGTCTCAATAGATTGATAGCGCTCATTCTGGAAAAGTTTGCTAGCACAACATGTTCTATTCTTCTATCAGAGTATATTTTTCCTGTTCCAAGCTTTTGCCATCGATAAAAATGAAATTTTGATGAAGGACATTACATTAAAATGACATTGGCTTTGAATTCTCGTTAGATAGCAATGTAATTGTCATGTGACAAACTGAATTCCAGATAGCAGTTTATTTACAATGAAAACTCTTGTTTTCTTTACAAAAGGATTATTGCAAAAACTTAATTCAGATATTTCCTTCAACGTTACCTTCGATAGTAGCAAATGTCTATTGACAGAAGTAAATAAATTGAAGTTACCTGAAGTTGCTTGGCCTCTTCAGGACTCATCGCCTTCTCGACGTAAGGTGGAGGAGGTGTGTCATATATTGGCTCTTGAACCTAACCAAAAGATATATTCATTCAAGTGTTTCTCTATTTCTAATATATATTGCGGGTGTACTTTATCTAGAGATGCTAGGAAACTCTTATATCAACGCATCTTAACGTGGTAATAAATTAAACAGTGAAAAATATAGAAGGAGCTTTAGCAACTAATGCAAAGTATTGCCATGTAACAGCTGTGAAATTCCAAGTACACTAGATGGATCACTTCTTAGCAGATTCATTCGAACAGGGAAGTGGATCGAATGTTATCAAGAATTGCAACTGCGTAAAGCCATATCAAAGACTCCCAAAAAGTGAGTATAAGTTCAATTACAAAGAGGTTAATCTTGAAGGATTATAACTTAGAGAGATTGGTGAATATCTATACCCTCAGCATCCCACAGCATGACCACCCCATAATTTTAGTAGAGACAAATTTCAGCTAGTGCAGCATTAATCGAGTAATGTTGAGATATGAAGACTCGTAGAGAGCAACCGATCTGCTGTATTTTTCAAATGCCATTATGCATTGAAATCAAGGACATATTTCACGAACTGTACTTTTCAAAGCTTGCGCAAAGTTGGTAGGTCTTTATCGAAAGCTATGCTGTTTCGATATTTTTGCCTTTCTCAGAGTCTAAACATACTATATCTAAAGCTATGCCAAGAACTCTCAAAAAGTGAGTATCTAAATACTTAGCTAGAGTTTCCTATTTTAGGAAGAACCTGTTGCAAAAATCGGTCCAGGTTTTGAAAAAACATTTCAAAATCAAAAAAGTCAAAAAAATCCTTTAAAAACCCATCGTTTACTTCCTTAAATGTCTTAAATGGGAAGGATCACCGGCGTGTTGTTACACATCATAAATGATGAAGTTTATTATTCAAACACTCTCCTTGTGCATTCATTTTATTTTTGTGTCTACGAAATCTATCTAAAAAGCTTCAAGTTTTCCTTCGCGGCGATGTTTTTGCTTGTTCCTCAAAATTCTAAGGTGGTGGCTGTCTAGGTTTTGAGGAAGGTTAAATTGCCGAAACGTCAGCCGAAAAAGATATACTAACCTCGCCCAAGCTTTGACAGAGGATAGTTCGTAGAACAGTTGAAAAAAAACTCATGCTGGGGCTTAATGAAAGTTGTTCTATCAAAATAAAGGATGGCTTTAAGACCCGCCTTAGATCAACCTTAATTCTCTTCCTGTCATTAAATCGACGGGACTTTTGCTCAATAGATGTGGAAAGATAGATCACTTGACATCACAAACTTTGATCGCGTTAATGGATATCAAATGGAAAACATCTACTTTAGCACAACCGTTGTCACCGTGCCTGCCATGTTTGAAAATACGGGATTGCCTAACCGTTTGCGCGAAGTGAAGTAGCATTCACAGCCAGCTAGATTTTATGTAGTAAAAGTGGTGACGAAACTCAAGAAAACTTACTTTCACAAAGTCATCGCTATCACCGGTAGTGTTACGGTTAGCTGCAGTAATCCGAGCTGGCGCGACAGCATCGCCGTTTGGTGACACTTTGTCATGTTTGGGAACCACGTAATGAACATCTACGGCAGGAGCAGTGCCATTATCAAAAGCAAGCTGTAACAAAGAATCCCGATAATAAAAATTATATATTTATCACATGCTCAATATGCAGGGAACGATCATCATTAATGAACAATAATTTCACTGGGCATATAGTGTAAAACGTTCGTCGTTACTAACACTTAGTGTGGCGAAGGACCATCCACAGAGATTAGCAAAAGAGGAGAAGGGTAACTGCCCGACTGATGAGACTGCAAGGTCGAAACACGTGTATGGGGCTCCAAAAGTCAGCCTTTCTTTTAACAGACCACACGCATGCGTGGCTCAAAAATGATTTTATGGCTTTTTTGGCATTTTCTTTATTGGTATTCAAGTCCAAAGATCATTAATTCAATAAGTTTTCCTCCTGTATATAACACGCTTAGATTTCTGAAATTTTCTTCCTATTGGTTTTCTTTCACTTGGTTAGCTTAGATACCACAGTCGTTTGCTGAAATCTGTTAGTAGATTCTAAAAAAAAATTTATGAGTTCAACCTCGCAGGTGATTTGTCACCCGACGTAAATGGTATTCTCTTAGTAACACAATGACACAAAAATCTATTCTTTACTTTTTATAGAAATAAAAAAAAAGTACTGGTGATTATCGCAATTGTGGTTCGTGTGGTTGATGGTGACTATAGCTCACTTTTGAAGACTCCTTCGAATTGAAACGCCAGCTCAACACCATTTATCTTGTAATCAAATCCTTCGTTTATGCACGATCAGGGAGGATTGGTATCGAACTTATTTGGTAGGATGAAAAGATTATCTTGGTATACCTATAGTCGAAGATCACAAGTCGTAAGCCAGATATTCATCCAGCTCTCTCTAGAAATCAAAGTTTAGTGCGTTCGTTCATATGCGCCTCAGATTTTGAGAACCGAACGATTTTTTCGAATTTGAAGAACTCTTGATGCTCAAGGTTTTTTCCAAAAGCATAAGCAGATAATTTCAGCTCTCTGTCGTCGATGAGCATGCACTTGGTGAAAATCAGAAGTAAATTCTTTTGATGCAACGTGACAATGGCCTATGAAAAAAACGTTGTCCTTAGGTCTGATAGGAAGCGACTGGCAGATGAGCGTGTATGATAAGAGGCTTAGTCCACTGAGATAGAAAGAGCTATAAGTCGTTTGTGTAGTGGCGCCGACTTTCCAATCACATGTGCATATTCTCAATTGTTCTCAACTGTATTCATCATATCTTCTTTCCTTTATTTTTACCCGAAAATATGCTGTTTTTGTGGAGAACTGTGTAGTTTCTATCACATTCGCTGTCTCGTCGGTGAGCTACTTCAAGAAATAATTTAGGTGAAGTACAAAGCGAAGGCACTCTAAGAATGTCACCAGGCACAGTCATCGGCGTTTCGCATTAAAGGGAGCTTGGTTGCTGGTACTGTATTCCAGAGCGGCGATGATTCGTGGCCCCAATTTAGTCTTAGCTGAGGTTCTGGGTGGAATCGTAAAACCCTTTCCTTGTTAAGATGACTCATTGTTGGAAGATAAATTCCCTGCTTCACATATCGTTTCCCCTGCTGTGATGAAGTTCATAGTGAGCTGCAACAACGAAGAGATTACTACTTTTTCTTTGGAATCTATAGTGTACTTTGTACTCGTTTGTATGGCTTCTTCAACAGATTAAGATTTTTTCATCGAGGTTTTGATACTCCTTCGATAGCTTGATCAACAGCAATTCTAAATGTAATCTTAAATCGAAATTTATTTTCAAGCTGAGGTTTTTGCTGCGCTGTAATCAGGACGAACAGAAATTACGTTTCACCTTCAAAGTGCTTCTTTTGTTCCGCTATCGTTTATTCTTAGTTTTTTAGTCAAATTTTAGAAGTCATTCAACAGTTTGAAAAGTGACAATTCTAATATATGAACTGTGTTTTGAAAGAATCTCATAGTGTGCTGTGGCAATGGAAAGAAAATCACGTTTCACACTTTGAGTAGTTAGCTCGTCGCTTAAACTTTGCAGCTGGTATAGGCACTTGTTTAGTGAAGTTCATATCTTAGTGAAAAGGGACGCCCATGTGTCCTAAAAAAATTCCACTTTTTAGTACGAAAGCTACGTTTTTGGGACAGCAACGCATTTCCAATTCTTTTTCACATGTCTTCGACAATACTGCTAGTTTAACTTGAGAACGCATTTTCTAAAATGTATCATTTGTGAGAAAAACGTCCCGTTCATTCATGCAATCCGCATTTTTCATTGAGAAGACGAGAATCCTCCACAAATTAACATGTCCTCGACATTTATTGAGTATTCTTGTCTCTTATCTCGTGGGAAAAGGATTGTCTTTTCCTTCAAATTATCTGTCTCTGGCCATAGATATGTCTATTCTACAATAAACTCCTAATTATCGGTCATGTACACTTCCTAAAGTCGATTATTCTGGACGACAATTCCTTTAAAATCTAATTATTCCCTTGTTAGTATCTTCATGATGTGATTGGTATCGAAGTATCACAAGAAACTTAGAATTATTTCCAAAACGGAGAAAAAAAACTCTAACTGAATAAAAAAAAAATCGAGCGCTGCTGCGAAGTTGCCCCACCGCCAATTTTTAATGTGGTTTCGAAAGGGTTAATTAACATCAAAATCGTAATCATCAGAAAAAAATTAAACAAAATGGATCTCTCGACAGATCGGAGCACTTTTACTTACTTTAGCTCTTGCCACATACCTATCGCACATCGCAAGCATTGTATTTCACCTTGATTTAGAAGGATCCGTCCTTCGAAAGGACTTTTTATCTCCCGTGAATATTATTTATGGAGACATAAAATCATTCCCTATTTGAGAACGTCCAAACTAGAATACCTGCTCTCATGTTGCAGATGGACGGCGAGTCATAACAGGCATAAGTGAATTCAGACGAAATTTCGCTACTCCGCTGTACCCAATTTGATTCATACATAACAAAAGCACCATCAAATTCATGTATGCTGACTTTACGTTAAGTGTCACTGGTTAAAATTTTATGATCAGATAATTAATTACGTGGAGCACGGCCTCATATTTAATGAATAAGATCTATACTACTCCGAGAATCTCGACGGTTACCAGTAACCGAAACATTCCTCCGTAGTGCATAGGCCAGGCTATTAATTTGTGGGTGCCAGAAACTCATGAGAATAGTGCTTCTCAAAAAAACTGCTAAATTTCTTTGCCCAATAAAAAATCGAGGAAGCAGCTCTATTGCTCGGCAGGGACGAACGAGGAAGATTTTTTTTGGTCCTTAGAGTTATCACTTATTATCTTGCCATCGTATATAGGCATTATGTAACAACTGCTACTAAAAAGAAAAAATATGCTTAGTACTTGCCGAAATGAGTTTTGAAGAGACAAAGTTCTTCTGTTAGATTGAAAAAAGCCCACGAAGAAACGTTTAAGCTTATTTCGCAAGAGCAGGTTTCTCAAGAAAAATGAGCAGGGTAAAGCATTATTACATCACATTCCAAGCTCTTAAAAACTGGAACTTTCCTCTTAAAAATTTACTTGTGAGAAGTCATCTAGAGTAAAAACATTCACCAAATTTTTTTTCCCGAGCTACAGCTTTAACTGAGTCAACCGTATGAGTTGAGTAAGACTTCAGAATTTCATTGAATACTTCTGGATAGAAAGAATAAATGAATGAATTCTGAATTCGACAAACCTCGTTTCCGTGAAAATCGCTTATATCGTAGTCGGTAAGCTCAGAATCGCGGAAGCTAAAAAAGTTTTGCATGATTTTTTTCGAAAACATAGAGTGAAAATACATGAAGTTCACATGAATTTCAATTTTCAAATGAGAAAAACTGAAGAGCTAATTCTTGTGCTCAGTATTTAACCAGAAATTTTTTGAAAAACATTTGGAAATCAAAGGTCGCGTAATTGAATTTATCGTTCGCTCGTCCATTATCAGTTGAATACCAAGTGATCCCAAAAGGGAATCCACAATGATATCAATCACATCATTCATCAGCTTATTCTTTAGCGAAAAGCCACAGGTCGACACTTAGTGGAAATCCTAGTATTTTTCTGGCCTAAGACAAGCTTCATAGAAAGTACACCTTTCTGGATAAATGTGCATATATATAATAGAGCTTTATGGAAGGTGGGTCAATGACGGATCAGAAACAACGATACTTTGTGTGATCGCGAAGCATTTTTTGCGGAGGTCTTTTTGCTATACAGAGATTTTTAAGATTACATTACATTAAAGCCAGATTACATATAAGATTACATTCTTAGAACCATACGAAATCTTCAATCTTGGTAACGGACTCTGTGCTTCAGAAGGTCATTACTGCACTGTAGCAGTTGAGATAAAATTAAGTTAACACTTGGCACGCGTTATCGCGCGTATTTCCGCTATTTCTATGACAATTTCTTATCTGTTTCGTTGGAAGTTTCTATGTTTTCTTTAGGCTAGAATTTTAACAGAAATTGTTTATTGTTTTATAAATAAAAGCTTCCAAGTTCATTTTATACTTTTAAATAATCTCGTTACTAAACCTAAATCTATACACAGAAAGCTTATGAGCACGTAGAATGAATCAATGGGTATTGGAATCATATACTTCATCTGGAGTTTCTTTCAAGCGGAGAAAGAAGTCATAAATTCAATAACAAAAATCTCGAGCCACTTGTGAATCATGCTGTCCGATAAACTAAGACCGTCCCGGAAAGCGATGACTGAGACAGTAAAACGTGATCTCTTTTCGCTCTTACAGCGCTCTGTGAAAACCATTCGCAGAACGAATAGAGTTTGAGAACCATCGAAATTTTTTGTCATCGAATGAATAGTTGAAATCTGATGAAAAGCCATTCAGATATCCTACGCGTTCAAACAAATCACTCCCTAATTGTGATACTCAATTTTATTTTCGCTGATACAACGATCTAAGTCGGACTTTCAGAGAACGTACAATATTGAAATTTACCAGTTTTAGGCTATAGAACGATCACTAAATGAAGTATAGAAGAAGCGAAAAGGTCATATTATTATGAGACTGAAAAAAATGCACCACGATAACAGAAGTACCAAAAGAGGATTCCTCTCTAACAATTTCATCACTAACGACACACACATAGGAGTGGACCCTTTTTTGGAACTAGAAAACTGCACGGCTATAAATGTCCGCGAGTGCGTCAATAATAGTTTTCTACCAAAAGTAATGAATGGATTATTATTAATGGATACCGCGTTCTTTAAGAACATATTCGCGACCATCGTAAAAGTTGAATCTAGCGCTCACATCCTTTTTTCCTCTCTTCCCATACAAAGTGTTCACTATCACTTGTGGAAAAGTTTGCATGAAGTAGTGTTAGTGAAGTTTGTAAAGTAGAATTTTGCACACGGTGCTCGTGGCAGAAAAATAGTATTCAAAAGTTTTTGTTTCCAGAATAGATCGATCATTCTCAACTCTCGGGTCGTTAGGGGCGAGGGATGATTTTGTTAAGGAACTGGTGAAGAATAAGTTATTCCTGCCCACAACGAGCTATAAAAAGAAAGTTTATTCAGATGCAAAAGAGGTTACAACTATCTCAACTTTGAGGTATTCGGTGATGAAGAACCACCGTCAATTTTTCAGACCTTTTGTAGCAAAATGATTCTACTATTTCCAAATTCTTAGAAGTCTCAATTTATCAGTTCTTATCACTTATGCATTGGCTGTTGTTATCGTTCTATTCATCATGACAAAAGGTATTAAAGTTGATAAGCCCCAGCATTTCCACAGTCGTCGCAGTCTAAAACTTATGGATATCTTATTTTGTAGAAATTTAACTCTAGTAAATTTGCATACTCTAAAAACATATTGTTCTTTTCCTTTTGTTATCCATTGACGTCAGGATTTAATCGGCGTCATATCTCTTACTATCTTTTTTTCACAGAACTGCTCTCAAATAAAAATTAGCAAGAATTGAACCGTTTAAGAGATTATATTGAAAAAGTGTGTTTATATCCGTAAAATACTAAATTGTAAAGATCGGTGACACGTAATTTTGACCTCTGTTCTTCCCTAGAATTTTCGAAATGATAATTTTTCTTTCAGAGCATGTTGATTTGGATGCTAAGCATCCACCCATTGCTTATTTTTCGTACTACATTCGCCTCCAACTACACTATTTTTTACAAACTTCACCCCTTTGAACTATCTTTTGCAACAATCAATGTGACATCATCGCATCAAAATAATTTGGACGTGTTATCGTTAGACATTCACTATTCGTCAACTTCACGTCCCACCGTATTCCTCAATAACACCGCGTAAGTTCGTCGGCTTTGTTGTTCTTGAGAGCAAAGACTCATCGATTGCATCAATAGAATAATTTCTTGCTTCCTTTGAAAAAAATCCTGGTAGAACAAACGGCTTATAGAAAAAAAAGAAAAGAAAAAATGGAGAAGGAAAAAGATTTTTATTGAGTTGTAGTCATATTTGAGATTTTCGTCCTCTTAACCTTTCTATGACGTCAATAAAAATAGAAGCATTGTTTTACTCCGCAAAATTTATTGATCTTTCCAACAAATAGAAATTAAGAGAACAATCCAAAATTTTAACTAGTTTACCAAAGGCTGCTCTATTTTCTAAAATCCTGTACATTATTTTGTTTTTAGAAACGTTTATGTTGAATGAAATCTTGAGTTAGAGCATTTTCACATGAACAAAACTTCGGAAAATTGCTTGCCGAACGGAGAAGAAATCAATGACGTTATTACAAAGAACTGACTGATAAATTGCCGTGAAAAGTCTCAGAAAGGTTATCGCCTTGTTTTTTGCAAAGGAAGAAGTCATATTACAGAAATTCATTGCTGTTCATATGCTGTGCCATGAAAACGCAACAGTTTACGTTGTTTTGTAAGTATATTAATGTTTGTGATCTCTTGCCCTTTAGACTCCTTTTGAAGTCGTAGAAAGTAGGAGATAAGAAAGTGAAGAATGCAAAAAACCGTGCCTGTTGTTGGGGTAACGACACTCTTCAACTAAGAAATTTCTAAGAGCGCACCAGAGTCAGAACTTTGAAGAATCTATGTGGGAAACCATTTTCCCCACTGCCTTTCAAAATCGGAATATTTTTGTTCCTGTAAAAGAACACTCAACAGTTCGTGGTGTTATATCCTTCCTCTCTTGTCAGCATCCGGCTAACTTGCAGTCATATTGTTTTAACTACCATAATCCCACCTTCCGCACGCGACTTCTGGTTACCCACACTGCCACAACTTCATGTTGTGTATGTATTCTTGAAACTTTTCGAGCCCAAATGGACACTATCGGGTCCCTAGTGCTTCAGGCCTCTCACAACAATACATATTGATTTTGATACGCCTACTAAATCGCTGGCGTAAAATTTCTCTCCTCAAATTCTGCTTTCTTCTAGCCTAAGATTCCTGCTTTAATGAAAAAAACCGAATCAAAGAGTAGAATGATTATCTTAGAAATCACATTGCGACGCCTTTACTGATGACTTATTTTAGCATTTTATTTATCCGTCGTTACGAGTTTTTTTCACTGTGCAGATTCCAGTACTTCTACCATTCGTCTCTTCTTCTTGATCGCCGTAGAACAATGATTAAGAGCGTTTCCTTGTAATCTCGAAAACAGCGCGGTTGTGGTGTTCCATGGCGGGTTCGTTGTTGAGAGCTGAAGTGATGATGGGAAGGCGGCGGTAATCGGCCCCAAGCTCTCCTCGACGAGCATTACAACCGTTCGGCTACGGCGCCCCCTCAGCTTACTGAATGAATATTGCTTTCTGTGCGCAAAAATCGCCATTAAAGGAAACGATTAGAATTTTGATCAGTTACTGTTGATTGGATGGTGCAGCGGGATGGATTAACGAATTGTCTCTTAACGATCTTACTAAGGAAGAATTTACTCTGAAAAGTGAAAATGAATAATTAAGAACATATAAGTAGAAACACTGTCGTCGTAGATTTTAAAATGTATCAGGAGCAAGCAATTTGAAGAAGAGCTACTGATTATTCATACCGAAAATCAAGTAAAAATCGCTTCAAGAATGCTTTACTGTAGAGTTTCAGTTTACAGTTAAAATAGGTTATTTATCTAATTTTTGACATACTAATTTTCATAAGTTCATAGACATAGAAAATACATAACAAAGACAGAATGATTGTTAGCAAAACAGTGCAAAAGTGGTGGCGGACGTCTTACAAGAAAACAAAGCTTCGATTTGATTTTGATATTGATACCTTTCATGTCTCTGATAGAATCTTTTTATGCTTTCTTCAACTTCTGTCATTTATCGTTTGTCATTTACTTTATAAAAACACATCATTTAGCCTCAGGGGATCGGCTGGTCCGAGGAAGGGTGGTACTGTTGAGTCTCAGTAGGACGAAACAGGCACCTGTATACCTCTAGACCTAACACCTCAAAACATGTTATATCCTTATCAGACTATATCATTTTGAGCGGACCTATAAAAAAAGCGGTAGATAGGATTTAATCAGACTTTCGTAGTTAGAAATACTCTATAGAAAATCAACTAAATCAATAGGAAAACAATTACTTTGCGGTTCAGTATAATCTTCGACGGTAGCCCTAATATAGACTTTTTTAGGTGTGAGAAGAAATGTTATGTGGTGATGTCACTTGGCATGAGTACACTTGTCACTTTCGACAATGACGACATTAATCTAATTTCGTTCTACCAATTCGAAGATGACGAAATATATCTTTACTACCGTGGTTGCTATCAGCCAATGGACTACCTGAAATGTCGCTATCGGCGTGGCTCGAACTACGATCTTTGCATTTGCACGGATCATCGCACGAACTGCACTACGATGCGCCGTTGGCTTGGAATCAGATATGGTAAGGCTTATTCTAGCTTCTTCCTTCAAAATTTTGACTCCATTCTCAACTCTTTTTCTTCCTGTTTTTATTATGTCATTCCATCATATCGATTTCTTTGATATTTCTACTGAAGGTTCTTTTTTTTGCCTCTGCAAACGACTGTGTTACCAAGGTGAGGTCCAAAGTTCCGCTGATGTCTAGGCATTGAATAATATTCGATATTCAAAACTGGAATATTTCGAAGACATAACAACATTGGATGACTGAAGGAAACAAATCGATAAGCGCTGTAATAAATGCTAGATAACATAATCAGTAACTTCTCGAAATATCTACCGTAATATTTAGTCGAGGTAGGAACGAAGCTGATACAGAGCAAGTGGTAACATGTGCTTTGCAATACACAATTGTTAAATAGTTCGAGTCAGCTTTCTGGGTCAATGAGACCTCATCCTGGGCTTATTCCTTCTGCGTTCGGCAAACTGGTACCATATTTGTATGAGAGGATAGCAGCACTAATTTGGTAGATTGGTAGGCCAGTGAAAGTTAATGTAAAAGCCAGATTTACATCCAGTTACCTCAACGATGCATGATGAAGTCGAGTATGGTGCATAGTTCAAGAATTGATTGACGCCACACGTTCTAGCATTTATTTTATTCGTAAACAGTTACGGTTTCGTATGATTTCTGACAGCGCACACTCTTGAGACCAAAAGTTGAACTGATAAGATGTATAAGAAAGTTACGCTGATCTACCGGCCCAAATTGTGATGTTTTTCAAAGTTTCGATGGTTAGTCAACACTTTTCAAGGTTGAAAGGGAGCATTTGTATTTGTACTAAAAGTCTTGTAAAAGTTGATGGGAATGCAAATGAATGCGTAAAGACAGTATTTGATGAAGGAATTGAAAGCAGTGACATCGTGATGATGAAGAGCACGAATTCGAACCCACGATCAAGTATTCGTTTCTCACTCATTTACAATATAGAAACAGAAAGTTAGAACGTTAATAAAATGACTTCAAAATTTCTTTTACAGGATATTATAAAATAACACTCATTTTAAAGCACTGTATAAACGGTAGAATGGATAGTAAACAAAAATGTCCTTCATCGTTTGTAAATACAATAATCATACTGAATATAATCTGAGTTTACTTCGATTAGTTTCCTATAAAATAAGTGGACCATTGATTTGCAGAGGTACTCACGAGTGATTCCTTAGTTATGCAGTTAAGGATCAGGAATTACGATACCATCGATGAATCTACGATGTTCATCTCTTGATTTTACTTAAATAATTTAGTGCCTACATGGTAATGGAACGCATGTGCCGCCGTGGTTAAAGGTGCTCTCCGTCGCACAGTCGACGGATCGATCTCGCGCTCATGGCTCACCAAGTCTCCGAGGTTGATAAATTGATACCACACTGGTCTACGACTTATCTGGGAGGATAAGCAGCACTGATTCGGTATAGCGGGAGGCCACCGGGAGTCATTGTTGAGACCAGATATGCATTCAATCACCACCTCAAACGGAGCTAAAAATTGAAGACGAATACATGGCGCATTTCTCAGGGATTGATCAACGCCGAGAGCTTTATCTTTTATCCTTTTTACGGTGATAGAACAGTGAACGTAACTTAGCCGCAAACCTCAAAAGTGTCGTAAACTGAGACTATCCCACCATTTTACGCAACTTGTGGAAAGATAGCGCTGATAAAAGTTGCAATGGGCAACACGGATGCCTTACCTAACATCACGCTAGTGCTAATAAATAGGGGAATTTGAAGTAAATAGGGAACTTTTGTATCCAAACACATCCGAGTCGCAGTGAGAGCAAGGATTCATCAACTCGCTTTTGAATTTGTTCACTTATTCAGAAGATCCCAAGAAGGGAATGGCACTCATATTGGCTATGGGCACTGAGTTTCAGACAGTCAATCGCACTGAGCCATAAAGATTTACCAAAGAAAGAAGCGATAGCATTGTGGTCAAAGATGGCACTTGTCCGAAACATGGACCAAGCAGCTACACGTGGACGGACGGAGAAGAGTGAAGAAAATCACTACACTTGTCACGAAAGATGTCTCAAATGGATACGAAATAACAGCCACTGACGTCAGCTCAAAAAGGAGAGAAAAGCTAGATGAACAAAACAGTCGTACACAAAGCAAAATGGGAAGATACTATCAAAACTACACTCCATAACAAGCGAAGTATGTCGCAGTTGAGAGGTTTCCAGAAACGGTGGTTTGGGAAACTCTGTAAGAATAACATTACGTCGCCAATCAGTTCGGAACTACCTGTGCGACCATCTATAGGAAATACAGAATTGTTTGATATATTAGCGGTGCAGATAGAGATTGCATAAGTTCAAGTACAATATATCTGACCTCCTATGAGATATGTGGTCATGAACAATATTTGGGCATATTGTGTGAGGCACTTTGCGTCAGCACAAAAGAACACCTAGATGGAGGCGAAAAGTCGGGCAAACATTCCCTTAGGTGCAATTAGGAGAGAAAGACACAATGTAGACGACTTTGAGGTGGTAGTAAGAGTCTTAAAGTAAGAGTCAAAAACGGTAGCTTGAGATCTGTGGACAAATTCAAAAGTCCCAGGTATGAATATAAAAGTTAGTGTCAAACATAACAAATAGTATGACACTCTATCTCATATTTATTCTCTAGTTTGAGTAATAATCAATATCCATAGTATGTGGCAATACTTCGGTAGTTTCCCCTATATAAGCAAACTAGCAGTGGGATTCTATCACCTGTATCACCTGTCGTCCCGTTGATCGTCGAGTGACTCGAGCGGGTACCAGCAACTCTTCCATTTTTCCCTGTCGCGTGCAAGAGTAGCCCAGTGGGTCCTCCTCGCTCTAGGGATTCGCTGAGCATCATATCTTTCTTCTATCGCTTTCGTGAAGAAATCGGACCAACGGGTCAGTGGTCTTCCTTTAGAGCGCTTGACGTCCCGAGGAATCCAGTCGGTGTACGGCTCTCGTCCATCGGTTGTCGTTAAAGCGCATCACGTGTCCGGCCTACCTGATTTTCGATATCCTGGCATGTAGAACGGCGTCTCTAACTTTCGATCGTTGACGTAGGTCAGAACTTCGGATCCTTTCTCTCATTTGCGAGATACGGGATACTCCTAGCATCGACTTTCGACTGCGCGTTTGATAACTCCAAGTGATCTTTCATCCTGCTTACGTAGCGACCAGGTTTCTGCTGCATACGTTAGGGCAGGGATAATTGCCGAGTCGAAAAGGTGGGCACGGAGTCGGATGTTCTTTGTCCTCTTCACTACATCTTCGATGCTCTTAAACGTTCCCCAAGCCGCTCGTTTCCTCCTGCTCAGCTCAGGAGCTAGGTCGTTCATATGTTGATTTCACGACCTACATAGACGTAACTGGAGCATTCGGAGATTGTCGTTCTGTTGAGCGTGAATGGGGCATTCGAAACCCATCCGTTCCTCATGAACATTGTTTTCGTTAGATTCAGCTGAGACCAATCTTTCCACAGGCGTCATCGAAATCGGTCAACATGTCGTTCCGCTTGACTAATGTTTGGTGTTATGAGAACAAATATGCAAACAAACAAAAAAAAACAGCAACAAATATGGGATTCTATATAATAAAATAATTCTGAATTGATTTTGCATTGAATTTCCGCCACATATGCGGAATATGTACAGAATAATTAGATGCGGTCTGATATGGTATGTCTAGTTTTAGAGGAAGGCTAAATAGCCAAGTTATTAGTCATCATATTTGAGAAAAGTAACAAATTCGCTCAAAATTTACGGAAAAAGGACAGTCAGTGAGAAAGTTTTTAAGAGCATCAGAGATGCAGTTAGCAAAAAAAATGGCCTCTCGTAGATATCTTTTAGGTCGCAGTCTTGTCTTGGTGTTCGTGAACGTCTTAAAGATCTGGATGCCATATACTTTTCAGTATCACTTTGTTAACCCGTATCACATTTTTTTCTATTGTTCAGCTCCCACTACTTCTAACACCTGACTCTTCGCTTGCTTGAGGATTTCATCTCCTTCAGATCACCGCAGAATACTGATCGAGTATGTCTCCGTATCCAGATGCAGGACTATCGCAAGGCGTTCATTATTAACTGACGGATAGCTTTATGAGTCCGCATCGATCATCATTATCCATTCGGCTACAGCCTTCCAGATGATATAAAAACAGTCATTCAAAGCTATCAAGAGTTTTAGGTAGAGAAGTAATCTAAGGTTCTGGGGCAAGAAGAACGTGGCCGAGTGGTTGTGTGCGGAGTGTGGCTGGTCCCCAGCCCTTAGCACTCGCCGTTCAGCGATAAAGAACGCCCTGTGAAACGCTACAGCCAGGCTATTCTTGAGATTGCAAAAAGACGCGTTCAATCCGCCCAATGTTCTTACATATTCTTTCAGGTGCAACACCACAACACCTGTGCCGACAGAGTTAACCACCACTGTAAGCACCACCTCTATGACGCCATTGATGAAATCGACAAGTACGTCAGTGACGGCAACGACACATCGACAAATTCAAGTGATCGCCAATTATTCGATGCTGTATTTCGGAGTTTTCGATAACAATTGTCTCTTTACTGAAATCACAGTCAACGTCATCACTCTACTAACACCGGACGATGTTATGCAGGTCATGTTTGAGATCCCACGTGATACCACATCGTGTGCCAGCTTCATGGTGAACAACAAGAAGTAAATAGCTTTGAGATGCTTTATTTACAATATCTTGCAAAATCCGTTTACATTTTTCAAAACATTAGTAGTGCATAAAAATCGAAGTGTCCGATATTTCGGTAAAATTGAGCAAATCGTCGCTCTTCGACTTCCCTTTGCCAATAACTCGATGAATCAAACTCTATTGTTTGACCGAGTTTAGCGGTGATGTTATGTTTCAGATATACCCAATGATGTAGAGTGATGTGCTAAACTTCTGCGTCAGACGGGACTCAAACCCACATCTCACTCTATCCGGAAGCGCGTGCTCCAACCCGTTGCACTACTGACGCCCATTTTGCACGCCACTCTTTCTACGCTACAACGCATCTATCTGTCAGCCGCCAACCGTCAACGGCCTAGTCGTATCGGCATTGATATGATCTTAAACATTATACCACTGCTAAAAGCGATCAAGCAAGAAGAGTTCAATTTGATCATTCAATACCCAGTATCTGTCAGCATGATTGGGTTCTATGTCGATACCGACTACCCGGTCCAGGCGTTGACGGTTGGCGGCAGACAGATAGATGCGTTGTAGCGTAGAAAGAGTGGTGTGAAAAATGGGCGTCAGTAGTGCAATGGGTTAAAGCACGCACTCCCGGATAGAGTGAGAAGTGGGTGCGAGTCTCGCCTGACGCGAAAGCCTTGAAAATCACTCTACATCACTGCGTAAATCTGACACATCATACCACCGCTAAAATCGGTCAAACAAAAAGTGCAACGGGTTAGAGCACGCGCTCCGGGGCGAGTGAGAAGTGGGTGCGAGTCCCGCCTGATGCAAGAGTTTTGCACATCACTCTACATAACTCGATGATTTTTCGCTTGACATGAAGATGTAGATGGGTAATCTAAATGGATAATACCATCCTGCTGCATTGTTTTGAAGTCTTTCATTTTCCATCTTTAGAAAAAACATACTATGATCCAAGAGCCTACTTTTGCGTTGAACAATTATTTTTCTGAAGAGTTATAAGCTTCATACATATTTCTTTATAGAACTGTTGCTTCTAATGAAAAAGGAAAATGGCCATAGTGATATCCATAAAGTAAGACCGATATTAGGAGATTGCTTCAGATGTGAAGACAAGTGTGTTCATTCACTGATTGACTATGGTGATCACATCACACTCTGTTTCGCCGAAGACGTCGACAATCAAGTGCGGATGGTTCGCGACTTTGACTCGACAGTGCAAATTCGTTACAACTATTGTCAACAGCCGATGAGAAGTGTAAGCTGTCGATTTCGAGAAGGCGATGATCAACTCCTGTGCGTTTGCAACGGCTTGAATAGCCAGTGCGATTGGCAAACCCCTCTCCTTACCAAAGATAACGAGTGGTTAGTGGAGTTCAAAGTAATCAGTAAATTTTAACCTTTGTTGCACCCATTTATGCATATAATTATTTACAGATATCATAAGTAATAAAACATTGAGCTTTGCGATGTTAACTGAGAAACTGTGAATAGTGAATGAAAAGTCGTTGATTTCATGTAGAGGTTAAACACAGTAAATAAGTCTTCCTTCTAAACAGTACTACGTTAACAGAGATGAAGGTAATTAGATTCTATTATTGTAAAACTGTATCGTAAAACAATAAATTCAAAAAAATTCAAAAGTTCTTATGTTTTACTGTTTGTTCGCAGTGTTATGATGTTACAAATACACCTGGGAGAATAGATGTATAGCAAAAATTCAACCTCAGACAAGAGTTGAACCCGCATTTACCCTTGCCGAAGGCTCATGTTACCTTTACGTCACCGAGGCCACCGCTTACCCACCACTTATTCCTAGATATATTTGAAACATATACACTGCGAAAAAGCGATAAGAACATGAGAACTCCTGGATTTATATAGGTATGAATGTCTGCCAGCTCAACTGGGTTAATAAAGCGATATTGCTTACCAGAACAAACCTGCTAAAGGCTGGTGGTTGATAGCTATGATATAGAGATATTGAAGAATGAGTGGTGGATAAGCAATGGCCTTGATGGCGCAGTGGTAGCACGAGCCTAATATAAGTGAAACGCGGGTTCAACAACACTCAATTTCCTAAGAATAAATTCATACTTACATGAGTTTAGAAAACCTGGCCCGAATTTTTGTTGCACCCATAATATCCCTCATCAAGCCTAGGACTCACAGATTTTTTTTACATACTTATAAGTTTGTTAATACGAGAATTGACGGTTGCAACTTACGTGGCTTACATATATAAAAACAAACCATCAGATTCATTCTATAAAAATACAAGTCGTTATGAATCTTCCTCACCGCTAATAGTTTCTCCCAAGAATTTTCACCACATCGATCATTCTTAATATGGAGATGCTACTGCAAAAGAAAATTGTACACCGCCAAAAGCTCTAATTTCAGCCATGATGTCACAACAACCTCGACGAGGATTAGTACTACTTCTCCAACCAGTACTACGACTACTTCGTCGACCTCAACAGCAACAAAATTCATTACAACCGTGTCTGATGTTCCCACGACGACAGTGTCTTCTTATTCCTCTACGGTAGAATCTACATATTCTCCTCTAGTCACCGCACAGTGGGTGACTATAATACCCAATTTTCCCACATTAAAAAATCTTAGTGAGGTACGTTCTCGTTTATTCTTAGATGATTCTTAGTTGATCTAATAACTAATTTTACTCAAAACTTCACATATATCAATGAAAATATATCTCGTTATAAATAAGGGGTCCGGTAAGCTGCGCATTTTCGAGACATATCAAAGATTCTGAGTTCCTTCTTATAGTTGTAAGTGTGGATCAATATTTATATTGAACGTTGAGTCAACTAAAGAAGGTTTATTTCTGATATAGCCGAGTATCTTTTTTAATTTTCAACGTTTTAGAAAGGTGTCAGCAGCGACAATGTTTCATTGGTTCTAAATGAGACACTCAGATATGCAGGAGCACGTAACAATCTCTCCTCGATAGAAATCCAGGAAATCACTGTCATTCTGAATAAAAGTGTCAACCTAAAAGGTCTTCAAGCCAAGGTGAGCATGATAAATTAAGCAGAGTAATAGCCTTTGCGAATCGTAGAATACTAAACAACACTGCCATTAAGATCGTTCCTAAACGATGGAGACTCGCAACATCGCTCTCAATGGGGCTTAAAAGATAGGAAATAAACTGCTTCGAGTTTATCAACATTATTTGATAAAAGGATAGTTTGCAGGATATTGTTCATCCATACTAAAATTTGGTAAAGGACAGTCATTCAGACATCAGCAGAGATTTCTGTATTAGATTTCAACAGATTACCTGCATTATAATGAACACTTGTAGCAAACCTAGGAGCACTGAAGAAAACTTATTACCATCCGCGCAGCAATTAGTTTGACTTCTGTAACAGAATAGTAGCGGAAGAAAACGGAATAGCTCATTCTAAAGAGGTGACTCAAAAAAATGTTGTATTCAGTTTTGAGATTATTTCCATAAGGATGTTGGGTGCTTGTTTGATAGAAGGCGACAATATATAAACCGATGTCATTCGCCGGACAGGTATTATTCATAGGAGTGTAAATAATCATTTGGAATCTTGAATCTCTGGCTAGAGCCATACGAGATCTGTTTTTTCAAAATACCCTTTTATAATGCTGTAAAATCCAAGATAAAAATAAGTTTCACACGACCATGTGTTTTTTTCCCTATATCGCTTATATTTTGCTGGACAAAACTCCTTCCTTAGAATGCTAGTACTCACTCAAATGCACAGATTTTGGAGAACTAAAAATTATGTCTGCTTTAAAATACTCTTTAGTTAGCGCTACAGGAGACAGAAAAGATTTGTACTCAAGGAGCTCTTTATTCTATTAGTGATCCTCACCGGACAGAGCTCTTTCTTCATTTTATTAGTAATCACCTGATGTCGTAAGCTCCAGTGATTTCAAAGACAAGCTTATTTTCTGGAAATACCGTTTAGCAGTGAAAATCGACAGAGTTTCACATTTTCGACGACCCTGTTTATCGGCTAATTCACGGAACGAAGGAAAGGGGCAGGAGGGAGGAGGAGCGGTCGATTGCGTTTAAAATATTGTTTTTCAATTGGGAATTTTTCCATCGCATTGACAAAAACTTTAGATAAAATCGTACGACTCTGGTACTACAGAAAAATTCTGTACACGCTGATATGCTTTCGTGCTTCAGCAAATTATACGTACGATGAAATAGAGGCACGCGTAGTGTGGAACATAGATTTTTTTCGTAAGATACAACGTTGTGAGAGATCTTCTCGAAAAGCGGTCATGTATCACTGTTGCCAGAGATTTAGGCTTTGAAATGATGACTAATTCTATGAAAATTTTCTGCCAAGCGAATGAGATCGATTTATAAATTTGGCGCCGTTTAACATTTGAGCTCTGAATGTTGATTACGATTTGAGTCAGTTCTGAAAAAGTAAGTGAAAATATTTGGATACTTGGAGAACCCGTCTGTGGTGGTGGTTGGGCAGCCAGTATAATTCCAATTCTTCTCTCTCTCGTGCGCAACCACCATCTGTGGTCATGACCTGTTTTGAACATATTGACGTTTTGAAAGCCCAATCCGTAATGTAGGACTCGATGCCAATTGCGAATCGCAGATGGTTGTCGTTAGCCAAAGATACGTGCACCCATTGTTTAAGTGGTCTCCAGAAAAGAGATGTCTTTCTTTTGGAGTACACTCTACTCTTTTTTATCCATCTGCCGTATGTTTTTCTTATTATGTGATCAGCCCATCGATGCACACACCTCTGGATGCCGAAAATGGGGTGGCTTCCGAAGATCTAAGGTGCAAAGATCGACAAAACGTTATGAGTGCCGATTGAATTAAGAAGAGTTCGTTCAAGTTCTCTGAGGGTGGGCGCACATTTTTTGACGTTTTTGAGATATCAGCCCGCGCATCTGATGTATAATAGAGCTCTGGGAGAACTGTTGAATAGGAAAGGTGAGCACGGAGTTTTGAATCCGTAAGCTGGCAGTGGCTTTTTTGAGATACCCAAATGCGGCTTGTGCTGCTCTTCTACTGTTTGGTCCATTTTTCATGTTGTTCTTCACAACATAATATATTATAAGATTCCTCATACCACAGCATCTACTAATAACATTCTGAACTCAAATTTCAGGACTCTCGCAATATTCTGCTCAATATCGATTGTATTCTGTCAGCGGATCATGAAGCGATCAAAGAGGGAAAGAGTGCAGAAACGTAGGTGCCTTATGGATAGCTCCACGTTTGTTTTGACAATTTTCACCGTGGATCGCACTATTCTAAGCACCCTATTATCAACTTATAGCAGGAAAAGCTACAGTCTCATCGTATAATGGACAGTGACAACAGTACAGCGTTTGAAAATACTGATCCTCCTCATTTGAGAAAAACGACCCCCAATTTCTGAATTTTTGTGTTTGATTTCGAGGTGTGACAGACGCTAATACTGACCACTATTCCACCGAGGAAGAATGTGACAGATTGCCCTGCAACACAAGCGTGGTCGCTAGTTCGCTATCACGTCCCAGGCTCACCAAGCTTTCTGAGGTGGGCTATTGGTTCACACTTCTCTGGGAGAAAAGCAGCCCTGACATGTTTCATTGGTGGGCCATCACAAATCGTTGTACAGACTAGGTATGCAATCAGTCAACTCTAACGATACTTACTGATGTCGACTACATTGCGAATCTCTCAGGGGTTCGAGAAGCGCCAAAAGTTTCGTTTATGAATATCTGTGTCTTTGTCTTTCATCTATTACCCATATTTAGAATCTACCAAAGTCGGTCAATAATCACTTACTCTGCTCTTTTTTCTATTACTACATCAGAAGTTGAACATCAATTCGGAGTAAAAAGAAAAAATCTAAACTATAAGATAATATACTGCAAAGAACAAGTCGATTTAGCTTACTTTCCCTACTGCCAACACTAGTTCAACATACAAATGCTAGCCAATTCGACTTCCTTGATGGCGAGAATTTTGGCTTCACAGCTCGAAGTATTGACTGTTCAACGCCTACAGACAGTGGTCTACTTGATTTTGGCATTATGTTCAAAATGGTCGAAGGATCGATTCCATCAGACGACCAACATAATTCAGTTTATATCTCTCTAACAGAAATTTGTCGTCAACAAGAAGGTGAGTCCTTTTTTGAGACGTAATGCAAGAAAGAACATGTAACTATCACCCTTAAGTGACAACCAAATAAATTATCATTCAAACTGTGACAACCAAATAAATTATCATTCAAACTAAGTGTAGTTCCGTTCATTATAGACCTATAAAATCACTTCATAAAAGGCCGCATGCATGGCTCAAAGAATGTTTACCAGGCATATAGAAATTTGAGCGTGGTCTCAAGAAAACACTTGAAACGAGAGGTATAGTATATTTGGAGATACTAGCCAAGAGCAGTCGAGTGTAAAACACTGTCCATTCAGTGATCTTTTGACCTAACTGACACAGGTAAAAAGTTTGTCTGCGCCAACTCTATATCAGGGTTGGGTTCCTCCGAGAGGGTTGGCTAAAGACGAAGCGTACTACCCGACTGAAGAGGCTGTCAAGGCCGGTCGTGTATCGGGCTCTATAGGTTGCCCTTTGAAAGACCACATGCATGGCTCAACAAATGATTATCAGTCCTTGCATTTTTTATCGTATCTGGCAAAGAGATAGCCACAAGACGCTCGTCGATCTCTATCTATTACGGCTGCTGGGATTATAATAGATTGTCTGCTATTGAAAAGATTCCATTTTTTTGTCCCTCAAGCAGCAGTGTCTACTATACAGCATAGTAAGCTATGGAAATGAACATAGTTTTACCGTGCTCATTTCACTCACTCAGCGATCACTGGGATTGCAGGTTAATCGCGTGACGTTTTGAATAAGTAATGTTGAAAAATGAAAAATTCTTTGATTCACTGGTTATTATGCAATGAATTACTACAGTGTCTCACGTCTACTTAACTATCTACCGGAATCGTAAATTGTTCATTGGTTCGAAACAATATCACACGTACGACTCCGGATTCACCTTAGCACAAGAAGGTGCTTATATCGCCAACAATGAGAGTTCACTAAACGGGCAAGCTATAGGTGAGTAATACGAAATTTTCACTCGTTAAATTGTCGAAACTCACTTTTCTCGAACTTCTAATGATTAATGAATGTAAAACACAATAATTAGTAGCATTCAAAGGCGATTTATAAAAACCGCAGAAGGATTGCACATAATTTGACTTGATAGCGTTGATAGTTTTTGAAAAGGTTTCCCATCAGTGATGCAAGGGTTTTCTTAAAGAAAGCCTTTTTTCACACTATAGATAGCCCAATGGTGTTGGAAATCGAAAATTGGACAGTTCAGTTCCATCGCCTTTCACGCAGTAATATTTGGAACTATATGCATTCTTTTGAAAGGCAGATATTCATTGAATTTACACTTTCACGTGAAGATTTTGAAATTTTAGATGACGCGCCATCCCGTTGTATGCGGCAAATCGCTCTGCCAAGAAGGTCGCCTGTGTTGAGTGGCACAGTGCTCAACAATGGAGAGGTAAGTTCATCTTTATCAATGACAAACTTCCTTTTCTATTAGTTATTTTAGTTTCAATTTCCCAACAACCCCATCTTTGACTTTCATTCATGTATTTACAAAAATAATTATCCAACATAGTCAACGTACATTAATTTTCATACGGTGACATTTGGGACGATATGGGAGTGAAAATAGACGGCTGACAATCAAACCGTCTTTGCTTCGCTGATGGTATCATCCTCATATGACCAAGCATCAGTCAAGCAGAACGAATATTGACCGATTTCGAGAACGCCTGTGGAAAGAGTGGCCTTCAACTAAATCTGACAAAGCGATGTTCATAAGGAACGGATGGGTTTCGAATGCCCCATTTGCGCTCAACGAAGCGAACATTTCCAAATGCTCCAGTAAGAGCATCGAGGATGTAATGGAGAAAATTAAGTATCCGACTCCGTGCCCACCTTTTCGACTCGACGATTACCCCTGCCCTAACGTATGCAGCAGAAAGCTGGTTATTACGTAAGCAGGATGAAAGATCACTTGGCGTTATCGAACGCGCAGTCGAAAGGTCGATGCTAGAAGTATCGCGTATCTCGCAAATGAGAGAAAGTATCCGAAGTTTCGACCTACGTCAACGTCAAAAATCGGAGACGCCGTTCTACACGCCAGGATACCGAAAATAGGTGGGTTGTACATGTTATGCGCTCCAACGGCAACCGATGGTCGAAAGCCGTTATCGACTGGATTCCTCGGGATATCAGGCGCCCTACAAGAAGACCACCGACCCGATGGCCTGATTTTTTCGCGGAAAGACTAGAAGAAAGATGTGATGTTCAGCGAATTCCTAAAGCGACGAGGACCCACTAGGCTACTCTTGCATGCGATAGGGAAAATTGGAAGTGTTACTGGTGCCCGCTCGAGCCACTCGACGATCAAGGGAACGACAGGTGATAGGTGATACGGGTGACATATCTTAAATCAAGGAAGTTTTCTATAAAAAGCAGTTCAGAGTTTTCTGGATTCTCCTATGACAATACCGGCTAATGAAAAGGTTAAAGTCAAGTCGGGGTCAAGCTAGTTCAAGTTAAATAGGTGCCTTCTGTTATCGAGATTGCAGCAGGTGTAACAGCTTGCTTACTTCGATAAATAGGCATAATAAATGACCTGAAAAAAAACTGCGCAGAGGATGTTGCGTTGCATTGTTCGCCTGAGAACTTTTTCGCTACCATTTTCGTTATGGATGCGTACTTTTGCGCTCACCAACTCAGGCTCAGCAGTTATCTCAGAAGTCTGCTAAGTAGCTGAGGACTGAGTAATGCAACAGGATTTTCGCCCGTCACTAACGACGCTTTCGGACTACCTGTTCGTAAATACAACTGCTAAGTGTATTTTTCAATTTAGATTTCATCAGAGACACCATCCGCTCATAATTGAGTAGGGTAAACCAAAATCATCATGTACAAGACGGATATCTCAAGAGAAGTCAGCCATATACAGCGACACGAGTAGAAATGTGCAAATAGAGACCACCTACAAGCTGAGTACTCAATTCTGTCAACCGCATCAACGGCTCAGCCTACAAATTTTGAGAATTGAAAAAATAAGCGATGCCGACATTAGTCATACTACACAGGCAGTCCATCGAATGCAGCCGGAGATCTAAGGAATGGTGCTCGATGTTCCTGAAAAGCAGAATCCGTGAAAATTCACTAAAAGAATCAGTGGCGAATGAAAAAAAGCATAGAGACATTGCACAGCTCTGTAAATATTATTATTACGTAATACTTCAAGGTCACCATTTAGAAAATCTTTCAGACTGTTTCGCAACTCTCCAATGCGAACATTATGACCGTGCTGAGATTCGACATCACAAACGTATGTCTTAGCGCTATCTTAACGACGTTAAGAGGTAGATTCCGCTATCTGAGAAGATTGAGCTAAAGTGCTCCAGATCCTCAGTCCACTCCACGGACGTTTTCGAGTGACGTGGTGGGACACGCAGAGGTCAGAATGGTCAACCGAGGACCAATGCGAAACGACAACCGAAAGAAGCATGATTGTGGCTCGTTGTCAACATCTGACTGACTTCACTCTCATAGTGGTGAGTTTCATATCCGCTCTAACATTACTTTGCTTCTCTTATCACTTATATGCACTTATACTCCTATTAATCTTCTAGGATCTTCCGGATATCTTCATTATCACAGTCTCATTCATAATTCAGACTTTGAAATGCAAAGGTTTCCGAAAAACAACAACAAAAAACAAAATAAGTTGGCTCTGCTCTAATAAGCTGATTCAAAAAAAAATCCTTCTACTTTATTTGATCAGTTTCCAATCCTTTTTTTGCGCCGATATATATGAGCGAGAGGATAAGTTACCAAATAAGAGAATAAAATGAGCATTAGATCCCACAATTTGAAGAGTAGTTTCAAGAAATCTCACAGACATCACTGACAAGGAAATTGAATTTTTCTTCGATTTAAAAATATCTCTTAGTTGACCAGACGCAAGGTTGTTATAGTACAATTCATTTGATAAGCTGACGAATCAGCGGTTTCGCGTTTATCAAAGCCAACAATTCTTCTCCAAAGGCTCTCGTCAAAATTCTAAGCACAATGTTGTTTCTTCGTTGCGCACTTCTTCAGCTAAGCAAATATCTTGTCCTACTTGCTTCGTAGACAGAAGAGGTACTACAGGATGTACGAGCAAGATACTTCCAGCTCGTAAAAAAGCAATTTCTCTGAGACAAAAGGTTATTATTAAGGTTTTAATTTTCTCCTTCGCTGCATAAAACAACGAGTCGTTCTACATTCATAGAACGAAAACGACTCCACGGAGGATAGCCAGAACTGGACACCAATCTACTACACGCTTGTATATGAAGCAAGCAGGACGAGATGTTCGCTTAGCTGAAAAAGTGAGCAACGACGGCACAACATTGTCCTGGTATTTGTATGAGGGTTTTTGAAAAAGAATGTTGGCTTTGAAGAAGGTAAAACCGGCGAAACGTCAGCTTACCGAAAAAACCGTATTATAACAGCCTCATGTTTGGCTTAGAAGGAAAAATTACCAAATTGTAGAAGGATGCCGAAGTTAATAGAAAGTCGGTCTTGAAAATTTCTCTTTATTTCGCCTTTTTTCCAGGACGGTCAACTTGACGATCCGAACGTTTGCGACACTACGCTCAAGGGTTTAGGCTATATCGTAAACATACTGTCGATCGTTTCTCTAACGTTTTTAGTAGTTATGAACATGTGCATGTAGTGAGTCCATGTTTAAATTTATTGATATACGAGTATTTCGCTCCAAACTTCATTACGCTAAAGCAAGTACGCTTGAAGCGCAATGGTATACTGCTTTCTGTAATATGAAAAGATTTGTTAGCTTGTTGCCGCCCCTGAATCAAGTTCGCCCCTCTGGGTGTGCAACTCAAAAACAAACTTCTCTAAGGTTAGCAGCAAAGTCGACATATCGGTGGGTTATCGCGAATCATTGTAAAGGTGTGCATGTAGTCATCACTAACAATACTTGATAAAGTCGATTACATTACATATCCCTCGGGTATCGATCAACAGCGAGGGCTTTATTTTTTATGGTGCTCCGCCAGTGCAACTCGAAAGGTGTTTTGTGTTTAAGGGCATTCTAGAACGCAAATAAGTTGAGCAAGCAACAGCTCCAATTGTAAACATTCCAAAACCTTCGTAGGGTTACAGAGTTTTGTGGAAATGTTGCGAATACCTTCTAATCGAAAACTTTTTATGATTACCCCTTTCTTTTCAAAGAAATGAAGCCTAAATTCCAGCTGCCCACCACTGGAGTCTCACCGCACATTTCGTTACCTCAGAGGTTATTCGCCTCCGCACACTGATTTCGTCAGTTTGATTCATAAATTCGCTCTACTACTATTCTACGTGGTTTTCACTATTTTCGCCGACAGAAAAGTCTCCGGAAAAGCGTGCTCAGGTCACCGGATCGCTGTCGTACTCCTTACTAATGAGGTAACATGGATCGATTTCGTTATTCAACAAAATCACTATATTTCACGGTTTATCTATCCTGCTTGCGTATTATTTTCTATTTCACTACATTCTCTTCAATTCTTCATCATTGACAGCAAAGGCACCGAACTGAATCATTAATTAGTCTTAATATATGCTTCTTTCGTAACACCCTTAAACGCGCGCATCTCGTGTTGGTATGGAGCTAACAGTTACCTTAACGGAATGCCAAAAAATTTGCTCACTAGGTAAAGATACTTTTGGCCAAGAAAGTGTAAAAAGGAATGTCTAGTCACATTTCTGGCAAAACATAAATTTCCGAAATCTAACAGTGAGATTAACCGAGAATTTTCGCTTGCACAGCTTTCATTACAGTTCGGTAATGTTGACAGTTTTCCAAGCAATCCGACTCACATCCATGTTCCGCGCAATTCATCCGATCATCCAGGTGATCCTACTACCGTCATCGTCGGTGACTATTAGCATATGTGGGTTTTTTGAAACATAACCCTCATAGCTTACTCCCTCCTAGTACTTCGCACTACATTTGATTTTCTTATTTACTGCTTACTCTATTTATTATTTAGTTTCTACAAAGGCTACTCCGACGTTTAATCATTGTCGTAATGTAGGCAGTTGTGGCCATTAAACAGCTTAAAATATAGGGATAATATCGACATTATATATACTTTTCTTAGAATAAAGCAATCGGTCCTAAGTAGACGAAACAATGACCGCTTCAAACTGCAAAATTCAGTGTTTGCCCTTCGATTTTACTCATTTCTAGCGTGTGAAATTACTGGGAGGTATAAAAAGGAAAATTGACGATCCGTCTCTATTCATTCCGTTTAACTATTTTCAACTTTAAAATAACTCTACATCCACCTCTCCGAATGGCAGTTGAGAAACAGTATTTGCACGGATCAAAATTTGCCTTTTTCATGCATTGCCTACAATTTATAAGACAAATTGAACCACAGACGATTCATTTAGTGCTGCCGTTTACAACTTCAATACTGCTTCTGGTGCTGACGAAATTTTTCGATCGCGGTGACTACTTCTGTTGGCTACGCCCCGACTACGTCGTATATGCTGTCATCATACCAATCTCTTTCCTGGTTCTTAATGCTATTCTATGTACGTTCCTTGTTTGCCGACGTCTCTTCGGAACACACAGAACACTTGGCAAAAGCGTAAGCGATTCGGAAATTTTCAAACTGCATTTATTTTTGAGCTCTCCTATTATATAGGGAAGAAATGGCTATGGTTTGACTACTCCCAGTGACGGCTACAACCTAATAAATTGTGATTGAAATCCTTTGTTAGAGTCACTTATGATGAAATGAAATATTGAATTTTCACGAAGGGGCCCAAATGAGATTAATGAGCATATAAAGTATTGCGATTATCATTACAAAACCTTACTCATAAGGATGTCTTTCAATGCACAATATTCGAGCATTGTGCAAGAGGAGAAACTCAAGAGGAGAAACTGGAACGGAAATTTTGAAATACTTTGGAAAGCATCTTATTCAAACCACCATTAGATAGGCAAATCCCCTTAGAAATGAAAACTTTCCAAAGTTTTGCGTACAAGAAGTATCTGAATGACGGGTTTGAAGGCTTCTGCTTACTAGATCGAATACGATGAGCAGAGCTGCTATATGCCAAGTTCCGATCTCTTTATATCGATGATGGTACAGTTTTCACAAGGGAGAAAATCGAAAACAGCTTTCACTATTTGATGTGTCATTTTTAGTGAAGAAATGTAGAAAAATACTTTTTCATGCTGGGTAACATGGTATAAGATTTTTTATTGTAGATTCCCTATGCAGAGCACGCAACTTAATGTTCAAAAGAATTCACCAGTAGAATATTGCTGACAATTTCTCCTACCAGAGTACTTTCAATTTGTTCTTTATTTTCCAAAAAGTTCCTTTCAGATCCGGTATACTGATCGGTATTTGTGTTCAAAAATCGTCGCCGTTGTTCTCATGCAAGTGTCACTTGGAATGCCATGGGTATGCCACTTATAATTTTATAAAGAAAATTTTGAACAACCGCAGTAAAGCTCACAAGATAAAGCACAAAAACAGATCTTCATGAATGTGGATTTAAATTTCGGAATTTCTGAAATATATAGAAAATCTCTTCCCTTGTGTTATAATCGCGTATAATATAATCAATATAATCGCGTTTGCTTTTATTGCTGATCAACTTTTCGTGTCCATAGTAAAACATCAAAAATCACCTCAATTATTTCAAATGTCTCGATTTAGAGTCTGTAATAAAAAAACTTTTCCTGTTTCTCTTTACCTAAAGCATCGCTTTTTGGTAAGTCATAAATCTACGAATGTAGGGAGCAACAAAATTCAAAGGGAAACAGTTTGAGTCCTTTAGATATGGTTCACATGTCGTAGCGTTGCCCCATAAAGCTGCCCGTTGAAACAATGTAACTCCAGTAATGTTGAGGAGGTCATGATAATTCTTCTCAATAGATGGCTTTTGAGCATTAGCGCGTAAAGTTATTAATTTTACCTCTAAGACGCGAAAAAACCATAGTATTCGACAATTTCTGTAGAGATTTTGACAGCGGATTTCTCTTCTATATGGTATATCCAATTCTTAACTGCACTACATTGAGAAACCGAAAGGAAACTATATGAAAAAAAATTCCGGAAACAAAGAATAAATGAGCTGTGTTGATTTCTTTGTTTCAGATTTTACAATACTTCACACTGTATGCACCATATGCTACCGTATGGCATTACATCTTCACTATATTCTTGGGATCTCAGGGAACAATGCTTGCCCTACTATTTCTATACAAACGAAGTCGTTCTATATCATCGCACAAACAATCACAACAAAGTCGTGTAACGCTCACTAGAGAGGGTACGCCGTCGTAACATCAGTGAAAGAAGCGTCTAGACAATTGAGCTTACGGTCCGATCACTGCATATTTAATTGATAGCCTACGGCGTCGCGGCTATAGTGCTATTCTCGTTTTGTTGAACAAAATTCTCATAACAACAGATGGAGATATATGTTAAGCACTCAGATCATTACTATACTACTCAGGATGTCCTTTTTATTCAGACTAACAAATTATAAATTTCAATTATAAGGTGTTGTAGCATGTCTCAGAGTGAGTAATATAAAATTTCCAACTTTTCACGAATTTCCTCTGATTTTATCAAATTTGCTCAACTTTTTATCCACAACTCCACTTCTCTTTTGAGAATCGCGCTATATGTTGCGCGCGCCATGGATAGCAGTTATTGAATGCTCATAGCATCTATGTAGTTCATAATTACATGTTTATTGTAATCTCAAAAATCACCTCATGTATGTATAGTTTTGCACGACAGTAGAGAATAAGCATGGAGTGAAGCTGTAAATCTTTTGTTTTCTCTCAGAGCCGTATTTATTAGAATCATGTACACTCTTTTGACGAATACTTCTACCTTATATTATATAGTAGAAATTCCTCTAAGCATTTCTGACGGGTTCCTAATTGTGTATACGTTTTTCAGCTTTAATTGTTACTTTACATATACTATAACAAAATCTGTTATTCAATACACTACTTTCGTACCACAACGTTTACAACAACCTCTTCAATCAGAAATTTTATACCGCATTTGATCACTACATTGTTGCAGAGGATTTTTCATCCATTTGCTATACATGAGGTTTGAGAGCTTATGGCGAGATAAATGATCAAAATTTTTGGCGTCGATGATGAACAATTAGAAGGTTACTACTCCCACTTGATAAGGACAACTATAGCGGAATGTATCCTTTCATTATTATTTGAGCCAACTTGTCATGTGGTCTGGTAAGGCGTGTATCGGGCTGTACAAGAGCCCTTACCAAACCATATGACAAGTTGGCTCAAATAATAATGAAAGGATATAATGAAATTTTAGCGTGATCTAAACAAAGCACTCGTAATAAAGGTATAGCGGAATGATTAGAAGTGCAGAGCAATACATACGTGCTTCAGCCTATCCAAGTAGGTAATTGGAAGACTACATACTTTTTGTTAGCTGGTACTCATGAGTACCTGTGGTACATACGAATATTTATTGAATTAGCAAGAGAATCACTGAACGGCATAAGACATTCTCTAACATTCTATCGTATGATTGCATTCAGTCTTAGAAGCTTTCTGAAGAAATTTTAAAATTTGTATTTTTGAGGTAAGATAGCTAGCTACGACCGGTTTTATATGAATGAGACAAAATATAACAATCCTACTGCAAAGTATGTGAGAATGTTCAGAGCCTTACCAAGATTGTTACGTTAGAGCCATAGGTAAGTTTCGACGGTGTTGCTCGCTTCATCAGTGGCCCACGCCCAACACTGAACCCTAATTTATAGCTGGGATGATGAGACATTATTTATGGTGATAGCATAGCACGTGATATTATATTATCACCATTTTTTTGTCGATGGGTCACGGCTGATAGTGAATATGTAGAAATCCATCCCATCAACTGTCTTTGAACCTTGTTCTAACCACTCAACATCCTCTATGAGAATGTTGGGAGCCTCATGGAGGTTTTTACGTCAGAGCCATATCATATCTCTGCCATACACTAAGATTCAGTGTGGGGCATGGGCATTGATGAAGCGGGCGACACCGCCGAAACTTTCGTGTGGCTGTGATACAATCACCTCGAAAAGGCTCTAAATATTTCACAGAAAATGAGAATGTTCAAAACGAGGTTTAAAAACAGTCGATGAACCGAAACCAGCCGCAGATTTTTGCGCCATCTGTGAAAGTGGCGTCGTCAAGTTAAATGTTACTGAACCCCGTTAGGTGTTTCCAAGATCATCTACTGACGAAATGGCTGTTGTAGGGCTTCCGTTGAGGAAGTAAAAGAATTTTATGTCGCAGGAATTGATATGAATGATTACAGATGTTTTGTAAATGAGTTTCGACGAGATGCGCCTCGATTAGCTTCGCAACGATGTGGCGCTACATTATAAAGCCGATGTGTTAATAAGAAGACCACAAATCAAAACCGACTATACAGTTCCCATAAATTGCGCGTGGATTCAAGGGATGAACTTCTAAATCCAATAATAAAGGATTGGCTTAAAGAGCTCATTTCCAAATATTGCTACGTATGCTTAGGTGTTCCTATGCGCAGGCAAAATTCATTCTACGCACCTATTCCGTCTGGATCCAATAACCAAGTGAACAGCATGTGCATAGTAGTATCATGCAGCTTTCAAGAAAGGCGTTCAATGTCTCCACTGAGAGAACTTTACATTAACTACAATGCGAAAATGTCACGTCAGTGCTAGGTGATCTACTTGAATGAATCGTTTGGCGACAAACAATGAAAATACGTAGAATGAAGCGAAAAATCTGAAGCATTGGTGTTTTAGAGCTGTTGGAATTTACAGGAATGCTTTGATAGACAATCAAGAGAAATGAGGAGCAAGCAGTAATAGAAAGCTCATAAATGAAAATTACAGTTTAGTTTTTTGGCAGGTAATAGATTTGGCTTAAGGAAGAAAATTAGGGATCACAATAGACCTGTCTCAACTATTTACCATAATTCACCTTCTGTGGTCTTGTGGTTTTTACAAGAATTTGAAAAAAAAAACAGGAAAAATAGAATGACAAACATGAAGGTAAATATAGCATTTCTCTCGTACCTCTGTTGCCTGACTGTTGGCGTTGACTCGGCAATGTGCCCAATTTCTGTTAGGATTTTCCTCTCAAGTTGACTTGATGGCTGGTCAGTTCGACTGGGCTCTCTAAATTTCAATTGAAGAAGACAAATGAGGTTGAAGGAAACGGAAAAAAAACAGGAGAAGCAATATACACTTTCAACAAACGGAAAATCAAAAAATGATATTCCTGTGATATCATTTGATGTAGAATTAGTGATTCCCAATGATTACCAAGAACTGTGGTTATCATTAGTAAAAGAATTTCTCTTATATACTTTGTAACAAAACCAACTAAGACAAACGGTAAATAGGCCACTGTAGATAGGAATGGTGTCATGAAAGGCGATATGAAACTACGAGTTTAATTTCGTTATACAACAGTTATAGTCTCAAGGATAAAACGATTTAGAGCATTCTAATCCTGAATATAGAACAACTTGTCGCACTACATAGTCCATTAGAGCGCATATGGAGCAGTGGTTGATAGTGCTCTGCGACACATATGGTCGATGGTCAATCCTGCGCCCAAGTTTAGCAAGCCCTCTATACTTCCGAGATCGGCGAATTGGTACTAGACTTCTCTGGGATGATAACAGCACTGACTCGACGCTTAGGTAGGCAATCGCGAGTCGTTGTAAATTTTTTGGTGACTGTTGTACCACCAACCGCACAGTCTTGCAAGAACTATGCAAGGTTGCAGCAATACTTGAACGTAATTACCTTTTATGGACTAGATCATCTTCTTGTGTTAAACCGCTGAGAAACGATATGTGAGAGGCAGGCAGCATACCAGACGTGCGGTCCGATTCATCACCGCCAACCTGAAGAAGAACAAGTTGTTACCGGATGAGCAAGATTAACAAGATTACTTCATGAAAACGACCATAATTTTCCATTCAAATGATGCATACATGATTTCACCTTCTTCTACTTTTCGATAGTCAAGAAAGATCACTAGACGAATCTGACCATAATGAAGAAATTACTTATCAATATTGTTGATACTACAGAATCACTCAATACCTCGTCATGACTATTGAAATATGAAGACGATGATTTGAAGGAGTCAGTTCACCGTACTGAAGCTGATTACTGAATACTTAATGTGGTTTAACCATGACATCATACCAACGCTAGAAGCGGTTAAATGAAAAGAATTCTGCTTAATCATTCAGTACTCAATATCGGTCAACACTGGGTTCAATGTCGATATCGACTACCTAGGCAAAGCGTTGAAGGCTGATTGCTGACAGTTAGATGCGCTATAGCGTAGAAAAAGTAGTGGCAAAACAGGCACCGGTGGTGCAGCGGGTTAGGGCACACGTACCCGGATAGGGTAAAATGCGAGTTCGAATCCCGTTTGTTTGCTACTCCATGCTTTGGATAGTCGTTACTAGATCGTACATCTGCTAGAATAGCAGAGAAATAATCAATTCAAAAGGACTATTCACTTCGAATAGCTGTCTCAGATGATTTATTTACGTGTATTATCTGAGTCACTGATTTGAGCACGACACGAGCCACAGGCCTTGAAATCTTTCAAGATATGGGCATATATTGAAAAGGGCTTTCACAATCTGAAAAGCTGGCAGCAGCTTGTATAAACACCTGGACACGACTTTAGCGGCGCCATATAGGATTCGAGGAGTAATCGACCAGACCAGATCTCAACAAATTCATGGATGCAAGGCCTTTGGTCCAACATAGAAGTAAAATCTGAATTGAAACAGGTGTTCAAGTGCTAGATCTCATAATATAAGATTATAAGAAAGGTGCTTATATGGATAAAATATCAATCATTTTGCGTTTTACATGATCTACCGCGTGGTTCCCGTTTCCATATTTGGTTCGTTTCTTCACATTCATCGTCCACAAAGATTTTCAGCAATTTTGTGTGCTGACGGATTTCGGAGAGCCGACCTATGGCTTACTCAAGTGATTGTAAAAAGAGATTTAAGGTGAGGTTACAAATTAGCACTTTGCCTCCTGATGGACCGTATATTAATTAATCAGTCCATCACTCATCCTTATAACAAAAGAATTCGCTATTCACACAATATTGTTCAGATCTGAAATGAACGAGATTGACGATAAAATTCTAGGATTATCATATTGAGAAAACGTGTAAGAAAAGTGTTGGTCACCTCGTGATCCTGCAATTTCGCGAGTCGCTCCGCTTCCATCATTTCGCGCTCGAGTTCCCATTGGCGTAGCGCCTGTTCATCTCTGAAACACGAGCAACTCATCGTTAGCCTACGATCCTCTTAAAGCACTTTCCATAAACTGACTCTTTACTGATTTTATACTTTGTTGCTGACGTGACTTGTGTTTGAGGTCGTTGTTGCGGTTGGTCGAACGATCCTGAGCCAGCACCGACAGGAATTTGTTGCAGTCTTGATGATTCCTCACGATTTACGTCCTGTGGTTGAGCATTCAATAGCAAAAATTGTTTGCTTACATTTTCGAAATCTTGTAATTCCTTCTCTTACTGCTTGTTCTTTTTCCAAATTATAAATGCAAGATCTATGAGGAGTATACTGGCAATTACACAAAAATGCTTTAAGTTCGATGAGTTGATCTAGGTAACCCGATCTATCATGGATTTATATGGTTTACAACGACCACAAATTCACCTTACGTAACGCTTCCTCAGCTTTTCGACGCGGTTCTTCGATGAACTGGGTAAACGTTTCTAAACGATTTGACCTTGGCGAAAATTCTCGGAAAGAGAAAAAAAACTATGCACAATATAGCAGAAATGGAAAGCATCAGAATTTCAACGCGCTTAGAAAACTATGAGTAATACCTGGAAGATGAGACGTGGTCACGGCTTTGACTGCACCACTAATACCGTCCTTCACATGCTGGGTGAGGTCTAAAAAAGTACTACTAATTTTTTGAGATTTCCATACAGTTTGTTTTTTCTAGTTACAAGAGCTTCATTTGAAATTATACTTAGATAGTTCCATATTCATCGCCATTTTTGTAAATAATTGCTGATTTTCACGTAAACTCTTCAAATATTACCTTTTGAACGGCAGGGTACGATGTGAAAAAGACCTATGAGTGCTGAAATAGGATCAAAACGTGGAAAGTGAGGTGATTTCGAACTAACGATTACTCTTTCCAAAGGTGCGCAAGGTTTTCCATTATATCATCAAAGCCTCTGCTCCACGTTTCCCTCGGCAGAGAACTCACGGACAGGGTAATCACGGGTTTAAAGTTACCTCAGGTTCCATATTTCAATAATATCTCATATGGACTTTTCATTCAGACACACTTAAGCAAATTTTGAAAAAAAAAAGATATGCTGCACACTAATTCACCTTTCATATAGTCATTTGCTTCTTTCAACAGTTCCTCGGCAGTCCCGGGTACTGATGACACCTCTTCACTTTTACTCTTCACCAACTAAATTAATCAGTATGTATCAATATGAACTTCTAACTCATCTTCGCAATCCACATCCAATGAGGATTGCTGATGTTTGTATTTCATTAATTATAAACATATTTATCTAATCGTGATATTATTTATATTTATAAATATCTTTCTATTTCGATACCCTACAGCTTCCGCATAAGATATAAAATAAGCTGTGTGACCAATCATACTTCAAAATTCCCATAGATCATTTATTTCCGCGCCTTGAAATTCTTACAGGTAAAAAACCTACCACCGCAAAATGAGGTGCACCATTTTTGAACCTTGTATAAATTGGAGAAACAACTTTGCGTTAATACTAGCCATGACATTAGGCGATGGATTTGTACTTCTTCAAAGCTACAGAAAGTCAGATGAACACACGACAGCGTGGTAAAACTATTACCAGACGGCTTAATGAAATCCTAGACTGTCTAGACTCTTGTGCTGAAGCAGCACTTTCAAGAAGATTACACACTTCGAAGACCATCCGTCAGACGCCATGTTCCATCTGCCGTCAGCACGTGACAAGTATGTTGACCGAGACGGGAAGCAGTGAGCATGAGACACAATTTCATTCAAAATACTACTGAGAAGCCAGGGTGCTACTTGGAGCTATCAGAAAAGAGGTGGCATGAAATGAAGCTCTGATCTAGGTTGATCTGCAAAGTGGACGACTGGTACTTTGTTACATTTTGAAGTTCTGTCAAACAATGAAATTTTTTCGGGTCAAAACTACGTGGTGCGTGAAGTCATGCTAAACAGTGACCGAGCTTGGTGCAAGGCAATAGAATTCTTCAGAATTGTTGAGGAGTTGAGCACATTGAAACAATAAATATTAAAAAATAGGAGCATTTGTTAGTAACCTCCTGTCGGCAAACCAGAAATACGAAGAAAAGGTAAAAAAGCATTATTTGCAGTACATACACAAACGCATTTATGGAATCAAAAGCTATTGCAAAATCAAAGCACATCTTGTAAAAACCTCAGTTAATTTTCGAGCAACTTCGGTAATGACTGTGTCTGGTGAGTCGCTGCGTTGAACATCCTGAAAGAAAATGCACATGGCTTGGGTTAGACAAGCAGGTGAGAACTTAGAACTTTTGGGCAAACTTCTAGAAATCCTGAAGCTGTGTTAAACATGAAAATTAGTCTGTAACCATCATAGATTGCCATCTGATAATTGATAAATGCTGTTCGTCATTCAGCACTGGAGATTATGAAGAAAAGAAATCACTGATTTCAGCGAGATTTCAGATGATAGGGAAGAGTTCACCACGAATAATATGCCAGATGGCAAACTCCTTGGCTAAGTTCTGACTGACTGACATGTCATTTTTTGTGACATGTGGATGGACGATGTAATTATACAGAAACGCTTTCACGCATTTGAGAAGCTGTTTTTCAGAAGACTAGTCAAGATGGCGATGATTGCTAAAATGATATCATAACATATCTTTGAAACTCCACAAGTGCATTTGAAATCGTTTTGCTCAAGATTACTAAAGGTAATTCATAAAGTGAGAACTCTCCTAGTAAAGCCCTCAACTCTACGGACCATAAAGGTGGAAGATGACAGCCACTTGCTTCGTAAAAACCCTAAGGAAGTCGTATTAAGATCTCGACAGCCATTGAGATAGTTGTTTATGAGAGGACAGATGATCCCAAAATTGTGCAAACTTCTACGATTAAATAATGTTGGTAACTTATCTATGAAAGTCTGCGGTATAGTTTCCTTTAAACATGACAAATATACGGTGCTGAACAGAAACAACAGAAAACATTATTAGAGCATAATCCTTCAACTGTATTCTTATATGAACATTCAAATGACTATAATTTTGATTCTGTGAAATATGTCGTTATGTTACATCATCCCAGTCTGTCAATTAATCCAACTGTACACATAAATAATTGCCGACTTGGAGGATTTGTGGTGAAAAAGCTTTTCGTGGTAATGGTCTCGAGGATCTTCATATGGCTATCGCGAGATTTAGGAAGAACTTTGTTATATTCATATTTATCGTATTGATAAGTAAAAAACGACTACTCATCAGTCGCAGGTATACTTGCACACGAACCATATTACAAAATGTGCGTCGGTTGCATAAGTCGAAGCATGTGGATGCGATTAACAAGAACAAAGATAATAAGTTGAAAAGTTTTGTCGTAGTTTCAAAACGCATAGAAAAAAATATATTTATAGTGGAAGTTTTCTTGCTTATCCATTACTAGTTCGTCAGACCGGCTTGGACTTCAAGTTCTGTTTGCCGGTCTCCTGGAGAATGTGCCAAAACATCAGTGGATCACAACAAAACTTGTTAGCCGACATCCACAAACTCTCGGTGGATCTTCTTCAATTCAATTGATGACTGCTTGGCGATCAACTTCTTGTGGATGCCCGGAAGAGTTGAACCCGATTTGTGGTGGAGGTAGAGCAGCAGATGAAATTCTCCCTTGGACAGGTCCATTCTAAAGGCCGAGCGGGCAAATGATATATCGTTCGATTCGCAGGAATAAGAGCCTTCTGATGAGTTCAAATTCGCATGTAAAATTGATTTTTTTGGGCAAAACGGTGAAACTTTTTCTACAGCTTATTATTAATGTTAAAATACTTTTTAGGTTTGGATCGTGTAGATTCATGAATTTTTTCCTCGATTTTTTGTCTACTAAAAGCCGACATAATGTGTAAATGATGTAATGATCTCTTGCTACCAGTAGAATGCTCGTAGAACAAGATAGAACCGAGTTTTAATGGTAAACTGTTATTGAGAAAAGAAAATATAACAGTATACACTTTATGTTGATTGTATTGGTAACCTCCCACACCTGCTTCTCATCCTTCTGCTTGTTGCCATCGATCAATCGAAAGAAGTACACGACAAAGGCGACGGCAACTGAACTCAATAGAAGTCGCGTGAAGAAGGAAAATACCATAATTTGCTCCTTATGTGGACATTCCTCCCATTCTTCTGGGTCATAACCCAGGCTGGCGTCGTAAACCATACCGTACCTAATTGAAGATAAATTAGAAAAGAATCAAAGCAGAAATGTAGAACAATAAGACGCTTTGAAACCGCCTTTTTTTTTTGTTAAACGTTCATAGCAATGACATGAAACGGATTTAATATAAATAGCAGAGAAAAGCACTGAGTAAAAGTAGATGATAGCAATGTGGTAAAAGGACATGGTAGCAGTGAAATGAAAGTCTAAGTGCTCAGAACAATAACAATAGGAAAATGCTGGTTTCTTGACAATTTTAGAAGAGAATGATAGAAAATTTTCATAGAATCTGATGTTTCACCGACATTCAAATCCCTGTAGCATCAATTATTCAGAGAAAAAAATATCTGAAACCATAAATATTGTCTTCTACCTTTTCTTAACTCATCAGTACACTTATTAATAGTAGGTCTTCGAAAAAAAAATACTGTCGTATTGCCTGAGAAAATGGCTTTTGCTTATGTGTCTTGTGCGAAATCGAGCTCATCAGAAAGCTCGTTTTGGTTCGTCTTGCTTATAAAGGATTAGATGAATATTGGACCTAATTCGCTGTACAAGGATTTTTTCAGAGCAAGGTTGAGACTCGTTCGAAAGCTTGAAATACTGACTAACGCCCACGTAGCCGTTTTTTTCCGACACTCCTTTATAACGCTGTAAAATCCAAACTAAATTTATGTTCCACACCATCACGCGCTCTTATTATTTCGCCTATATTTCGCTGAACAAAGCATCTGCCTTAGACTGCTATTGCCCTCTCGATAGCACAAGTCTTGAAGAACTCAAAAATGTGTTTTCGTTTCAGAAAAGCTCTTTTGATAGTGCTGTGGGATAAAAAAGAACACTTCTGTTTTACACATAGTCACACAGAGCTTTTTCTATAAACTAGTAGTCATAAACCGAATTGATTAATCAAAGTGTAAGTTTCAATGTTTCCAACTCCAAGCTTATTTTATGGAAAGATCGGTTCTCTGCAGTTTAGCAAGAACAACAAGATCGAGTTCCACATATCGGCGCGCTTGTTTACCTGCCAATCTACCGGGGCGGAGAGATTGATTGATGGCCTGGCGCGTTAGGCATATGAGGACGTAACTTGTTATAACTCAGATACTACGAGATTTTCTCTACAGATTCATATGCTTTTCGTGCTTCCAGCCTATTATACGCGCGATAGAAATGAGGGCGCGGCCGATGTAAAACGTAGTGTTATTTTGAATTTTACCCTTGAAAAATCGTCCATGTAGGGCGCTAACCAGAGGCTCAAGCTTTCAAATGATTACTAACACCCTACAAAAATTCTTGCGCAGCAAATGAGGTCAATTCATTTGTTCCCTTATGAACGAAAGTAACCTTCGTTTTCTTACATATCAGACGATATATCATTTGTTTACACAACATTCACAAAAGAAACGTCCAGGAGGGAATTCGTCTGCTCTTTCACTTCCACTCCAAATTGGGTGCCAACGCTTCTGAGACTCATCGACAAATCTGCAAGGCGAGAAAATTTGCAATGTTCGTACAGCTTAGCATTAGTTCAAGACACTGATGTGGAAAGAAATTACTTCGATTATTAATCTGTGTTTTGTCTGAGCTTGATTGGTGTACAAATAAATTTTTTCTATGCACTTTGAAAATACCATGGAACTTTTTCTGCAAACTATTACACTGGTTATTGATGTCGAACCTGAATAAAAATTTAATATAAGAAGAAAAAATTGATGATAAAGACGATTGATGGGATCTCTAATACTACAGTCGGGCATAATTTGACTTACAATAATACGTGAGTAGCAAAATAGCAGGAATGAGTTCATTTGAATTCATAGTGCGTGTAGCAAATTATGAAACGACGGTTAAATATCGCAATTGTGCAAATTTGTCGATAGGCTCATGAACACGTTCGCGATATGTGACTTCTATAGAGGTCATGCAACTTTGGACGTTTAGTCTCCTTTTTAGAGATTTCAGCACACGCTGTTAGCCTGAAATTTCGCTCGTTATATCCTATTTTTCGTGGTGTGAATCTTTTTTAGAACAAAACAAATAACTAAGTAGAACAACGAAGCGATCATCTAATAAAACTACTTTGTCACGCCATTACTGCATGATCAATAAATCCTGGTTGTTGCTGCACACAAAATTCGGAGGACAGGACGAAAATAGAAAAAAAAAACACTCTTCAATGAAGCTAGCTTCTTCTTGGATCATGCTATATGCGAATGTGCTGACTTATTGGCGACGACGTGAGACCCATGCGCCTGACTGTTCTATTTTGCCACGAGAAGATCTCTTGTTCAACATTTTCTATACAAGTCAGCTTATCTATTACAGATGATATGACCGCATTCTACCGGAAAGACCTCTATTCATCCGTAACGTTAGTAAAGAAGTTTCCGAAAAAGTTTGTCCTTCCATTCACACCGCGGTGGGAATGTCAGAGTGCACTGTTGCCCTAAGAAAAGCACACGAATAACCAGAGTGTCACATATGAGAAAGCTATGAACACGTCCTGCATGACTTCTGCTACATATGAGCACTTTTGAACAGCAGAGAATCACAAATATATAGCATAAAGGTGTGAGCATTGAGCATTACCTGAGAAAGCACCATCACCTAAGTTCCTTTTGTTTCCGTACTGTGAAATGAGTGAAATGGGCAACTGGCAAAAATCGGAAATGAAAGCTAGTCAACACTGAGCAAAGAGTTCCGAAAAAATCTCTGAACGATGAGAATGACAATAACAATATAATTGGAACCATAGTGGGAAATTTTTTCAATTGTGCTCCATACTAATATTCAAACATATCATTAAACATGGAGAAATGCGGCAATAACCTAGTTAGATGATAATTCTTTTTGAAAATTTAGAAATACCCATTGATGTAGAGTGATGTGCAAAGCTTTTGCGTCAGCTGGGACTCGAACCCACATTTCACTCTATCCGGAGGCATGACTGGGTACAATGCCGAAAGCGACTACCCGTGCCATTCCGTTGACAATTTGTTTGCTGACAGATAGATGCGTTGTAGTATAGTAAGAGTGGTGTCAAAGCAGGCGTCGGTAGTGCAACGGTCCGAGCACGCGCCCATGGATAGGGTGATATGCAGGTTCGATGATGCAGAAGATTTGCATATCACTCTACATTAATGGGCAATTTATAACATCATTCCACCGTTAGAAGTGGTTACATAAAAACAGGAATTCTCTTTACTCATCTGAAAATTAAACAATTTGTCACAAATTCTATTGAAAAGAAAGAAGATTAGCCGTATTAGATTCTCTGAATAGATTGTTTTAAGAAAATAGTAGCTCGGTATATTTGCACTCTTCCGTATTTCATGGTGATAAAGCAAGAACGAAAAGCTTTTACAAATAGAAAAGCGGTTACAACAAAACGACGGATTCGCTGAAGCTTGTCAAATAGTGCAGAACATGTTGTTTGTGTAGACGTGTTCAAAAAATAGAAAAGAGAGCATCCTCACAATCTACTTACGGTTTCTGAAAAATACGGAAAAGCGAATCGAAAAAAACCGCCATTCATACTAATGAGTGATAAGCTCAAATTCAAAACGTTTCTGCAGCTAGTGATCGTAGTGAAAGAAATTTCATACACTCATGCCTATTTACACTTATTTAGCATTGCTCATACATGTTATGCATATAATTTCATATTTATCACTTAGCATAAAAAGTACTAATTTTAATGTAATCTCACTTCGTCTGGCTATGCTATTGATGCGTAATATGGAGCAAAGTGAGAAAACGTTAGTTGCACTTTATTTTGCAAAGGCAAATTTAAATAGGCTAGTTTCAGGCACAAGCAGTCAATGGTAATGCCGTTTTATAAATGCAGTTGCTCGAATCCGTAGGATTCCATCATTGTATTCCATGACTCTAAGATGTGCACCAGACTTGTCTAGGAATCTCAAGCTGACAACAAGCGTTGCTGTCTGTCTGTGATGGAAGGGTACTTGCAGGTGTTACAAAGGATTTCCCAAGATAATTCGACAAATGAAAATCTTTGTTGATAGATCGATACCTTACTTCGCGGGAAAAGTGATACTAGAGCAGGAACCTCGGTAGGGCAACATGCTAGAACCGAGAAAGATGAGATAAAGGCTCAATTCTTGTACGACGTGCAAAGTCTTGAATACCGTTCAATATTACTGGGTAGGAAACCCTTTGTTTCTCACATATTTGAAGCGCGAACGAGAGACTCATTGACATTGGTTATGACTACTTTGCACTGAATGATCACTCATTTTGCAATGACATCAACTTCTCTACATGATATTTCTAAATACTTTTACTCCATAAAATAGTCAGTGCCGTTTTAGCTAGTAAAATGAACTGTGCTACAGTACATGATGATTTGAAAGAAGGAATAGTTGAAGCTTATCCTCTTGAGAATATCAGCTGATTGTCTGTGGATATTACATCACGTGGGACAGAAGGCAGCAATTCTATTAAAGGTTTGCAATTCCATCAAAGCTTCGAAGAACATCTTAGGAATCTCCTTTTGGTGAGGGGTTTTATACATTCACACAAAACACCATATTAGTGAACTCGTGTTATGACTAATTTGATTCAGATATTACGATGTGTTTGTTGGTTGTCTCACTGAATCAGCTGTTCGACATCGATACCTCTGTACTCAGTATTACCAACAATCATTTACTAAATTATGCTGACCCCGGTGAATTCCCCAGGAAACTAAAGATTTCTCATTTCTTGTTTTAACGAATCCGTTTGATCTTATAGTCTTTGGACGGTTCTTTCTGATTAGGAGAGAACAAATGAAAAACCGATCTCATTCGCTGGAGAGGAACTTTCACAGGAGTGTTAGTAACCATTTGAAATCTGAGACTTGAGGGTACAGCCCCACATCGCCGTTTTTCAAAACACTCCTTTGCAACGTTATAGCATCTATATCAAAAATTATATTTCACACTCGCCTTTCGCCTTCATTTTTATGACGCGTCTAATTCGCTAGAAGCCGAAAAGCATCTAAATGTGTAGAGAAATTTTCGTGGTATCTTACTATATCGTTTTATGTGTAGTTTCCTTCGAAGGAGAGGAAAAATTCTCAATTAAATAACAAAATATCACTCGTCCCGCCTCTCCCTGCCCTGCCACGCCCCTGTCATGGCTTCGCCTTGTCAATCAGCCTATAAACAACACTGCCTGTGATGTAAAAGTCGATCTTAGTTTCGCTGCTAAACTATATTTTCAAAAAGTAAGCACATCGCTAGAATCAGTAACCAGTACGCTATCAGATGATTACTGATAGTGTAAAGAAAGAGTTCTGTCCGGCGAGGTTCAAAGCAGAAATCAAAAGACCAGAGGGAGCAAAAAATCAAAAGAGCTTTTCAAGAAGTAAGCACATTTTGTTCATCACTGAGCTGTAGAGGATTAAAAGAGAGCAGATGGCTGGAAGTGCTAACGATCCGCATCGAGCTTTAGAGATTTGCAAGAAAAAATTTTACGAGTACTTGCAAGAAAAAAAAAAGACGATCAGTGGGAAGGAGAGAAGACAAAGAGTTAGGTATATCAAGATATTTACTAGGTAGTGAGGCTATAAAGTGGTAATCAGGGAAAGAAGTACTGTTCGTAAATATTGTTAAGTGAAGAATAAACTAATTTGATTGTTTACTGATTCTATCAGCATTAACAAACTGACGAATTCAGACGCACAGAAGACGTAACGTTGGGTGATGTAGTCTCTTCAAGAAAAGTTTCACTAGATTGATGAGATCACATCACCTTGTTCACTTCCAAGCTGAAAGTCCTCTCAGTGGGAATGACATGTTCGCAGAAAATCTTGTTCGATCCTAACCCCCCCACAATTATGTGAATTATAGAAGTCAAGTGGGCATTCTGGATAGCTGTCAGTTAGACTGAATTTAATTCCAATATATACCTATTCAATCGAACCTGTTAAAGGTTAGTTGCTGACAGCAACGAGTATATATATCAAGAAAAAATGCTAACAAAGCGGTGGCTTTGATGGTCTAGTAGCAGCGCACGACCTCACGCTATGGATGAAACGCGGCTCAACTCTCATTGGTATTGAATGAATGATACATTTTACATACCACTCAATACTCTTAGACGTAAAATTTGCAAACCAGTCATTTTGCTAGTGTTTGAAAAAGTGTTTCATTGAGCAGAGTGTGAGCCAACTGGACTTTTTCAGGCTTTGAAGAAGACTAAGCTATCGAAACGACGTTCACTATTGTATCGAGTAATTCTTGTTAACAATCTCGTGTTTGTTAACCATGAAAGCAATGGGCAAAACTCATTCGCTGATGCACGAAGGGTTGAAATACTAAATTGTTCTGGCATCCAGCGAGTAATTTAAAAGAAATCAGTCAATTTTGACAAATGAATCGAATTACAACAGTACTCAAAGTAGTTAAAGAAAACTCTCAAACAGTTCTATTAAAATTTTCAGGCAAAGTTACTACTGAAAAATCGTAATGACTGATGTCTTGGGAGACTTTGTAATCTATTCAGTGACTAAAAAAGTTGTGTTAATATGCTGCTTACTCAACAAACCGCACAGTATTACAAAACGAATTTGCGTGCAATCAATGAGAAAACATTGAGAAGGAAAGCAAGCCTTCTTTCTGTATAGAATTCCCTTGCGAATTTGGCATGAGCTTCTTAAATATCCCATAGAATAAAATAAAAATTTTGCAGAAAAATAATTCAATCATTTTGCAACACAACACGATAACAAAATAGACTAAAAAATTCATAGATTTTTTTCAATACTTCAAGTTATACAATGTGAGGATTCCGATGTGGCAAATTTTTCTTTTCTTTCCCGAAAATCGTTTATCAGAGGGTCTGATAAATCGGCACCAATCTGCGTAGAAAGATTAGAACACTGGTCTGATACTTTGATAAGTATGTATCCGTAATATGTTGTAAAGATCAGTACAGATGCGATGCCACGAATAAAGTTAAGTGCACAGCACAATCCCTAAGGAACGAATAACGTCAAAGGTCTCATAGCTCATCTTAATGGGAAACTCATAACCCTGCGCTCTTTTCGATTCCTTTCTTAATTATAGAGTAAAATTTTTAACGAAATGACCACTGTATTGAATGCTTCACCATCAAGTCAACAATTACTCTCAATTCAGAGATGAAAAAAATGCTTCCTTGTTACTAAGTAAGCTCCCAACCAATCTGTTATTGTAAACGATCACTTTATCACCTGCAAACTCGCTGATCGTCGACGAAGAAGCCCAGTGGGTCTTTTTCGCTGCAGGGTCTCCTTACCATCACATCAGTGCTCTAGGCCTTCTATGAAGAAATCCGACAATCGGTTTGTTGGTCTTCCTAGATGCGTGTGATATCTTGAGGAATGTGGCTGATGACGGCTCTCGTCCATCGATTGTTGTTAAAACGCTGTTAATGTTCGCTGTTAGGTATATTGGGTGTTCATCCATTCTATCTTCGATATTCTAGCGGATTAACGTCGTCGTCGTTTTCGAACGCTGACTCAAGTCGAGCTTCAGATCCTTTCTGTTATTTGGGAGATACGGGATACCCATATCAGCAACCTTTCAACTTACGTTCAATAACGCTGAGTGGTCTTTCAATATGCCTACTCAGCGGCTAGATTCCTTGTGCAGATACTGAGAAATTGTCTGAGATCGATATGCCTGAATGCAAAGCATTTTCGATTCATCACGGGGGATTTCGAATTTCCACCTGTAAATTTTGCAGATAAAACGACTTCTGTAGTATAATCTAAATTTGACTTGAACATCGTCACCGATGTGCTTTCTTACCTACTACACATCTAGAGTAAAGGTTTCTCAATTCTTCTGCTTTTGAATGATTTGCATATCACTTAATGTTCTCAAATATCTATCTATAAGCTGTTAAAAAGCAGTAAAAAAGAAGAATTTCTGTGAACAACTACTGTGAAGCTGCAAAAAAGCAACAACCAGCGAAACAGTAAGTGTTAGCGTAGTTTGATCATGACAGTATTAACACTTTTGGAACCACAATTGAACTTGTCAGCAGGGAGAATCGCAGCCAGCGCGCGCTTTTTGTTATTTAATAAGGCCTCTCTTTTCCATTTCAGAAGTAAATCTAGAATTCTTCTTCGATACTTCACAATTTTTCCTACACGCCCGTATGCTTTTGGTGCAAATATGACTCTAGTGTAAATCTAAAAAGCTCCTAAGTTGTACAGAAATATCATGATATAAACCTATTAGTATCGATATACATATATATATATATATATATATATATAATTATACACAATTTTTACAATTTATCATAGTAACTGAAATTCAGAAAACAATAAATAGTCTGTCAAAAATGATATTATACAATGCATGTGGTACTACTTCGACGCTAATGCGTCAAGTGGCCACATAAATCACCGAAGTTCAGAAAATCAGTAGTGTTTATATGACCTCAAAGGTGTCATCTAAGCATCGTTCTTCATCATTGGTTAACGTCAACGAACAGTTGAGCATACAAATCCTCTTTCGCATTTGGTTGGAACATGGCAGAGGAAAAATTCAGCCAATAAGTAATCAAAAATGTCGTAAGCCTTGAGTACTTTTTGAATTGCCATTTTTGTAAGCCCTGAGAAAACCGTTGAAGGCAACTTTTCTTTTTTACATAAAGCATTTCTCAGCATAAGCGGAACACATAGGAGTGATTCCCTTTATAGGGGATCTTTCTCTTGTATATACATCTCGAACGGAGATCAATAATATCCTCAGTTTTGCGACATGCCAAAGTTGTTCACTAAGCTATTTATCCAAAGAATGCTCCACTTTGTATCCCACTCGATGTGACAACGAGCACCCACATAGCCACTATGCACCTCTGGACCACCGACTCGGATCAACGTGGCCCTAGAAAAGGCAAAGAAGCTTTGTAACATCACCGTCTTACTTCAATCAATTACAAATGTATGTTCAAATTCCACGTTGACTTACAAGGGTCTATCGATGTGTTTCGTCAACGTCTTTATCTTTTAGAACAAGTGGTGTACCAATTTGCCGTTCGTGTAAAGATGGAGGACTCAGTTTGTTTGATTACTCAACCAATGATGTTTCTACCGCAGAAAAACTCGGATGACATATTGATAGGCAAAATGAGAATCATTATTGTGCCATCACTACACCTCATAACAGAGCATCTCAAGATTATGTCTTGTGAAAGCCAAAAACTTACTTATTAGATTCCCACTATAACAAAAACCTATCAATTACTCAGTATCTTTGGCATACAAGTTGAAGAAACAATACCCACAGGAAGAAAAAAAGACAGAAAATAAGACAGGTTGAAATCGAAAAATAAAAAAATTTATGTCGTAGATTTTGCTGAAAATTTCGCATAAATCAATATCTCCAGTGCGAGGAACACAACGATGATTTCTACAAAAGATGAGAACCAATATCCCAAGTAATAACATCACCCATAGCTCGTGTTCATTAAGTTCCTACCCATATTTCTAGGTTTTCATATGTAAAATGAGGAACCTATTTATTAGACTGGGAAGAAATTTTTGGAGAATAGAAGTTTGGAACGGAGTTTTGAAGCTTTGAATGTTTCAAACAATGAGCATCAATAAGCAAATAATATTGTTATACCACAGTTCTTACTCATCGCTTGAGATATAGACAACGATTGGCAACGAACAAAGTTTTAGAAATGCCCACGCAAGTGTTAGAGTATATCAGTAACGGGGGAGGATAGCAACAAAGGTGAAAATAAGTGAGATTTCATGAAGGGATGGCAAGGGACGTACGAAAATCATGTAAGGTAACTATAGACGAACAAAACTGCAATTGGTAAAATCTAATCACGTGCGATATTCACTAGTATTAGAACATATCTTAAAGGTCACAATCTCCCTAGTGAAGCAGTAACGTCATAAGGAGTAGGAAAACAAAGCCTTACCTAATCTCATTACACAGCATCGTGCAAATGATTAAATTTTTTTTAGTCAGCAACTACTTGTCATGGTTTTCAAAATGTGCCAAGTCAGCGTTTCTTCTCTTAGAAAAATCTGTTACCGACTGACCGAACCCGCAGAATGAGGGCTTGATTTCGCGGAACACGAGGACGGCTAACAACCTTTTTATTGCAGAGTACTTTCGATCACTGGCGCCACATGTGTCCATTAAATTCATTGGCGATATTGATTTGAGATGATTCAAACATATCAGCAGTCATTTCTGAATGTGACGGAAGTTGTACGCTTTCGTTACTGACTTTCATTGAACTTCGCTGAGAATATAGTAATTATTTTGACCAGCTCGCATGAGGTTGATGTTAAAATCTTCATTGGGGTAACGTTCAGACGTCAACGTTTTCTTCAGAGCCGATGATATGATGACGAACAACTATGGACAATCAACGCGAATTATCGCCTCTAGAAAAGGTAAAAAAGTCGAAACGTTAGCCGAATGAAGGTTTAATACCAGATTCGTGCAAGCTCAGTGTTGGGAAAAGACTACAGAAGAGACAAAGCAAAGTCAGAGGAGAGCCATGAAGTCAGTCTCATATTCGGACCGCCTCAAAAGGCGCACGGTTACTTTTGTTCCGTGTCCAACTGTTATCCTCACCTACGCAGCCTTCAAGAAACCATGTAAATAAACGACTACAGACTCTGCATTTGAACAAAACCATTCCAATATCGCTTTCATGATATACTAATTCTTCGTGTTCATATGGAAGATTACAGGTGCTAGAAGTCATGATTATTTTCATTATTTTGAAAGGTAGACTTGTTTACTTGTAAATGGCCCTCCAATTGATCTTCTATAGCTCTACATAGTAGAATATATGCTTCGCGTTGAATTGTCACGATATAGACGATGAAAATACGCAATAGAAACTGGAGCTATGTCTTTCCGCAAGGATGCAATTTTTCCACTGAAAAGGGCAGATTTTAGAATGTGTAGACGTTTGTTATGGTAACTATCGATGGATTTTCTTCAATAATGTTCCATCTTTTGGTCACCATATAAATGCCAATAAAATTCATACGTTATGATAGAAGAACTGATAAAACAGCTATGAAGTTTATACAACGAACTAAGTACTCTAAAGAAGATACGTGGTCGTCTCTCATCACTGGCACAACTCACCAAGAACACCTTTCCCGAATCCGAGCCCAATATTGAGACGTACGCTTTCTAGGCTCTACAATGAGTGTAAAAAGCTAGTCAAAAGCGAAAAAGCCAAGCAAACACGGATGCATTTAGATGAATGCTCTCTGATCCCGTAAGGTTGAAGAAGAAGTCCATGTTGATGGCAGAGCAACGTGACATATTTTAATAAGATGGTGCAACGCCTTTGATGTGCTCGTCTACCCCGTAGGAACGCTTCGTCATTTCAACACCAATGATTCGGTCTAGATTTGGTAAAAAGGAAAGCAACCCACCGAAATGGACCATAGACTAGGTAGTGATTATTCTTCGACGATCTTCGCCACTTTTACTAGGAAAAAGCTCATTTGTGTCACTAATTCATCTCATCGATTATATCTTAAGCTCGTTAAAAACATTCAATATAGTCTGTCGAAATGTACGTATGGCTCTGACGTAGCAACTTCGGTAAGGTTCTGAAACATTCTTACAGACTATATTGAATGTTTATAGCGAGGTTAAAAGATATTAGAGAAGATGGATCAATTTATATCTACCAGCCGCAATCCATCGACTGCAAAAAATTGGTAATAACACTATATCATATGCTATCACCACGTACGTCTTCCCATCCTTGCTATAAAGTAGAGGTTCAGTGTGGGGCGTGAGTCACTGATGAGGTGGGCAATACCTCCGAAAGGCGTATAGCTCTGAGGTAACATCCTCGGTAAGCATTTGAACATTCTTACAGACTAAATGTAATTAATGTATTGAAGTAAGGAGTCGTGCATGTCTTGGTCATAGAAATTCAAGATAGCCTGCTAATCAAAAGTTGCAGGCTATTAAATCACTAAATTTGTAACAGGCAATAAATTATCTAGCTGCTTTGTTCAATTCTTATTTGTGTAGATTGACGTCCCATATAATGTAGATACCAAGGATTTCTTTCAATTACTTACTATCTCAGATCCATCATCACAGGACTTCCAATGTATGTTAGGGCTTTGCAAATAGTAAAGGGCTTAGTCTGTCAAATTCATGTCACTTGAATCCCTGTCAAAGTTGATTATTTCTCCAACTATTTGGAAAATTTTGTTAGAGTACTAGGCATTTATCATAAGAATACATCAGCATTTATAACATACCTTCCCGTCATTCGGAGACAAATAAAAAAACCATCTCTCTCGGTGGACTAGAAGTTTTCATAGGAGCGACAGTAATAATTCGAAAGCTCAAATCCCTGGCTAGGACCGTACGTAGCCGGTTTTTCAAAATATCCTTTTATACCGTTGTAAAATTTGAAATAAAATCATGTTCCACACGACCACGCTTTTTCTTTTCTCGCTAGTTTTTCGCTGGATAAAGCTCCTTCCTTAGACTGTTTGTACTGCTTCAATAATACAAGTCTCGACAAGCTCAAAATGCCTTTGTTTTTTTTTTCGAAAAGCTCTTTCGATAGCGCTGTAGGAAAAAGAAAACATGTGTTTTTACACCTCACCGGACAGAGCTTTTTCTTTGAACTATTAGTAATCATTCGATAGCGTAAGATTTAAGGATTTCAACGCTGCGCTTTTTTTCTAGAGAGACCGTTCCTCTGCAGTGTAGCAAGGAGAGTAAGACTAATTCACATACGTGGGTTATGTGTACTTTGGCACCTAACGTGCCGAGGCGTGAAGCGGTAAGAGGGGATGGCGCCATCATCGATCGATTTTCTCACGTGAAAGTGCGATAATTGTTATTCAATAAAAATTGCTTTTCTGCTCCAAAAGAAACCACGGATTACACGCCTGTTTTTAATGCTACATTCTTTCTCTGCACGTTCATGTGCTTTTCGTGTTTCCAGTGTTTCAATAACTGGATTACGCAGCCAATGTAAAACATAACTTTATTTCAATTTTACCACGTTGTAAAAGGGTATTTTGAAATTCCGGTCACGTATTGCTTTAGCGAGAGATTTGAACTTTCGAATGATTATTGACACACTTGTGAGAAGTTCTTGTCCAGCGAATGGGATGTAATTTTCATTTGTTCCCGCTAAAGGAAGAGATTTCTTTATGAATCTGTCGCAGCCCTTTCCTAAAAAGGGTGTCCACTTTGGCTTCTCGCAAGACAAGACGCTTGTTTAATTCGGAGTGGAATCGGGACCCGCGAGCATGCGTGTAATACTGGGTGGGGTTCGTTCTGGGCATTGCGCTTTCTGCGCCATCGCACAAAACCATAAAAACAGGTAAAACTATAAACTGAAATGATCGCCACATTTAAGCTCTGCTGATGGAGGAAAATACTAGACAGTGAACAGGATGTTCTACATTTCGTGAAAATTCTCACTTCAGTTTACGAGTTGATAATTCAGTGATGAGAAAAGACTTTCAGATCTCACTTTCAAAACTACAAGCAGCTTTAGTTGCAATAGTTCTTTTGCTGTAATCACATAGTCACCTAAGCACTGCTATTCAACATTCATTATAAGTAACATTTTTTAGTATAACTTCTTCAGAATACAGTTAGCATCTCAACAGTTTCAAATCTTCTGTCTCAAATGTTTAGTCTACGAATTAAAATAATTAATAATTAGTAGTGACCCGAGCAAACCCCATCGAATTACAAGTTAAAATGTGCACGTGTTTGGTGCCCATGACAATTCGACATAAGTTGTCCGTCTGTTACAATTATTTTCATTTGTTCCCCTCTTGGGAAATCATTTTATTTCTACGGTCATCATGAATTTTTCATAGACGCGACTGACAGATTCTCTAGCTAAAATTTCGAAGCTTTCACAACTATAAAATATCCTGCTCAGTGATACATAGTCCTGTTCCTCTTCAGAAAAACCCTGCTGCTGAAGCCCTAAGTTCTCTTTTATCGTGATCTTGAAATAAGTGAATTTCTTTCGTAAAAGTCGTAGCCTCCCAACGTGACTTTCTCTTAATAAATTAATGACTATCTAAACTTTATTATCAAAGTAACAAAGAAAGTAAGGATAGGTAGTTATCGTGAGCATTTTGATGCAAGGGTAGATTATTTTGCAAAATTTCTCACAGAAAAGGTGATAACGGTTAAACGAAACTAGCACAAGGACTATGTCAGCATATTGTTAGAGTTTCGACAAAAGCTAAACGAAGCCGACAACAATTAAAAGATGTGAAAAATAGATAAAAGGATATCTGAGTAAACGGTTTACATGATTTCCTCTCACTATCCATAGAACATCGCCAAAACTGTGTTTTACAATGGAAGAGAAATTTGCCGCTTTTCAAATCTCTAAGGTTTCTCAGAATTTGAGAACAAAGTTCAAAAGTTTAAATTACAACATGTCTGCTTGACACTAAATACATTCGCGACCGTACGAACAGTATAGTGTCCGCACACGAAGGACAGTTCATTGAATGCGCAGATTAATTGGCCCTTTTTTCTAACCCAATATTTATTGTTTTTTCTTTTTTTCCTTCTGAAAACGGGAACAGTGGAGAGAGACCCCAACAAACACAGTGAGCACCACCTTTTTCGGGTCTTATAGAAAATATGGACTGAATTAGGTGCACATAAAGATCGCACTCCAATAGCACCTTCTGATGGATTGTCGCGAATGTGTTTATATTACAACTCACTCAAAATATACGTCAAGATCGCTGGAAAACAATGAAATCCTGAGAAATAATCATCACAAGTAAAGTGAGCTGCAGAATACAAAATGATCAGAAATTTCCATAGAATGACATTGATCTTTGGACCTGTCAGCATACTAATAAGACTTTCTGAGACCCTTACTGTTTACTAGATTTATAGACAAGTTTAGATTTCTCAAATACCCTCTTTGCATCCCCAAATTCTTCTCGAAATTCGAAAATATCTATAATGCTTTAGCACCACTTGTCAAAGGTTTAACCTCCGAGAAGGGGCTGAGAAGAACGTTGATTCTTTCATCTAGAAATCTTGCAAAGAGTAAACCGATATCGGTGAACCACAGCTGTTTTGGCAGTAATCCAGTCGGAAGGTTGCAAATTTCCTTCCGTTGACGACCTGGGAAAGCCCTAGCCAGACGTTCTTTAGTGTGAAAAAGTCATGTCCGACCACTAGATTATCAGCTAAATGGGAATTATAACAGACGTGAAGACAAGTCATCGGCATTCCGTACGGCTAGTCAATAACGTGCAGTAAGATAGGAAAAATAGCGAACGAATGAGTAAATAAAAAAAACCATATGTTTCACTATTTGTCGATAATTTTCTTGAAATGAGATAATCGCTCAACTTTGACACCACAAAATGTTCGGACTGGTCGTCTAAAAGTTCACTTATGGATGGATAGAAGGATAGATGGACAGGAAGTTCGAGTGATTGATTAAGTGGTCAGATGATAGATAGATGTTAAATATTGAACGATAGATGTTGGCTTGAATGTTTGGTAACTGAGCATGAGCTCAGTGGGCTGACGTTTGAGGTGAGAGTGTATGCAGGAAGGAAAGATGTAATGTCGACGGATCGAGTTGTGTACTTTGAGAGACAACAAAGGTGGAAGATAAAAACATTTCAGACTGATTGTTGCCGCCTTAACATGGAAAAAAATTTTCTTTTTAAAAAGAAGGAGAAGTAAAAATTTTTTCAAGTAAAGCGTACTCACGAGTTTTGAATAATAAAAGATAATATCTGAGTTCAGTAAACTCTTACCTTTTTCACGCGGTGTTTCTCAAACCTTTTGCTATCTTAAGCTTAAGCTACACGTAAATTTGTATGAGTAAATTGGTTCATTTTCTATTTCAATGTGAAATTCCATTTGGGAGGTAAGAGTGAAACGTGGGTTCATTCTCACTTGAGGTTTAGATTTTTGTATATCACAGAATTTTTGTATACGCAGTTATAAGACTATGAAACTTCTATAATGGAGTTCAAATAAAGATATTTTGCAAATTCAACTACTCAAAAATCGCTTACAGTTTGATGATATATGCAAAATTTCGGTCTCCTAAACATTTTACTACTCAATGCGGACATATCTAATTCCTGTTGTTCACAATTTTCCTCAAAATTTTTAACCATAATTGCTAGGAGATTTTAGGTACGTCACATCAGCTTAAGGTGTATGCTTTGAATAGTACAAAAGAAAAGAGCGAATAAAAGGAAAGAAAGACAAGACGAGTGACATTCTCAGCTTGAAAATCGTTGGTAGGATCGGCAATGATCAATAAGCATTGGCAGGAGCGGGATGAGGTTAGTCAGCTGCAAATCGTAGAGAACAGGCGGTAAGTTGGAGAAGGAGGGAAAAACGGAACGATGAAGAAGGTCGTACGAGCGCACGGGTGGAAGAGATGATTCTCAAGAGTACCTGAAAAAAATGTAAGTAGTTAACGATGACATATGAGGCATCAAACGATTCGGCAAATGAATGATGGTTTCTTCTTGCGCAAACTCGTTTCAAACACTGTTTGAAAGGTCGAAAGCATCACGTTTCATAAGTAGATGACAAAATGCGAAGACATCATCGACGCCAATTCATTTTTTTTCCAAAGAGCGGACTTACGCCTCATGCGAAAATCAACTAGTATCTGTTACCTACACCTACTGCCGTTCCACATATGCAGTTCTTTTTCTGTTTACTGAAGTCTCTGCTGAATACGAGGCTCAGTGCGATCACTGTTAACCCTCTAACGGCAAATATCACAGCGTAGTCTTCGCAATGAAATGAGTTTTGTAATCTCAAAATTTAATAGGCGATAACAAGTTTTGAACCAATTTCTTGAGTCACCGTTTTTTTTCTGTTTCATAAAGTGGGAAAGCAGCTCAGAGAACTTGAAGACCTTTGAATTAATGATTCTACAAAGCCACCTTAAAGATTCCTTTGTACCGCGATCGGTGAAAGAGTGGATAACTCTTCCTGACGGAGGTGTTTTGCAGACGTTGTTTACGCGTAACCGTGAGCAACTCTTTTTTTTTACCATGGCGTGTGTCACATGCTGACGCACGGGGTCATATAGCGTAGTTTTTGTGTCGATTTCTATTTCAACGTATAGATTATATGCGGACGATAGCAGTGGTGATTAGGCATTTTTATAGCGTATTTTTCTTGTTAATATTTCCGGCATTGTTTTCAATTATTTCTGCAATTAGAATGGGACCAAGGGATTTGAATGTTAGATTATCAACTGCACTCTAGTAGAAGAGATAGACCACTTCCAGCATCTCAACGTAGTAGAGTTACAAGTTACGAGAACAAAGCGTGTAACAAGACGGATGTAGACCATACAAGTGGTGCTTCCTAGTTCAGGAACCATTAACTACTAACCGTCTAACGGCAAATATCACAACGTAGTCTTCGAATGATTTGCCAAGCGGATGTGTACAAGATGCTCTAGTTGTGATAAATTTTTTTTGTTTGAATTCTTTTGATTCTAACATAGACAAAGCTCGTCATAATTGAAAAACATACAAAGACAGTTGTAAAGGTTGTTTCAAAGCTGTGTCCAATGTAGCTTCCCTACTTGTTGAATCCATCTTAGTATGTCACAATAAAACTCTAACTTTGGAGCGTTTCAGACTTATAATGATTGTTGCGGCTGAGAAATACCCACTCTCAAGAAATTGAAAAGATGCTGTATTTAAAAAAATGGTTTTTCGAAAGGCGCGTCCCCGCATGTGGCGCATGCGACCAGAGAGACGAATTTGCGTGCGTCACAGGACGGCGCACGATCCCAAAAATTGAGCGATCACCTTCATCAAATGCATTATTGAGAGAAGATTCATTCAAGTTGTGCTTTGCTTAGTGGAATTCGACTCGATGACACTGCAAATGTTCTCTATGCAGCAGCCATATGGCTAAGAACAATAAACCAAAATCGCAGCTAAAAGAAGTTGAAGGCTAATAAACACCATCATTTATGTAAAAACCTCGTGTAAGCCAATTGACACAGGAAGACCTTAACCTTAATTACTTATGAATTTCAAGTAATTACATTTTTTTATCGAAATACTACGACCAAGGTTAATCGCAATAATTCGCTTTCGTGACGAGCAAGCGCAAGGTTGTTAATATGAATAATTATCCGATGCAATGTTGAACAATGAGGGAGTCGTGTCTCTGTGGTTGTGATGTTGGTCACGGCGCCTCGTGGAGCCGAGCTCAAGTCCCACTTCTCCTCGGAGTCAACTATAACTGTCCTGTGGAGCTCCACACGTAAGGATATCCTCGAGATTGCAAGAAGACTCGCTCGACCAGTATTCTACCCCCCTCAAGAAGACGAAAAACGATCGATTGCTAGAAGTGCTGGGATCCGCACAAGCGAAAAAAAAACAATGTGATGACGGATCAAATACAGTGCTGAAGTGTTAAATGCCTGCAAAAATTGATCTGACACATAATTTATTCAGGCAGATCAGCTTCATAAGCCAAGCAGATAAAACTTCGTACATAAATATTAAATCGGATTGCGTAGTGTTTCTCTTAGCCTTTTGAGACGACGTGTATTACATTCAGTACACTGGTTCTTCGTATCTTTACGACAGAATTTCAGTGGACTTCGGTAGTCGTTGATAGCTGGAAAGTGACGATTGTAATAATGATTGCTTTCAAAGCCTCTCAATGCGATGTGGAATCAAAGAAGAAATTACGTTTCAACCGTTTGATTATTTCGCTGGACAAAGTCATTTCACCAGACTTCGATATCTTAAAGAACGTAAGGTTGTATAAGAGGACTTGCTTTCCTTTACAAGTCTTTTCAGTGCACTAAAAGGATAAAAAAATCGCTCTTTCTGTTCAGAGTCGCTTGTCTGCCAATCCAACTTCACAGCGAATTTTGAAATCTTTGTATATCAGGCTGGTGAAAAAGTAACTGCGGTTTATGCACTGTTGAAAATTACACTTTGACATTTGAATAAATTCTCGAATATATATGTTTACGCTGCACTCATTTTAATGCGCATTTTCGGATCTATTTGTCGTTGTCAATGACACATTACTTGCTGTTTATTTTATAATTATTTCAGACTGTAAAAAGGATCTTAGCTGTTGCGAAAGTAATTGCGATTGCAAAGCAGCAGAGAAAATTAGCAACATCAACAACGCATTTGAACCACAAACTACTAGCGAGCGTGCAGTGCAGAGATACTTCAAGAAATTCCGTAAAGAATATACATTTCAACAGTGCATGAACCGCAATTACTTTTGACACCAGCCTTATGGAATGAGCGAACATTCAACTTGATCCTCTAAAAACTGCACGAGGTGCTGCCGCAGAACTCATTGTCGACCATTCTACCATTTGCGTCATTTGAGATCGCTTGAAAAAAAAAACAATTGGAGTTTCACAAAGGTCTGGAACTGCAGTTACTTTTGCACTAAACTAGTGTGAAGTTCAGATCATGTATAGGGGAAGCGACAGCGTAGTGGTTGGTGATGCAGATCATGAGAAAGCAAAATTCTAGTCCCATCTTTTCCAGGCTACGAACGCCTTACGCAACACTTTAGCTTGGGTTCTTCAGAGAATACAGAGAGATTCGCTCATCCAGTGTTCTATTTGATTCTTAAAAAAAGACAAATTTTTCAATCAACAGTCGAAACATCACTCGAAATGTATAATTTTTTGTAGGAAGTGCATGCGATGAAACGAATCATATGCCAGGAGTGACAAGATTCGCACAGCAAATATAGTGATGGGAAGTCTTAGATGCAGCGGAAGAACTCAAACCTTTTGCAAACCAGAGCCGGACCGCTGCAAAACTCTTCATGTAGGTAATTCACTATATTTTTTACTATTGGTAGTGCTAGAGAAGTTTAGCTGGGTCGCCCTTTCCGTAGGAATGAATATTTGTCCTTCTGTTTTTGTTTCAACAGTCATAAATGTCTATCCAATACATTTCTAGTTTCATGGATGACAAAAGAAATAAAGGAAAACATTGACACAGAATTCTGGGCGCGTGTGGCGTAGTGTTTAGAGGTGCTTTGCAACAGATACGTGGTCAATCCATCAAAATATAATAAAAAAATTCTATAACAAAAGCTCAGACCTTAGGAGCATTTTGTTGTCTAAAGAGCATTATCGAAAAAAAAATTCTCAAAGGTAATCTTAGTGAAAGAGAACGTAAATGTCTTTTGAAAATCCTCATTTTTGATGGTGAAGCTGCATCCTTGAGAGATTTTCACCTCTTATTGCACATTTTCATCCTCTAAATTAAGAAAATTGTAACGCTAAAACACATAATCCGCAATGTACAACTTCTGGAAGAAACTTATATGTACTGAAATAAAGTGCAGAAAAAAAATTAGTTGCACTGGTATAAGTAGCAGACACATCCATCGCAAGCAGGTAGCGGGCAGGTCTCTAATATACTGATGTGTAGCTACAACCACCTGTACGTTGTCGCATTCGATGATGTGAGTACTAGAAAAAGACAATATATTTCTCGAGGAATTAAGTAGAAAAGCATGTACACTACGCACGTGCAATGACATCGTTCGCCACGACAAGTGATGTTCATAGTTCGTATAAAACATTAACATCTATGGGACTATGAAGCAAAGCTTTTTCTACAGTTCTGTGGAAGACTCAGCTCCTGGTAAATATGCTTCGGAAATTTGTCGAACGTTGTCTACTAAGCGGAGTTGCATGTAGTGATCAGCAACTTTTTGACAATTTATTCATTATTCTACAACTTTCAATCACTGCCTTGAATTTGCTTGTTGTATGGAACAAAAAAAGAGAATAAGAATATTGAAATAAATGTATGTCGCAAGATTTCTTACACGAAGCAACTGACATCAAAATTTACTGAATACTACAGCAGTATGACTACATAGTGGCTTAGATTTATCTCTAAGCTCAAGAGTTATGCATGCATCAACGCACAGGAGTGTATAGAAGAAAGTGGAGTATAAACAGAATAGAAGAAGAGTAAAAAATCCATGAAGGTGTCGTTGAAACGAAATTTTCCCAAACCTCCTCAAAGGTTAGCCTTGCATATTTTTGAAAGCACGATTATTCGGGCGAAGCAGACTTTTTCCTAGACTTTAGCAATTATCCGAAAGCTTGCTAAAAGCGACGATACTGCACTTTGTCTCTGCAAAGGCCTTCTTAGTGCTTTGCAGCGGTAAAGAGAAAATTATGCTGCACCTTTGGCGTACACTGTTTCGCTCGGCTGGTATCTTTACTTGTCTTTTTAATAGACTTTGACTGGTCACTCTATAAAAAGAGGCGATTCTTACAACTAACCTGACTTTATGAGGAGCGTTTGTCGCGCTGTAGCTAAGAAAAGAAGATATGTAACGCGCTCGGAGTAATTAGTTTGTTGCTTGAGTTCCATGGCACATCTCTTCGGTAATAAAAAATTGGAAGTATAAAGAGTTATAACTATAGGAAGATGTATTAAAATCTCTTTTGCAATTTATAAAGGCTCTAACTATTGAAGTGCACTGAGAAGAATTTCTCAATTGAATGTGGAAGATCGCGAGTCTCTCGATTATCTCTAAGAGCAACATTACGAATTTTATTTCAAAAAAGCTCTCTTTTGCTATTGAGACTGAAATTACCGTTGAAAAAACTTGCAGGTTTTCTGCTGGTATTCTGTTACTTAGAAATTTCCCTACGTGCTCATGTGTTTTGATGCATATATCCTCTCATGTGCGAAGGAAACTCCAGAGGTGAAACGTAGATTTTTTCACTTACAGCGCACTACAGGGCTTTCTAAAAATCAAGCCCCACTTTCAAAATAGAAATATAAACCTATCGGACGACTACCAAAACTCTAGCAAAATGCTAAGAACTCACGACAGAAGAGTAAACAATGCACTCTGAAGGTGAAACGTCTCTTGGTTGCTACAGCACACTAAGAAGACTTTTTCATATACTACTCGATGTATTCAAAATGCACCTTTACGGGCTATCGAACGATTACCAATATTATTAGCGGGAGAGCTCTGCTCAGAAACAAGGCCTGCATTTGATTGTGCATCCAGATACATGCACTCCGTCCCAAAGGATTGAAATTTTATCATTTCGTTTTTTTCTTAGTCAGAATAGTAGAAATTCAAAAATTCACTTACTACAACAAGAAAATATACTCATCACTTACAATGTCCTAGCGATTTATTTGCCATGGATTTTTGCTTTGATGACAGGTTGCGTTATGAACAGGACAACAAAAATGCTGATATATGAGCAAATTTCCACACAGTATCCTCATGGCTGATAGAGATGAACTCTGTAGTGTTATGCATGGCATGTGAGCTTCCGCAGAGGAAAATCGCGGGTTCAAAGTCAATATAAGGTTGCGAGTTTTGCTTGTAATATTACACTCATACGGTCGTATTTTAGTGATGAATTTGTTGATTTGTTGAGGTGAAAAACATGAAGGCACGAATGCATCTCTGAACCATAGACAGCATGGATATCCCGAATTCTTCCACACGATTCGCCATGGAAAATTGGTGAAAGAGTTTTCCAATGACCTTGTCAGTTCATAAATCGCTATTTTTGCTAAACGCATACGTTAGGATAGCGCCGGAAGTGTTTTGTTTTTGATTATTCGTAGTTTCTTGATGCTGTGCAAGTAGCGCAATGGTTAACTAGAGGTTCTCTGCTAACAAATTTACAGAAAGTCTCAGCATGATTATGCATGGAATGCACTGAGAATTAAGTAGATAAAATTAAACGACCTTGAATATTAAAAGGGAAGTCATGCAGCAGCACTGAACCCATGTGAGGAACTCGAAAATCTCCGTGGACGACGACGGCGAGGAAACCAGTATGATGGAGGGACTGCTGAGACTCATGCATCGAAATTGCCCGGCATATCATTTTACAGACAGGCCCAACAACATATGCTACTCCAGCGGTTTTTGTAATAGTTCGACACCACGTCGGTCTTTTCTTTCGGTGTGCTTACAAAAAAACTGCATAAAAACTGGTTGCCAATGGTTCTTGTCTACGACTTCCCGTCAATAAGTTCAACATGACTGATCCAACTGATTTTTGATGTCTTCGAAAAAATGCGACACTGCTTCCGATCTCTGATCAACGGTGTATGTCTGAACATCAGATATCCTATCTAACGTGCGTGATACCGGATACTCCTAGTGTTACATTCTCACCAACGCTGTAAACCACATTGAGTGAACTTTCACTTTGCTAACGCGTCAAAGTGATCGGGACAAACGTTAAGATAAGAGTGGTAATCGCAGAGTCCAAAAGATTTATATAGGGCCGGTTGTCCTCCGTTTATTCTCGATATTGTCCTAGGTTATGCAAGTTGAGTATTTGTATCAGTTTAGCTTCCAAAATAAACCTTTGAGTTTAAATTTCATAGTTCTGTTGAATGCAAATCTAAGTTACACAAACAATTCTTCCCTCACAAGCAACTTTTTTCCTATTAGCAACCGGCAACCGATTTTTAACAAGCAATGTAGATATTAGCTAATTCCACCGTGGTCAATATTTGGCGTTACAAGAGCAGTTTCTTCAGCAAAGAAACGGTTACGGAGCAATCGGTCACGAAATCCCAAGCTGGCGTTATCTCCACTCATCGTTTACCATAGTGATGGTAATATTCACAATGCTGTCTCTATCTATCTACATGGTCCATTAATTCTTCAACTACTTCCATGAGCAGCCGGTTTCGGAGGAGAATCTTAATCACAAAGGTAAAGTTGTTGCAATGTAGATGACGTGGCTGGCACATGTGATAAGGATTGTGGGACTCGTAGTAGCATTCCAGCTCTGGAATTTCAAGAAAATCACGTTTACCCAACAATCAAAACATCAGTGATGAAGAAGTCTATAGAATCTCGAACCACATCTTAGCCATTTACGGACTCGGCCACGTCCGTGGGAAGCGACCGCGAGACAAGTAACTAGTGCAAAAAAGTTCGAAATCGCAGAGTTCGTCACATTTGGCCACCTTAATTTCCCCATTTAATCGTTCATAATGAGAATAATTCAGTGTATCTTGCCTCCAATTCAACCCAATTAATCAAGCTCTGCAAGTGATAAATCCTTGGTTGATAGCACAAACGCTGGTCTCAGTCCTTGGAGTTTCGGCACATATTAGGCTGATGCTAATGTAAAGACCGTTTATGCTATGTTTCATATCATTTTGAAGAGCATTTCTTTGCTCTGTCTTTTCTTGCTAATGAATATTTACATGCTATTTATTTCGTATCTAATTTAGACAATGGAAAGGATGATGGCTGGTGCAAAATTAATTGTGATTCTAGACTGAGAAATCAAAATAGGCCGCAAATAAACAAAGACAACTCGTAGCATCAATAACTTACTTGTCTCAGAAACAGTACATCCAGTACAGAAACAGGAAGTACAGTACAGCGGTGGTTCAGAAAGATTCGCAAAGGAAACGAAAGCCTTGACAATGAGGAACGTAGTGGTCGGTCAGGAAAACTTGACAATAAGCAATTAAGAATATTAATCGAAGCTAATCCTCTCCAGATTACACGAGATGAAGAGATAAAGTTTTCGCCGTTGATCAATCCCTGAGGGATGCGCTATGCATTCGCCTTCAATTTTCTACTTCGTTTGAGGTGATTGAATGCATACTGACCTTTACAACGACTCGCGTTGGCCTCCTGCTAAACCGAGCCAGTGCTGTATATCCTCGAATCTGAGAAAGGTCTTGTACCAGTTCACCGACCATGAAGCGATGGATGGCCTGTTGGGCCATGAGCGCTAGATCAAACCATTAACCTCATGTACGATGTGGAGCACCTCTAACCACTGAGCCACATGCGCTCTCCACACGAGGTGTTGCAGAAAATTCGTCGTGGGCCGTTCTATCAATCTCTCCATCTGGAGCCAATTGGAAAGGTGAAAAAGTTGGTACAGAAGTAATTATGGTTTTATTACAACCAGATCACAGTCGCGTCACATATAAACTCTTCAAAGTTTAACGAATTGAGCTCAGAAGTTTTGCTTTGTACTCCATATTCGCCGGACCTCGCGCCTACCGACTACTACTTCTTCAAACATCTCAATAACCTCTTGCAGAGTTTTACGCTTCCACAACTAACAGAAGGCAGAAAGTGCTTTCCAAGATTTTTCGAATCCCGAAGCACCGATTTTCATGCTGCAAAAATAAACAAACTTATTTCTCGCGTAGTTGTAAGTGCTTCTATTTTGACTAGTAAAAATGATTGTGCATAGTTATAACGATTTGGAATTCATGGTAAGAAAGTGCCATTACTTTTGCATCAGCGTAGTAGTCCTCTTCGTTAGATAATCTTTTGCCTATCTCTGAAGAGTTTGATTCAACTAGAGAAAACGTCTTTTGGTGAGTTCCAATCTTCCGACTTTCTAGTACATCAAAATATTTATTCGTTGCATCACATATTTTGTCGACGGTACTTCAAGAACCAATCAAAGAAACAACAAATCCCCTATGGCAACAGTTGTAGAACTTTGTTTTTCCATTTTTACTACTTCAATACCTCTTCAAGAAAATAACACACTAGTTGGGGGAGCACTGCACTACACAGTGGATCAGTCGCTGATTTAATCCCATGATCATGGTCCACCAAGATTTCAGTCCCTCTACGGTTGTCAGAATTACTTCAAACCTGTCTATGACAAAAGCAAGACTGACTTGGTTCATCACTAAATCGACGCGAGTCAGTGTAAAAGCAGGAAATGTATTAAGTCATCTCCTACGATGTCTAATAGAGATGAATGCATGTCGCATCGTATAGGGATTGGTGAACGGCTAGAGTTTTATCTTATAATCTTTCAAATTTAAAATAAAAAGCACAGGCACTTGAATTTTGCCTGTTTGAACGATTAAATACCTACGACGTGTACTTGGTAGGGTTTCCGGAGTAAATGAAGAGCTTTTTGCTGTATTTCCTTGGCTATACACTATTCTGATGAGTCGTTGAGTCTCAACCGATACCTTTGCAGAACTATTTGTAAAGATCAGTTGAACAGAATTGTTACAAAATGTTTTTTTATTTGGATTATCATATATAATAGGTGTTAAGTCAGTTCACCGTGGCTGAAGAGTCCACTGTGGAATGTAACGCTGTAGTTTTTCTGTAGTATTCCTTTCTACACTACTGATTGCTATTTTCTCAGTTCTTTCGTGTTTTGTTTGTTTTCCTGCATCATATTCAAAGCAAGCTCTCGATGTTTGTCATCTCACCATCGCCACTCTATTCCATCAGCCAGTCATGACAACTTCTACGAGCACGAACGAACCAGGAATGTTTTCACGACAGCCTCAATCAGCAAAATGAATTTGATACCCAACTTATTGTTGAAAATTCCAGAGAAGAGAGATTAATTGGAGTTTGTCTTTGAGAGGCTCTAAGCAGCTAAGTATCACTGATGAAACCCGATCTTTCTCACTGAGGGTTTTGTGTCAAACAGTGCGAGGCACGTGGGGCAGTCGCACAAGGCAGATATTGGTTGAATTAATGCATAAATTGAAAGATATGGGCTGGCTTCTTGCTCCTATTTGTATTCGGATCCACTCTATTGGGTCCTTTCAACGGTCAATTGGCTGAAACTTTGTTAGTTGCGGATCCATTTTATTAGGGCGCTACGTTCGCTCTATCGACTATTGCTAGCATTGATGGCGCAAAAGAGGAAGTGTAACCGAATGTGAAAAACTTGCATCAGTGAAAAAGAGAGTGTCTGGATTTGCTGCACCCACGTTCCAAAGAAAAACGGACCAAGGCACTCAACATTTTGAAATGGGAGGAATGCGAGATATTGCACATTAACTTCATCCTATGTGCACAAGAGATAACTTTTAGATCTAGTAGGTTTACACAGTGACATAGGAAACATTTATCAAGACACTCTTAGTCAGTCAAGCAAACAAAGCCAGAAATGTGACACAGCTAAGCGCATCTTGTTTGTGAAGGGAGTAACCTAGGATGGTAAAAAGTTTGAAGATTATATATCATTTCCTTCCATTCAGTTTATCTTCATGGTAGAATTTTTAAGCGAAGTCTGTTCAGTTCCTTCTCATTTCTGCCTTGCGTGGATATCTTGTGTGCAAGAATGAACCACCGAAATACATTAACTCCCACACAGGTTATACCAGCCACTGTTCCATGGGTCACGATTTTTATAAAAGATAAGCGTCGAGTAAGTGTTGATCCTTGCACGGCTTGTTAGTAGGGCTGACTGGCATTCATCGTGTTCAAGTAAATGACGAAGATATTCTATAACAAAATCTTTTTTTTATAGCTAGGTTAGCCAAAATGATGATGTTAAGAGGAGCCTCGACGAACTCAATGCAGTACATCAGTATCCGCGGTACATCTATCGCAGGATCTTTACCTTTTCAGAGAATGTCCTTCTTCAGTAGACCAGCTATAGTGAGATTTCTTCCGGAGCCGTAAGAGATTAAGCATTAAGTGTTCAGTGTCTGCAAATTACTTAAGGATTTCGCCTCTCATTCGACTCGATCCACATAGTCGTAGAGGTTATTGAATAGATGTCGCCAGTAGAACAACTTGCTGATTCTGTTGGTTTATTGATATGGCGCTTTAATCTGCTCAGACAAGTGCAGCATCGATTGACTAACCCGGAAACAACGGGACGGAAGCTCGGTAAGCCCGAGAGGTGTGTATTGCTGACAATGATAGCCATTGACCGCTGCGCTGCAAGTGTCTTCGTCGTAGCACAGAGGCAGATCTGACCAGTTGCTTAACTTTACTACTCGTATGTTGTCCATAATTCTAAGCAGATCTCGTGTTTTGATTATCGAAGAAAACAAGAAAACAAGGATTTTATCGGCAGCTTTTCCTAATTTGATTGCTCCACTTTCATTTTAATCAATAAATCTGTTCAGACTGTTCTGTTGATTTATTTTTGGCTAGACTGTAAACATTGGTTACTTTTTTTTCCACTCATTGTACAATGACTGTTGTTATCTAGTCTTATCTGAAACGATACGAGCACAGGCAAGTGGCTAGTGGAAAACTCCGATTATGTATGCAGACAGCGCAATGATATAAAAGTTCAAACAAGAATATGTACAAAAGTTACAATTGTTACACTGTTGATAAACATCAATCAAGCGCACATCGTCTTCTTGATCAGAAATGAATGAATGGAGGAGGACGAGAGGATGAAACGATAAAACGTTCAGATGGTTACAGTTGACGCAGTTATCACGTCGGATACGGTAGGAAACAGTAAATGAATGCCAGATAACGATGGCGATCAATTCCATGGGCGATTACTGCTGATCAGGATTGATGATCGGCTGGAGAACAACATCGGCTGATATTGTCCGAATGATTCTTCGTATAGCATAATCGAGGATATGATGACGGTTATCAATTATCGATTGAATGTCGGCGAGCTTGTAGAGGGCTGAAATAACAAATGAGTGTATATGAACATGTGGGTCTTTGGCTACTTGAGCCTCGCCATGGTCGACGTCGTAGTTGTCTTCAGAGCTGCCTTAGAACCACAACTTGCCACGGAAAATGGCAAGCAAAAGAAAACGAGAAATAAAAAGCTTTTAGTAAGCTAATACTGCCGTTATTTCAATTCCCCGAACAAAAATAAATCCGACGCTTTGACGACCGTCCGTGATTTGGTTGGCAAGCACTTCGATAGTTTCTGATTTTCAATCGGTATGGTTACCTAGGATTTCTCCATTATCAGATGACAAATGAAAGTCAATCTCATTCACTGGATAGGAAATTTTTATAGGAGTGTTAGTAATCATTCGAAAGCTCAAACATGTGGTTACAGCTCATCGTCACCGGTTTTTGGAAAGACTCTTTCATTACGCTGAAGCAGCCAGGATAAAAATCGTTGTTATTCTCGAAGTTTGTCTTCATTATTATCACGAGTATAATTCTCTGGAAACTAGAAAAGCATGTCAACGTGCATAGAAACTTTCGTAGAACCTAATTCAATCGTTTTATGTGGAGTTTATTTCAGTGCGGAGGAAAAAAATTCGCAATTGATTAACAAGTCGGATCCTACATATTCAATGGACAAGGTATCAGTTAAATGACCCCGTTCCCGCTCCCACCGACCCCATGGACTACTTAGTGAACAAGCTTGCCGAAAATGTAAACTCGACCTTATTTTCCCTGCTAACGATATTTCCAGACGACAAGCACAGTATTGGAATCCACGAAACTTACGACATCGAATAATTAGTGTTTTAAAGAAAGAGCTCTGTCCGGCGAGGTGTGAAACACAAATTTTTTCCCTCCTACAGCCCTATCAGAAGAGACTTTACAAAAAAAGCACATTTCTGAGTTCTGCGAAACTTGTGCTATCGAATGAGTACTAGCATACTAAGGAAGGAGTTTTGTCGATCGAATTATAAGCGAGAAAGAAAAAGTACGCCGTAGCGTGAAACATAATATCATTTTGAATTTTATAGCGCCTTAAAAGAGTGTTTTGAAAAACCGGCCACGTGAGGCTCTATCAAGAATCCTAAGCTTTCGAACGATTACTAACAGTCCTATGAAAAGTTTCTTTCCAGCAAATGATATCAGTTTTTCGTTTGTCGCCTCATAATGGACAGATAGCGATTACCTTTGAGTACTACATGGATTGAAAGTATACCAGATTAAGAGATGAGCGCAGATTTTCTTGCTCAAAATAAATAACTCCATATTATATGACTAGAGTACGATCGTATTATGAACAAGGGTTTCTTCTTCACACACAAATGATTGATATGGTTTCAAAACATGGGGGCATAATTGCATCCCATCTTATGTCAGTTGGAGAGACTTGGAAATTATGTGAGTGCATCAGGTAACAGAACGACAATTTGGGAGGCCTAGTGCGTGCTCTTTTCTTTTCTGAATTCAGCCGCAGGTACAGCTTTCTGCCTCCCTTAAAATCGCGCCACAGTGGCACACGATCCTAAAGGCATGCTAAGTGAAAATGGCCACGATCTTCAGAGGATTCAGTGAATTCGAACGCCATGTGACCTTTGAATAGAACAACGTCGACGTCGACCGCAGCAGTTTGGCACAGAACATACAAACACAACTAGCGATACTATCTTTTAATTTTATTGTGAGGTTTTTCACGGCGCAAAGCACGGAAAACCCAGTTAGTAGAACATTTTTAGTTAAATGATCTTAAAAATTCCTAGTACTGTTGGCGAAAACCTGTGAATGGCTTCGGGCAGAATCTTTTTTTCTGATTTCTTGAAAAAGCTCGTCAATGTTCAAGGTTTTCAAGTTGTTCTCGCGCTAGTCTATCCAAATTTCATTTTGAATGATTCCAGTGCTTACAATGTAGAAGGATCAGCCGTTTTGATTTTATCGCTATAAAGTTCCCCCAACTATTACTCTATGAAATATGTCACAGTTTCTGAGAGAATCCAAAATCTGAGCCATAGAAAACTCAGAATTACTCAGACATTTGCCAAATCCTTAATCTTTACAATTGTTTGTACAATGTTTTCTCGGACTGAAAATCTCTACTAGATTCAAAAACAGTGGCGTCTGCTATACAAGAAAAGTAAATAATGCTTTGATTTTGGTGGTCAAATATCGTTCAAAATTCAACAATCTATTCTCGATTATAAGCATTTCCAAATCATGTCATATATAGACCTCATCGAAACACGGGATAAAGAACGATAGAGATTCCCAAGTACCCATGCAAATCACAAAGTCGGAGTAATTCTGGTTATCCCACAGTCTAAAATACAAGTTTCGAAGATGATATTGCCTTTGTGTGTTGACTACGGTGAAGCCCATTTTCTCACACTTTACTGTTTTACAGTAAAGTATGGTCGATTATAGGAAATTCTCTCAACATCAACATTATTCATCCAGATCTTAACGCGATACAGTAAACGAATTTCGCTTATATAGTGCGAATTTTTTTTAGTGGAGCTCCGTGCCGATTTGAAAGCTCGAAAAAATCAACAGTTGTGAGCAACTGAATGATTCTAAACAGCCTAGAATTTTTGCACGAAGATAAAAGCAAAGAAAATCAGGCTACAAATAGAGAATCATTGCACGGTCATTAGCTAATACTAACACAAGCACACAAAGCGATAGCCCGTGCAAGAAAATACGTACATAAGATGTCATCCAGTTGTTTCGTACTAAATGGGACGATGGACGAATGACGGATAATGTGGTGGTGAGCTTAATCAAATAACACCATCGCTTCGCTTCTAATTTGAACAACAAAACGTCGAAAAAATAGGATTGTATCAAAAATCAAAATTAATGGGATTTCAATTAGCTACAGTACTTTAGACGGGTTGGATGCAAAACGCTGTCTTCGAGATTTGCTCATGGTTTCTCGATGAGTAAAGCGACTGAATTGCTGAGTTCTCAATAAAGCTTACAAAAAGCTTTGAAAGATCATTTTTGGAAGGTTTTGACGCACGCATTGCTACCGCAACCACTAGACGGTTCACTTGAGTTAATTCTCACCTTCTCTACTGGACGAAATCCCGTTTGTTCATCAGCTTCGCTATTTTAAATAGAAGAGAAAAGGAGGAAAAATAGCATTTTGTTGGTAAAGGCCTGCAAATTTGCACTACAGTTTCAATCATTGAAGGATGCATTTAAAAAGTAGTGAGAGGCACGCAAAACATTCAACATAGGGAGGAATTTTAACCCTCGTTTCACTCATACGGGGGCGCATGCTACCACTACATCACGTAGGCCACAGCTTTGCTACTGCTCTTTCGTGGATTTGAACCATTGTAGCTGCCAGCCAATCAACCTTTGACGGGCTTGATCTGTTAAGCATTTCACGGCATAAAGCTCACCTACGGTGACATTTATTCGAAATGATACAATCTAAATGAATTCTAAAATTTCACGACTTCTTAATAGTAGTATGACGCTAAAGTACACATGTGAGAGTATTGTTTGCTTTGCAAAGACTCGACATCAGACGGGAGTTGAGCCTGTATTTCAGCCATACCAAGTCGTGTATTACTATGACACCGCCGAACGCCCTTGGTACGGATGATTCTCGCGTTCAAACGCCACCTGATGTGGTATATTTTGACAGGACTTATTACTCTTATATGCATACTTGGAGCATCATACCATTGAAAGTAGTGAGTGGATAATTACACACAATTCGTTTAGATTTCACATTAAAGTATGTTTCTGGAGGAATTTTTTACCCTTTCCTGTTGGACAAAATCTCGTTTGTTCAACGGTTTTGCTCCTTGATTTGCAAGAAAAAGGGAAAAAATGAACACTTTTGTGTACTAGAATATCAGAATGTTCCTAGAGCGACTAACTCTTATCTTGACATAGTTTGAATAAAACATTGTTGTTCTGATGAACAGAGAAGAGTACGATATTGACAAGATTTATTAGATACAGTCCTAGCTGGACTCTTGACGCTATAGTTTTTCTTTGTAGCCTGGAAAAGTGAAATCAGTCCGCTATCTGTTCAGTTAAAAATTTCTTAACCTTATCAAAAAAAGTGGCGAGAAAGTTCAACACTAACTGTTTTGTTCTTTATAAGTTTCAAAATTATTCAATACAAACGAATCACAGAGGGTCTTGCATGGAATTGTTCTGCGGTGACATTCTCAGAAAATTTTTTCGCTCAAATCAGATCTTGAGATCTGTGCACCACTTTTTACTAAGATCAAAGTTGTTCACAACGTTTTTCTAATGAGGTTACGAAGGAGACTGCATGTCGACTTGAACTTTCTTGGTTGTGAAGAAGGCTGCAAAGCCGAAACGTCAGTCACTATTGTGATTAATTAATCTAATCTTATGATTATGAGGAGTCTTGCGGCCGAGTGGCTTGTGATACTCCGAGGGTTGACTCTACACATACAACACTCCGGCAATCATTAATAACGCCTTACGGATAGCCCTAGTCTGGCTATCCTAGAGATTGCAAGACGAGCTTGACGAGTATCCGACGACGTTCATGAAGAATACACATCCCAAATCGACTGATTAAGGCGAGGAGGCGAATTGGGTACTTGCAATACTGGGACTCGCACATTAAAAAAAGGAGCTATGTCACGGGTCAGATAAAGTGACAAAAGTGATGGTGTTATTGTCAACTCGTACTTGCTCACGAAAGAAATAGTAAATTATCAGGATGTCATCGTTACCAGAACTGAAAAGTTACATTGCACTATAAGGACCTGCAACTATCTACTAGTTCTACTTGAAATTCATTCTCGATTGCTCTCTTCTACTTTGGTTTTACCTAGATTCATATCTTTCTTCGTCATGTCCATTCGTGATGCCAACATGTGCATTAAACTAAATGAGCCTCGGGAGTCTTATTGTAATGGAGCATGTCCACTACAGTAATCTTCGGGCTCTGCTTTGCAGAAAATAGAAGGTTTACTTTGAATTAATTCTGAATGACCTGCTTATCTTGGTGATTCACTAGTCATGCAACGACATGAGGTAACCCATTGAAAGGAGATTGGAGCGATTGAAATTTTACGTTGACAGAGATTTGATTGAAAACTGTGAGAGCACATCAAACATCGCTATGAAAGTTCAGCCCAGAGATAATGTTTGCTCAGTCGGGGATATTAATTCCTATCCGACTCGATGAAAGCGATAAATCACGAAAAGCTCACTTGAGTTCAGAATAACGTCGTAGATATCTCGTCTCCTCGAAAGACTTCATTTCAATACGAGCTTGTTCGGAGTCAGTGCGACGAATTCGATTTCTGAAATAAAGCTAAATGTTCTATATTCAACTTGAAAAAGAGGTGTTAATCGGTTGTCAAGATTGAATATAGTGTACAAGTGCATTTTCATGTTCCCACTCTCCTTTGCATCACCCGTTCTTCTCCATGTTTGTCGCTTTTTCATACTGTTTCTACAATGGACCACTCTTTTGTCGATCGATGCTATTTTTATCAGCTTCATTTGGAGAGTTCACTTCACATATAGTCAGAAAAACTCATTTGACGTAAAGTAAGCTTTTCTTGATTATATCGTGTTTTCCAGAGTTTGTATAATCAATCAGTAGTTTCAACAACCTTGCTCAGTTCTACATGCGGACGCTAGAAGAGTAGGAAGCTCTAAGGGAATGAGAAGAAATATGGACATTTTTTTAGTTAGGAGTCTCACCTGTATGACGGACGAAATTCTAATAACAACCATGCGGCCCCTACAAGTATGGCAGCCAAGACACACAGTACACTGAAATTAAAGGGTAAGAAGCATTTCAAATAATTATATCAGATAGAAATTGATAACGGCTCTCGTTAAGGTGAACAATAATCACAAGTAGCTTTTGGTCTGAAGACGGATATTCATTCTCAAACAAGACCACTTCCGTATAGCTTTTGCATCAACTTTTCTTCCCTCATTGCTATTTGACCCATTCACGACGGTAGCCACTTTGTGCTGGATTGTCATTCGAACGGTTGTAGCTGGAGCGCGATTGTAATGTACAACAAAACATTGTCAACTTTCAATGATGTCGTTTATTTTGAACAAGAAAAATTATAGAGTTGACTTTTCAGTTTTGGATATCACTCTGGGCCCATGCGATGCCCAGAAGCAACTATACCGGATAAAGAGCAGAAACCAACGAAATGTTTGCCAAAATGTTGCCGAATCTGCATGGGTTACCAGGCCGTCGGCGCAGAGGCTTCTCTGTGCCTCTTCGATAGCAGCACTTTCCAAGCAGCGTACTCTCTCGGAAACTAGTATTCTTTCACCACAAATTACTTTAGGTGGTGGCGACTACCTGTGATGACGATCAGAGTGTGGAAACGCCTTGGATTAATTTTTTCGAAACTTCGGAGAGAACTTAATCTTCTCAAGATGTCATTGGGACCCAGACGTCATCAAATTGCAGCAGAATAGCACAAGCATTGAGAACGGTTGCTAGATGTCGCCCATATGCGAGAATGAGCTTCACGAATATATGAGGGCACAAGCATCTCTGGCTAGCTTTCCTTCATTCATGCTACTATTTCAGAAAATGAAAGATGTAATGCTTTTATATATGAGGTGCTATATCTTAGTGACTCATATGTGCTGACGATCTCTTCCTCTGACATTTGACACTAAAAGTAATCATGAACTCCATATCATGTTTTTCACAAAAAAAAAAACTAAACATGAGGCTAAGTGACCAGAGGATCACGCTTGGGTAACTCGTAGTCCATTTTATGGACATACAGATATGCTTACTAGATGTATTTCGTAAATAAAAAGATACAGAGAAGCTTGTAGAAAAAACTCACCTAAACAACAAGAAGTAGAGACGAAATCGGTAGGATTCGCAACATGTGACTTCGGTACACTCGGATAAGTACCCACATACTCCCATACTGAAAACGTAAACATTATTAGAATTCTTGGAAACTGCGCAGGACTCTATGAAAATTTCCGCGGGAATAGAATAAGAGAAGGAAAAATTTTCGCGACAGTGAGAAACACTGCCACAGGTCGCGACGTAAATAAAGTTCACAAAAGAACTAGATATTGCAGAGTTCCACTTGTATCTCATGAAAGGTTGAAACTACGAGTAATCCAAAGTAAATAAGAACCAATATAATAACATAAAGATGATCTAATCTCTGTAGCTCACACAGAAAGCAACAGGCGCTTCGCCGTCGCATTTTTAACAGCCTATCGACCAGGTGTCGTCCACTAATAAGAGCTTGGTGCAGCTGTGATGCTGTCAACGCGACGCCCATCACATTCATAATCCAATCACCAATGTCTAACGCACATCAAAACACTTGGAAGAATCTTTTTTTTGTCAAATCTATAAATAAAATATGTGTTGATCGCTTTTCCTCCCGCTTAGCAAAAAACTAAACTCCATACTGAGATTACGAGATAGCTGACACTTCGATGAAATTTTTCTTTGCCATTTGTTTGCTGTATGTGAAATCCCACAATAACTATATTGCAGTTTGTGCAAAAGAGGACTTCCTTAGTCGATATTTATGTTATGTCGAAAAAGTAGAAAACGCTAATGGGATTTTCTGATCATTAAGATACTCCCAGGAACAATACGAATAAACAAATAACATCGGAATCTTATCCATAAATCTCGAAACTATCTTTTTAAACAATAGACGAAGATTTTATATTCAATAGAGTACTTATTTAACTATTAGAAATCATATAAATGACAGAACTATATCACATTCATAGAATATGCTCGTTTATTTACTTATTTGTCAGTTTATTAGCATTTTTAAGCCACATTCCTCCAAATTTTGTCATGTTTAGAAATGAGTTTTGAGGTCTTTAAATTACAAACAGCAACTTCAAAAACAGAGGCGCCCTGGCCGAATTGTTGTGATGCACGCCGCGGTGCACGTGGAGCCGGGCTCCACCGCTCAACGCTCTCCGGCAGTCAACAAGAACGCCCTATGGAACGCCACAGCTAGGCTATCGTTGAGATTGCAAAGAGACATACTCGGCCAATATTCTACGGCGTCACGTTGGTAAAGGGCGAAATCCCACTTGATTAGTTGCTTTAGTCTTCCAAATACATGATGACCACTATCGGTAGAGATAGTAAAATTTAATGGTTTTATAGCTACTTATAAGGTGTAATACGATCCGAGGCAAGTTGGCTTAAAGTTGGAAATCGGTCGTTAAGTTACACGTCAAATGTATTGTGATTAATTCATGTTAGATATGTGTTGAATGCATCAAAACAATATTGAAATGACGATTTTTGAAGCCTCAGTTCTTAAGCGGAGAAAAGGTCATCAACTACTTTTTGTTCGCTCAGTGACCGAACTTCTAGTCATCCAGCTTGACGATAATCATGTCAAGAAAACAATTCATCACGGTGAAACTCACGGTTAAACAGTTTTCAATAAACTAAAATCGTGAACTATGACGCTAAGGTGTGCAATACCAAGCTAGTCCGTTTTCGAGAGCTATAAATATAACCTTCAGATGTTTGAGTCCGATCCTATGGAGCTAGCCTAGAATCTACAAAAATCCTCATCAATGACTTTGCTGGGTCGTCCTACAAGGTATGAATCACGCAGAATGATGACTGGTGAACATCAGAGTACGAGAGACTAGATCAAAAATTGTGGACAACGTTACCATTTTCCCTTCTAGATGAAGTGACTGTTTCACATTTTGACTTCGAATAGCAGTCTTTTCTGAAAAGAAGAACGATAAGAAGTAGTGCTGAGAACGTCGTTCCATCACAGCAACTTTATCACATTGTTACTATACTTTTCTGGGAGCGTAAAGACACTGATTTGCCATCGACTGGCTCTCGAAAGTCATTGTATGAACCGAACAAGCATTCCATTCACCCGATAATGATTTGTATAGTTGAATGCATAGAGCATTCCATGGGAATTGATCAACGCCGGACACTTCATACTTTATTCATGCACCATCTGAGGAAAAGCCATGCAGCCCCATGCAAGTGATGACAAATGGAGCTTATCAAGACGAGAAACGAAGAGTCATAAACTCAAAAAAGTTACAGTGTATGGGATAAAGTATCCAACTTTGATAGAAAGAGATTAGTGGGCCATGTCTCACTGGAAGGTACGGTAGAAGATGCCTTCCGCAGTCCGAACATGCACACAGAATTCGAATGACATGCATTGCTTATTTTATGAAGAGGAATGCCCATAAAAGACCAAATCGAATGTTTTCCTGCGATTAAGCGATGGATAGAGATGGTGTCACATACAGAAGAAATTTACCGTTCATGCTATTGATGATCATGGATTCGTCTTGTCTTCCTGAATCTCCATGAGGCTTATGATGAAAAGATCGATTTATTGCCTTCCATCAATTCTAAAGAGTACGTTTTGTCGCTGATCAACGTCTTGAGTGTGTTTCACAGATCCGATTCCAAAGTAGAATGAATGCATATTTAGCCTATAAGTTGGCTTGTGTGGAAATGCTAAAAAGTCTTGTTAGTGCTCTTTTTTCCAGATGAGCCGACACAGGAAAGTTTTCTCCAGATGAGCCAACACAGGAAAGATGGGAGATCCTTTCATTACCATTTGAGCCAACTTGTCATGTGATCTGGTATGGGATCTTGTATAGCCCGATACACGTGTTTCATCCCCACAGAGTCGTTAGTCGGGCAGAACCCGCCGTCTTTCGATATTTTTATAGTCAGTTCACTCGGGAACTCTACTCCCTTACAGAGAGTCATCGAAGACGAACATTTTACACTCTATGTCAAGTGAAAACAAGTGTAAGGACGAAACACGTGTATCGGGCTGCACAAGAGCCATTACCAGACCACATGACAACTTGGCTCAAATAATAACGAAAGGATCTATTGAAATTTGAGCGTGGTCTTAATAAAGCACTCGAAATAAAGGTAAAATAAAGATGGGAGACTTTTCTAGCATATAGTACTTGATCGGTTTAACGGCCAAATGTGTATTGCAGCGCACCTCTAAACGCGCTACACCGCTCTCTAAAAACGATTTTACTACAGTAGTAAAAGAAAGATAATGCAAAGCTAGCGGAAAGCTTGAATAATAGAGAGCCTTAACAACCACAAGAGTTCTCTAAAATTGCGGCAAAGCTAATGTCAAAAAACCAAAAACTCAAATATAAACATTGCGTCAACGTTTGAAGAGTCTCTCCGCAACTGATTGGACGTCAGTGCCTTGGAAAATTTTCCGATGATCAGCACGCATTCTCTTACCATTTACGTCTTGATAACATTGTTATCCGTCTTCACTTGCGTTAAAGTAAATCACTTCCGGCTTTAAAAGGCTAAAGAGGTTCGCTCTCTACGTTGTACCTCACACGAGAATGTTTTGTAAATAACCCTATCAAACTACCTAAATTTACACTTGTGTCGTGTGAATGCAGGAATTGCAATTTTCTTGAATTTAGATTGAAGAGAATCGTCTAACAGTCTGGATCAACTATTGCAGTAGTCTCTCCAATTGATTTTTTCTCATTTGGCAATGGTTTTTCAAATTAAGTGTTCAATATGAAGCAGTATCATATTCTAAATTTCAAGAAACGTATCAGGTTGCGGAGCTCTATATTTTCCAGTGTTCTCGCTGCAAATCCCAAAAGTCTGACATTGTCTTCTAAAAAAAAAAGCAGATAGAATAACATCTCCACTGAGAATGATTGTCGCTATGGTTAGCAAAGAAAGCTCCAGTCATCTGTAAAAAATCTAGGATAAATGATTATTCTTATCGAAATAATTGAAAGAGTGGCGGCAAAAAGTATTGCTTATCAAAAAACGGAGGGTAACCAAATGTGACCTTATTGCTGATTCACGCTTATTAACGAGAGCTGTGCCGACTCAACACTGGACTATACGACTCTGTCTCATAGCATGACTATCCTTCGTCTGGTGGTCTGTCAGTCAATTTCAGGTAGACTCATTGAAGAGTTTTTACACGAAAGACAGCAAGCAGATTATGCGATACTTGTCGACATTGTGTAGGTCTACAATTTTTTAACAGTAGTGGGGTCTTGATGGTTTTTGATTAAATACGTATTTAGCATTCTGACAGGTGAACTGTATACAGCCGAGTCAGGTCGTTGATGAGGATGGCTTGAAGGTTGTTCAAGTGTCCAGGTCACACCTTGCGTGACCAGGTGATCCTCGATTCTCCATCAAAGAATTAACAGGTCAAATTCTAGAAGAGAGGAGACTACAAATGGCTTGACTAGTTCTTCTAGCTAGCAGTTAGAATTTTAGTTTTTTTAGTGGCTTTTTTATTTATCCGTAAAAGTGGAGTTTTGCGCAGAAAGGCTATAGTGCAGCCCGGTGTAAAACTCATGAAGCAACAGCGGCATCGCTTAGACGATACTTTCGATTCACAAGGATGCGGCTTATTTCGTTATAGCACGCCCACTGGAAAATTTCCGTCCTTAGTGCTGAAGACAGAGCCTCTGGATCTGTCAGTTATGATGAATGGTCGTGGTTGTCATGATTGACTCAGCCAGCGTCTCGTCCTACCCATCAAATTCTCATGTGGAAGTTTCAAAATGGTGATTTTCAGGCCTTCTTCAAGTCCAACCTAGCGCCTCAAATGAACAGTGATTTTGAAGAAAGTGTGCCCTTCGTTGTAGAGCTTCTTCAACTCCATATAGAACAACGCAATAAATGAGTATTAGTCATAACCTACTGTTGGTGTGTAAACGACAGGGACGGTCAAAGCCACTATAGGTCTACATCGCTTCGACCGTAAGTATTGGATTGAAGTCTTAAGTTTTAAAATAAGCCGATGTTTATAGCCCAACTCGTGTCGAAGAAAACGCTGTCACCGATTCCTCTATTATAGCATAATATAAGTAACAGTGCTTCTCCGGTGTCACAGACAGCGTGAAATGGGAGACGTCTTCGCATCTCAGGCAGTTCGATTACGTCGTAAATTATCCTTCTTGTCTAAATGAAAGGTCGTCTATGAAGGACCGGTACGAGATTATATATAGACCATAGGCACAAATCACCACCATAATATTTCAAGATTTGGGTAGCTCAAAATGGCTCTGAGATTTCAGCTACCTCACCGTACTCGTCCTTTCCGACGTTGCCACAGGAGCTTTTGTAGGACCACAGATATGAGGCCCAACCAATTTACTCTGTTTGGCTTTTGGTACTTACAACCACTTTTTAAGGTTTAAACTCAGGGGTTGAATACACACACGTCCCCTGAAGCCTGTCTCAGGGCGGATAATGAGGAACTCATTTGTTGAAGATGAGTCCTCATCACCTCACAATGCACTTTGTGCTACTTATTTACAAGCTTCTGATCACTTTAACTTGGAGAATACAAAGATGACTGATTGCGTTTGCTTTAACATATGTAGAGAGCTGTGCTATGAAGATCCCAGATTTTCATTTTTTACCGTTTTCTATTTGAGAAAATCCATTGCCTTTGAAGTGAATTCGCTGAGGACGGCAGGGTTTTAAATGCGCAACTGCTCGTTTGTTTGAGCCCCTCCCCCTCCTTGTTACTCTTATCAAGGCCTCTTAAGAGATTAATAAATTGGTATCATAGTTTTTGTATTTATTCGGGGAAAGCTAGAGCTAGTGGCAATTCTAAAAGATTGGTCACAATCTGTGGTAAAGACTCATAAAATTCTCGTAGTAGGGTAAGCTGAGAACTGCAAAAAAAAACAACTCTTTCATCAATCACCAACACTCAAGAAATACACAAAGTTCTCAAGTAGCAGTCGAGTTCACACGCAAATTCGGAGGGCTTCATAAATCATTGATGACAGGGAGTTAGCTGTATAATAGAAGTGTTAAAAGGGGCTCAAACAGACGAGCAATTCACACACTATATGAGGTGTGGTCACTTAAACTAAGGAAAAATGTTCAAAAAATGGTAGGAAAACGCAGGGTTATTATATAGAAGAAACTGCGGAGCCTCATATATTCAATCAGCGATAGAAAAACCAATCATATGGTTAAGAGGGCGTGAGGGTCTGCAGTTGTTTACGGAGCCTAATATGAAACGAATTCGTATGATGTCGTTTGCTACCACTAAAAAATGTAGCGGTCAACAACCATAGAAGCGGGCTTGTTCACTCAGAGAAAACAATCTATGAATAATTTACTTTATGCAACAAACGACTGAGATCCGCTCAAAAATGCTAAACTCATCCTATTTAGTAGAATAGATAGGTATTTATATACTCGACTATTACTTCACACCTCGCTCAAGACAACATAATCTGGTATCATATTCTGAGCCTTTCGTGTGGTCTGTTATGGCACTTATATAGTGCTAAGCACGTGTTTCGCTTTCATAGCATCATCCGTATCACGGTGCTTTTCGTTTCAGCCAATCCGCTGTAAGGATATTAACCCCTTACATATATGGGAATCGACGACGAAGACGTCACACTACACGAGCAAGGTAAAGAAGTTACTTCACACTGCAGAGGTAACAAATCACTATGTGTCTAATGTTAACATCATTCGACACTGTAGTGAGCTACAGTCGGGCGCTCATGCCTGGTAATTTGAATAAATATTACTATCCTCGACTGTTTTTCAAGATCTTGCTCAAAATAATATAATCTGACATCATATTTTGGGTCTTACAGCCATAAGCGCCATAATACGCCTCATGAAAGACTTAAAAGATGATGACAGATTAAATTGTTTTGGGCCAATCCTAGAAAATCGAGGGCATAAACCTCCGAGCGTGGAACATGGGCTTTGCATAAGGTGTTTATCGAGACATCTTTTTGCGGTGGCCCAATTTATTTAGATGAGCGATAATACTACGGCCGTATCCAACTGCCACTCCAATCTTTCCAAAGATACATCAGCCCTTAGGCAAGACTTGATCAAAAATAGCAAAAAGAACTCAAGAAAGGAGATGTGCAAGAGAAATTCGAGAAAAACTCGGTATATATATATATATATATGCATATATATATACATATATACATATATGTGTGTTGATGTGTTTCTGTTTGTGTAGAACTAAAGATAAAATCATAAATGAAGTATTAAAAAGAACTTCTCACAGGTTCAGAATGATTTGAAATTAAGGTTCATTCACGAAAAGAAAGTAAAATAGACGTATTTTCGTTCAAAAGAATTAGCAGCAATCCATAAGAAGTTTACATAGAATTTTTGCTTTAGCCAGCACTAAAATGTTGCTAAAAGAATTTCTAATCAAACAATTTCCAAACCGTTCGGATTTTTGGCTATGTGGAACGCTCCACGAAAAGATTCTGCTACACACTTATTTATGAAATATCAAATGAATTGCCGACAGATAACACGTTGTAGCGTAAAAAGAGTGCCATGCAAAACGATCGTCGGTGGTGCAACGGTTCAGTACACGCTCCAGGGAAGTGTGAGTTCTGGGTTCTAATCCCGGCTGACGCAAATGTTTTACCCACCACTCTACACTATTGGCTTTATTTTAACATCATACCACCGCAAAATGAGGTCAAATGAAATGAATTCTGAGTAATAAATGGATAGTTTTAAGACTCCATAAGATGTTAACCCGTGTAGATCCGCCTAAGTATAAAGTGTCCGGAGCCTTTCAAGAATCTGAAGCCAATAGCCTATTAACATCTTATCTGTTGAGATATGCAAGTTTACTTCACGGCATGCACTTCTGCTCCGTGCAGCTTTCTCTTCATCAAATTACATCTTGTCGATAACGCACTTGATTCAAACTTGGCGGTGCATAAAAAAAAATCATGACACTTGAAAATTACGTAGAGTGATATTTTATTTCCTTTCAATGCTTCTGGATTTGCACTAAATCCGAAAGAAAGTGCTATGGATATTTTTTTCCCATATTCGAAGTAATTAAATGCAGCTCAAACTTGCAAATTTATTTGTTTATAACCTCCATGGTAAAGCGGGATCTACAAGCAGAAGTTGAATTAACATTAGGTATTCAAGTTTGAGAATTACAAAGCTCGCTAGAGTTGTTTACCTCCAACACTAGATGTTAATGGAATCGCTGGAATTTCACGAAAAGGACTTTAGTATGCCGAATATCCCTTTGGATACTCTGCTTTGGAACTGGAATGCCATCATCTTAAGAAATATGGGGAATTAAGAGGAGTAGCTAGAGAACACTGAAAAGGTAAGGAAAAAATCCAGTTCATGCAAGTAAACGGTAGGAAACAAGATTATGCTTGATTACAGAGATCACGACTTTCTGAACGACATAAACTAGAGCGATTCAGAAATAAAAGATTAACAGAGATTTGTTGCCACTGTGAGTAATATGTAATCTTCAAACGAGCGCTCTTGTCTAGCAACGATCCTTGTAGGGAACACGGTGCCATTTCATTACGTCAAGGATAATAATATTTTGGAAACCGGCTAACCTATAACCTCAGCATCACCAATAATCTTTTCTGAGATTAAGCTAACACCATAAGGTCAGCATTAAACTTTAGCTGGCTGTCGCTGCAACGTCTTCGATTTCTTTTTTCCGAATCCAGTAGTTCAACATATTTGTCCACAGTTCCACTAGTTGCTCCTCTTCATTGTCGTTCAACTTTTATCTCCTTCACTATAGAATAAAACTCTCGACGCTGAACAATCCCTGAGAGATGCGTCATGTAATCCTCTTCAATTTTTTTTTAGCTTCGCCTGAAGTGATTGAATGCATATCTGGCTTTTACAATGACTTGCGGTGACCTGCCGATGTATCGAGTCGGTGTTGTTTTCCCCCCAAACAAGCCTGGCATCAAGTTTACCGATCCCAGAGAGATGGTAGGTTTGGTGATCCTTGAGCGTGGGATGGGACTATCGAGCTTCGGTTAATGACCTTTAACCACTGCTCCACATGCTCTCCTTCTTCGGTAATTATAAAGATTTGAAGTATGCTTCACAATGCGAAGGCGAACGACTACAGACAGTCGACTCAAATTATCGGCTCTAAAAAAGACGAAAACGTGTGTACGATAACGGAATAAAGTTTGTTATCAACCTCGTACTATTAGCTTGATCACAAAGAATTTGAAATCTATTACATGGACTTCTTTCAAGATGTGCTCTTAACTATTTCCATTTGAAATAGTCGATGTCCATCAACAACAGAAATTCAATGTTACATAAAACGTGGAAAAAGTAGATAGGTGAGTCTCTTTTATGCGCACATTAGGTGTCTTATTTAGGACCACATGGCGTAGAAATGACGATGATAAACATGAAAATTGCTGTATTCTTTTCAAATCACAGCAAATGTAAATTAGTGAGAGCGTATAAGACCCATTGGTTGGAATTTTAACGCAACAAGAACCAATCTGATAAGATTATGACAAGTTTGAGTCCGATAGGTCTAGTGCAATATAGGCGCCTATTTCGTCCTGTTGGGACTCATCAGTAGCACCCTCCCTCGGTTCCTTCGATCCCTTGAGGTTAAATAATCCTCTAAAGAAATCGACGCCGAGTAAAAACTAAGCACCCAAAGTAGGATGATGGTATCACCTGACTTTGTGGTGACCGGCAGTCGAGCTTGCGGCTTTTAGAATGAACCGAGGGAGGGTGCTACTGATGAGTCCCATAGGACGAAATAGGCGCCTATATAGCACTAGACCTATCGGCTCAAAACATGTCATATCCTTATCAAATTAAATCGTTTTGAGCGGGTCTGTAAAAGAGCGGTCGATAGCAGAGCTATAAGAACCGATAAGAACGCGAAAACTTCACTGATACACTCGTCCTCACTGTTCATAGTTCAGCGCTTGTGCTATAGTCAGTGAGGTGCTGGTTTGACAATAAAATTAATTATCACTGAAGAACGCAGATGACGAATGAGAAGGATAAGCAAACAAAATAGTGAGAGATAATTTAGATGGTACATAGTATGACATAAGACTGGTAATATTTCATTCTAGGAGGAAAGAACATAATTACATTTTCTTCATCTCTTCTTTACAATAAAAAGCCATTGGCACGTGTAGCTTGATGATAAACGGTACTTTAGCGCTTCCTTTCATCCCGCCATTCTCTGCAAATTTCTGGGTGCTAAGCTGACACCAAATTTTTCAAAAGTACTAAAAACGCTGGTATGATACATCGGTAGGCTCACAAAAGTCATTTTATGGACCTAATCTGCTCCCAATCACGTGTAGCACCTCTAGGACGCTACTAACGGAGTCGAATGCAGTGGAAAACTTCAATACTTAACCCGCCGTGGTTTCAAAGTTTTTACCCTTATGTTGTACAACGAATACCCATTTCCTATGGACTTTCTGGTTTTTTTTCTCTATCCAAACGTTAATTTTTCGATAACTGAAGGACCTGAAGGGTTAGGAAATTGACAGCTTTGTAAAAGCCACATTGGTTTAATACTCAATGAGTATGAGTGATATGTTCACTACTACTTATTTTATGTTACAATGGCTATCATACAAACATGTTATTGTGAACATTTGGAAGGGTTTTGTAACTTATGCAGTAGCACTTTTTATACTTTCACATCTTAGTAACTATGATTCATTACGGCGATTAAGATTGAAATAACAATAAACTGCCTGTCAAATTACCAATAAATGAACTTGTGAAAGGCGGAATTTTCTGTACAATTCCAAGTTTAGATTACAACCGTTCCCGGTTGATGGCAGTCACGGTATCTATGTTAGATAGGCTACCGTTTGATTGCATCAAGTGTAGGAAGCAGGTCTTGCGCCAAAGTGAATCAATGTGAGAAAGTAGTCTTATATAGCTCGTACCGTACTTGGAGCCCGCATGCGTTGAGGGTTTCTCATCAGGGAGCACTTTACGCTTTCACACCAAATAAGGGAATGATAACGTCAGAAATTTACATAGTAGGTCTAATAAAAAAAATAATGAAAATTGTTCAAAAGAGGGAGCCAAACCGTCATGGGTCAAGTAGGAAGACACGTTTCAAAGAGGATCAAGAATGACATGACTAATTGAGGACCGCCTAGCTTCAAAATATCAAACTAACAATACTCTCTGAAAGTCAGTATTTGATGTAGAACTCATCGGCTCGGTGATCTTATTGACTAACGTTACACCGAAACTACGATCTTCTCAGAGCATTCTAATATGAACCGATAGTTAATTTAGCGATTATCGACATCCCGTTACGAGTAAAATGCTCCTGCTCATATTTTCAGTTGAGGTGCAGCGAAATTTCGATGAAAACTTCGGTAATTCAGTAATTCATAAAGAACAGCAGGATTTGACCGAGTGGGTCCGCCTTCAACGTTCCCTTATATTATTATGAAATAATGTCGTGTAAAAACAAAACACGAATTTTTGAGCAAAACTAGCAGAAAAGACAAGTTGCTAGGTGGAAATAAAGTTTCCATCGTTTGATAAAACATTTAAAATCTATACACATATTCAGACAACAAACAACAACAACTATTCATCAAATTACAGGCTATCATTATCCACCACTTTTGCCATCGGTCCGCCAGGTTTCGGATCTAATCGAAGTGCCACTCCTTCGGCTTTGAATCAAAGAATTCTTGACATGCTTCTTCAACTTCATCGAAAGATTCAAATTGGCGACCTTCCGAAAAGTGTTGCGTAGATCGGAAAAGGCCGTAATCAGATGGATCAACGTCTGGACTATAGGGTGGATGCGGTAGAATCTCAACTCCCTCCAATTCCTCAAACTTTGCCTTGGTCTTTTTGGCTGTGTGGTTTTGCGTTGTCTTGCTGAAACAAAGCGCGCTTTTGACGTACAACTTCTGGGTACTTCTCGGCCAACAACAAACGTTTTTGTTCTTTGGACAATTCTATTCTATAGCAGATGTAGACAAATTATATATCAATAGATGCACAAGAAGTAGGCCCTTCACATGAAATGAAAATCACGCACGATTCAAGCGGAAAAAAAACGACATTCCCATCCGAACGACGGAAATTTTCTTTCCAACCTAATAAAAGGCATAAGAAAGACGACATTCTGGTATGAGAAATTGTGGTCACTTACCGATAGTTATAAACCTATGGTAGAACAGAATAACTAAAGCCAGTAGAGGTAAGGTATTTATAAAAACGCCACATATTTTCTCTGGGCAGCATGTTCGCTTACAAGAAATGATATCTCGCATCATTTAGTGCAAGATTGGTAGTGCCTCACAAGAAAGCAGATAAGGTCTCAAACGTTAATCAATACCAAAATATGTGCCACCAATGGAAGCAAGTAAACTGAAAGTGTTTATATGGAAAGAAACTGCTACGCTTTATGAAATATAGTTATTGAGTCAAAGTTACGAATATGTGGTGGTGTTGCAATGGAAATAAACAAGGTTAAACGAGCGAAAACAGTTTCTACTATGAGTCAGAATTACATTTTAAGAGTAAACGTAGTCATATTGATGGAAACGTTTGCAAGTGTCGTAGTCGGTGATAAATAAAAACACGAGATTGTTAGAAATAAAATTTATTTGATCAGCTGACGTTCTGACGGTTTTCGCCTTTTTCAGAGCGTGGAAAGATCAGGTTGTCTACATCATAGTTAACTTGACATCTTCATAACAGCAGCACAAAAAAATTCACCAAAGCTAGATTTCAATAGCATTAGGAACAAAGCAACTCTTCCGCACGCACTCAGTGGTACATATGAGTCTCCCACTGAGTTTTCCACGCACACATAAATTGTGCAAAGTTCACATAAAGTGCCAAAATCAATGCATCTCCCATATAAAAACATTAAATTTAATCATATTTATGTTGAATCACGCGTGATAACGAGCAGTCCTCCTTTCGGTTTAGTTTAGGATTGATGATGTTCATCCGAAATTCCTCTAAAATATTGCGCGCAGAGGTTTTACATTTCCTGAGAGGATGGTGATTACATCTTCAAAATCTCTTCCCTTATGTTTCGGTGTACTATGCGCGCCTAGTAGGTGCTTGTTATTAACTTTGAGCTTGCCGACTATTGATGTTCTTAAAGGGACGCAGATTGGGGCCTACTCGTTTTGCCAGTGAATTTTCGCTGCACGCTGACATCAAAGACGGTGACTGCTTGAGTAACGAGGATACGGAACTAGCGACTGTGGGGCAATCCACTGAAAATCGGGTCTGAGGAAGGCGAAGACGTCAAAACGTCAGCCAAATAAACGATGTTATCACTTTTCGTGCAAGCCGAAAAAGTTCATTTAATTACAATGTATCGAGTTAATCTAGACGCTTCCAAGCATTTCAATACTTCCTTTCGCTTTCTCAAGATAGAAAAAACGTAGGAATGCACTTTGTCTTTGAGTGAGACGTGCAAAGAATCTATACATCCACAGAAGCAAATCCATGTCAACTTTCGATCATAGGAGACGTTCCTACGAACAACAAATAAATAGAAGTAAAAATGTTAGACGAAGGAAAAATTAAGAGTACGAACGAATTTATCACTTAGAAAAAAAATCAAGCATCAAAGTGGCTGTCCAACAACTGATCAATAACTTTTCCTAAAAAAGAAAGAACAAAGCGATATAGAAACATATAGAAGATTGACGTTTCTCTAGAGAAGTTGCCAGTACTCTAAAGCAAACAGCGTTATCTCATTTATGATTTTACCTTGACAGCTTTTTTTCGATAGAGCAAATGGAGCTCACTGGAGGTTGGTGTTTACAAATGACATATTGCGTAAACATTGCAACAACTTTACACTTTTTCACAGCATAATTTCGTCGATAACAAACCGCTGAAATATTTTCGACAATGTTTTTCAATAATAGTACGTTTGAACTCGGCCTTTTTTTCACTCTTTGACAAGTAGTCGAAGTTAGAACTGAATCCTATCACAAGGTAGTAAGCCTTCACCAAAACGAGACGTGTCGTGGATTGAGTCAGTGAAAACTCTGTGAAAAGGATGTTTAAAGATTTGGGGAGAATAGAGTTCAACCAGTGTCAAATCATCTCAGTGAAATGTGAAGATCACAAATCGTCAAGGTGTTGCTTGAAACTGCAGGAAAACCCGTCGGCTTTCACAGGCAATGGTTTTATTTATAACAACGATAAAAGTGCAAAAGCGTGCAGTGTTGGTTTTCTTTATAAGATGCGCTTCATATTCGCTTTCTATACGATAACTTACGGGGCCAAATAATGTTTCTGGTATATGCCTTTGCCCTTGCACACATGTCTAAAACTGGTATGGCACCACTAAGATGATGAAGTGCTTCGTTTGATCGAGGAGAGGGAGTGAACTAGGAGCAATGATTCGCACCGCAGGACACCCCTCACCACGGCCGGCGCTACGCGAGTCCTAAAACACAACGATAGGAATGCGTATTGCTGGCGCCCAAATAATTTCTAGTGACTGAACATGCAGATACACAGATATCAGGTAACAACGTTCCCATGAACACAATGCAACTATGTAAGAAGTGTGACATATTTTCAGAGACTGTTTTATAGCATCTTCGAGAATATATTGGTGTTTTATAACTTACTGAAGAACAGTCGATTGAAAGGCAATGTAGAAGAAGCACTTTTTCTGAGCAGTACATTCATAGTCCATGTGACTCTGCATGGTTGGTCTCCACTTGGACAACTCAGTGAAAATCTCATAGAAAACGGTATATTGAAGTTGTTTTGTGCTTGATGCGATTGAGCTCTAGATTCGATGATTATTCTAATAAAGTAGTAGAGGTGTTTGGTCGGCAAGGTTATGGGTAGCCTCATCTTTCTAGGTTTGAAGTACGTGAAGCAGCTGAAACGTCAGCTGTTTGGATGAATTGTACTATGTCAACCTCGGGTTTTGGCTACAATGAAAGAAGTATATTTTTGACCACCAAAATTGTAACTATGCAAAGGATATCGGCAATATCCGTTAAGGGAAAAATGTCTTGAAGCAGTAGCCTAACCTAAACGTAAATCCGAAATTCTCGTTGGCGACAAGCCAGAGGAAACGGGTGTGGAAGCAATGGAATGAAAAAATGCTAGGGTAAGCACGATGGCGATGTCGGGATGTTTAGAAAAATCCCTGTCGCAGCTCTGAAATCACCTTTAGAGGCCACACGACTTCAATAGTGCATAATTTCATTTGCAGCCAAAGTGCTCATAATATCCTGAGAGTATTTGGAAAATCTCTATCAGCAAAGTCCGTTGAAGGCCAATCCACAATAACTGATCTTTAGCTTTTCAGAACGACTTTAGAAGTGACCACATGGAAGACGCTTTGGTCTCCGTAGGAACACAGGATTGTTGAATTATGGAAATAATCGATGTTTTTTTTGACAACAAACTATCGGCTTCTTTAAGATTTTTTAAGTGATTTCATTAAAAACTTCAAAGGTATTCAAAAAATTAGTTTGATTAAGTGCTTACCTATTTTAGTTTTTATCTTCCAAACTCGAGGGGCAGCGCAACATTCAGATTGCGCTTTTGGTGGAATAAATTACTTTAATTTGGAAAAAATAAGTCTCTGGGATATGAACAAAACTTGGGAACTCAACTGAGCCTCAAATCAGCTATTACCTTTTGTGGAGGCTAAGAGCTAACCACTACACCAACCGAGACTTTTGCTCTGCCTTCCTCTCAGTCATCCTTCAATTTATTTCACTTCCGATACTTTCATGGGGAAGGATGGGCAGTAAATAACATCAAATGAAAGCTGAAATAATGATTTTTCTCAGATTTCTTCTCTCTACTCATTAGGAGTAAAAGCCATCTAATTTTACTGATATCGTTCGAAAGACAGAAAAATTCTGTTGCGTGTCTGAGAAGCAATTTAGCGACAAACTGAAGAAATTATACTATACAGGCAAAAGGAAAATAAGGGAAAAAGTCAGTAAAAAAGGAGATCATCGGGTATAATGACGTCACAGAGCCATCAAACTGAAGGGATACAGGTAATGAAGTGAGGACTTTTAGTAATCTGCTTACTGGAGTGGAATCAAAAGTTTATCAATCCGAATTAGACTGCTATAATGATGTTGTTGAGAGAAGTTAAGCAAAAAAATATCTGCATTGCTCGCAGTTATTCAGTGAGCTTCTTTTAAGGTAAGAGAAAGCAGTTCATAAATAGAAGAAGAATTACTTTCCATGTGTTCTAGATTAATCGTAGCTATATTGAACATGAGCATAAAAAATTCTTTCCTATAAATTGAAACATGGTTTTTTTTCACGGCGTATTTTCTCTGATCCTTCAAAACACCTAGATAGTTTATTACATATCATGCACTTCCACCAATTGTTTCGTCGCCTTGCCAAGCTCCATATATGATATATATGTGTATTGCACATATATATACATATATATGTTTCATTTATTTATTTATTATCATTCATATAAAGCGAAGTGCTTGGAGACGAGACAATCCCCATTCCCCAACACTCTTCAGCAGTCAAGAACAAACGCCCTATGGAACGCCACAGCCAGTCTATCTTCAAGCTGTAAGGAGACGCGTTCGACCACCATATTTTACGACGATCAAGAAGAAGACGAAAAAATGGCAATGAATGTCAGAAGTATTGGGATCCGAACAGCGAAAAGACCATTGTGAAGATGGACGCGCGTATCAGTGTAGGGGCGGGTATACGAGTCACTGTATAAGTTAGATATGTATTCATCTACCTCCAACGATGTATAATAAAGTCGAATGCACAGCGCACCCCTCAGGGATTGATCAACGTCAGGATCCCTTTTATGCTTTATAAGTGCGAATGTGTCAGCGTGTGTAAAGTGCGTATGTGCGTATGCATGTATTAGTGTGTGCACAAGTATGTTGCATGTATGTTTGTTCGCATATATATATATATATCCATCTATGCATGTATGTACAAATATGCATATGTATATGTATGTGTATATGTATTATATATATGCACATATACATATATATGTACGTATTTACTTACGTATGCGTATCTGTGTGCCTGAAAAGAAAATATGTCAATAGTTAAAAAGCTATCTCAATCTTTTATCTATGAGGTAGTTCATGCTTTCGCCAGCAACATGTAAGAAGGGTCACATGGACAAAGAAACGGTAGCGCACTGCCGTAGACAGATGGTGTGCAGATGTATGGATTCCTCAAGAAAATGTTGGATGCTATAATATTGGTGCTTTACCATAAATCTTTTGCATTTCTTCGTACTTAACAGCCTTTGGTGTGAAAGTACATTCCAAAAAAATTCCAAGAAATCCGCCTTCCGTTCCCAGTGAGCAGCCGTTTGGAGCTCTGAGTGACTTCTTCAAGAGCATCAAAATGTTTTGCAACGCACTTGTCACTTTTCAGTTGCTTTCTTATGTTTTTTTCTTGAACACATCAGATCTCACCAATACAAATGTAATCAGTATGCAGAACGGCGAACTTCTCAAACAGAAAAAAGTCGTCGTAGAAAGAGAAAAATCTAAGGTTTTTACGAATAATACAAATTTTAACCTATTGGCTAACTAGTAAATGCAATAAAATAAACTCCTTACGATCAGGACTACTGGTATGCCAAATACTAAAAAAGTCAGATCCGAGATAGACTGAAGAAGTAAAAATTAGCAGAGAAAGGTTATTTTTGAGAAGTAACCAAACAATAACAACTATGTGTCCAGTCATGAATGCTTGCCGGCTCCATGAGATCCCTTGAGAGAAAATCTGACACTGGTAGGTTTCATTTGTCATATATGCTTTTAATCATTCGTCCACTATTTTACTGTAGTCAAAATTAAAAAACTAATAAAAGGTGATTTCAGAAAATTCAGATTCGACTTATTAGCAGCGATGATCTGATCACTCTCGTAAAAAGCTTCGATTCACAATCAGTGACAAAGTTCATGCAGGAGCAAACGCGGCCGTTCGACTTCGCCAACTCGACTAGCCAGTTCACCTAGTTTGTAGAGACGAGTTCTTTGTGAATTTATTGACTGCAAGAATAGTAATGGAGTACAAGTTTAATTTACAACAATTCAGTGGAAGGTTAAGGGCTACTTGGATGTAGTAAAGGTGTGCTTTTTCTGAGTAAAAAGTAAAGTTGTTAGTGCGACATACACTCCTGTTGTTCCAAAGTAAGTAAGCAGATGAGCAGAAATGCTAATGAAAACAAATCAAATTAGGCAGGACTTTGAAAACCAACTTTTTTCAGACCTTATCAAGATAAATCAATCACAATTCCTTTTCTAGCACATAACATAGGATTGATACATAAATTCGATTCGGCTGACCTTTCATGAATTTCGGCTTCTTCACAGCCGACGATTCGAGTCGACTGGCCGTAGTCGTTCGTCCCTGTTGTGGTTTTCGTCTTCGTTGTCGATCGAGTTAAATCTTTCCGCTGAGTTTTCTCATCCGAGTGTTCTCATCGGAGAAGATTCGGCTCTATCGACAACGAAGACGAAGACCACAACGAGGGCGAACGATTATGGGCAGTCGACTCGAATCGTCGGCTCTGGAGAAGATGAAATGCGTCGATCTATTAGCTGATTCATTTTCGTGTATCAACCCCGTGTTAAGTGCTGGATTACTCAAGGAGCTATTATCGAATTTGGCAGCGTTGAAAGAGTGATAAGGTGGTTAAAGCGTAGGAAAAATCAGAATATCGTTAGAAAAAGTTGGTTTCTTTTTGCCAGTTTTTCATCAACTTTGTCTCCTACAAAACATTAGCGATCTCAGTTTCACCCATTCAGGAAAAGGCATAGAAATAAAATTTGTTGCGGGATCGTGAAGAGCTTCCCATTATGGTGAAGTTGATTCTGATTTAATTCACATTGACAACTCAATTAAATGCAAAAATATTCCATGTTCTTTAGGCAATGCCTTCGTTCAATTACATTCAATGAGGAATTTGCTCACTTATTTGTCCGCAATGAATGAAACTATAAAATACAAAACATACACCTAAATTTGGGTTTAAAGACTGTCATTTCGACAATACCGCTCAAGTGGCTTTAGTGCCGACTTACTGATAGCACCGATAAGGTGAGAACGTGGCTGAAACTAAGGCAAAATAAGGGTCTTCGGTGGCGCATTGGTAAACACGTAAGCCTTAGAAAGGAGTAATCCGAAAACGAATCTTTATGACGTTTCAAGTTCTGGTCGCATCTCGGCATTCCTGTGATTGTATTTCATGTCTGAATATAATCAGTTTGTTAGCACGTTTCATAAATTTCATTTATTGGTCATCATAGAATAGCATGAAATCCCAATACTAAGTGCAGGATTATGAACTCGTTCTCATAGAATTGATGTTCCCATCATCAACGGAACAGAATCCCTCTAAACCAAAGCTACGGTGACACCTTAGCCCGGCTGTCTTCAAAGATTGCATGAAGAATTGTCGCGACCATCATTCTACGACAATCCTAATAAAGACAAATCCTCGACCAGCAGGCGAAACAACGCGAGAAATGTTCGTGGACCTTTGGTACAATGAATGCGAGGAAATGGATCGAATATGTGAAGATGCATCATATAAAGAGGATTCAAAGCTAAACGTTACAGAAACGATTGTAAAAGCACGATATGAGACGCCTGTGACGAGTGAATGTCGCAGCGATGAAGTGAATTCATCATGTGCGTATTCTTAACAGAGTCATCATCAAGGCACCGCCATCATCATCTCCCCTGCACAACAAAGAAGAAAGCATCATTTTCCGTTGCAACGTTTTTTTATTCACGGGAAACAAAAAGAATAAAACGTAAAGGCTCAAGATAAGAAAGCTAAGAAAACTTCTGAATACTAGTTGTTCTATCTCAGTTAATCCGAAGGTTGCACTCCATCCAAGGTGGCCGTAGAATTAACAACAGCTGAAATTGCAAGAAACTGTACGGCATTACATTTCAAGCTTTCCACGATAATTGTAAGAAGAGGTCGATGATCAATTCAGCGCTGATCCTTAGTCCTCTAGAGTTCGCAAAAACTTTTACTCCGTTGAGTAATGTAGGGACGATCGAATGCATACTTCTTGCTTGAGATAAATTCCGAAGGTCTATCAATGCAAAAAAATCGGAAGAGATAGCCGTGGTTCGAATCACTTTACATAAATCAAGCTTCAAACTTTGCCACTATCTTACCACTCTTGTAAATATATTTTATGTCGCACCTTGCCATTGAAATATAAACGAAATACAATTATAGGTATCGGAAAAGCAGTGTTCCTATTTTTGGGTCAAATTCCACACCAATTCTCCGATACCCGAGGAATTAGTTTGGTTGGCGGAATCCGACCAATGACTACATCTATATCAGCAAGACACGTATATTTTTTCGATTAGAATAAAATTCTACGCTTTTGGAGCCACGAGTTTCTTATCGTGATCTGATTTTGCCCTTAAGGTATGTAACGTAAGCAGGTAAGTTTTGAAGCAGCTGGATTTCGTTGAAAACAATAAAATATGCCATCAGATTTGTCACTCATATTGTTAGTATGCGCACTATTGTAAAAAGAAATCAGGAATAAAAGGGATTTTTTGCACGACAGCCTATTGAAATTAGACCAAATTTTACAGGTAGGATGACATTTACGAATTCCACTTATCATCAATAAGCGGTAACGTTGAGTTTTTCTTAGCGTTTGATGCGGTCAAAATTTCAATTCACTTCACCATTTTATTTCATCAGTTTCAGCTTTTTTTTCACTGTACGGATCCCAGTACTTCTAGCATTCAAATCGTTTTTTCGTCTTCTCGAACGTCGCGAAGTGTTGGTTGACCACGTATTCTTGCAATCCCGAGGATGGCGTGGCTGTGGTGCTCCATGGGGCGTTCGTTGTTGATTGCCAGCGAGTGTTGAGTGGTGGGCATCAACTCCACGACGACCATTGCAACCACTGGACCACGTTCGCTCAACTTCAAGCATTGGTGAAAAAACTGCTGCAGATATCAATAAAAATTGAGCATATTAGCGCATCGCATGTGCTTCTAGGCAAAAATTTAGATCGTTTGGCTTTATAACACAATTTTAACAATATTGAAATTTTATCATATTGACGCAGTTTCGGATATTTGAAATTTTCGGTCCTAGAAAAACAAGGAATCACTATTTCATGAGAAGGTACGTTTCACAACAAACTTTATATCAGTCCTAAGAGCTAGAGAAATGATGGAATTCGAATCTTGATTCAAAATTTTTGCTATGCTTGATTTCCCTAGTTTGTGAGAGAAACTGCAGTGATTTTCTGGCGAAAACGATGTGATAAGTTTCAAAACAATTGAATAAAAAAGAAGAGAAGTAAAGTCGTGCTCACACGAGGTAAATGTTGCTATTAGTGGGTTTCTCTAGATTATCCACAAAGATTTATTTTACATCTTCCACGGCAGTGTCATGTTGCTTATAAGTCCACGAACGCTGAGCGATCTGCGAATTTATAAACCTCAGGCGAGAGTTAAACCAACGTCTAATCCATACCGATAGCGATTGCCACCGCTACATTCGAGGTTATCGCTCTGCCTCCATCCTTTTGCGATATAAGGTATTGAGGCTGTCAGTAACCAGCCGTCAACGGGTTTGGTTTGTTAAGCACATATTGGCATTAGACCCAGTTAAACTGACAGCTACGGGATTTATTTGAACAACGAGAAGTCCTTAATATGCAAAACTCGGAACACCAAGTTTTCTTTACATTGTTCAGCTTGCAATAACTCTTATCCGGCTACCGTTTCCAAGTCCTCGCCTCCATTAGGGCCAACTTTTAGAGTCAAATTAATAGTAATAATATTAGGGATAATAATAATAATAATAATAATAATAATAATAATAATAATAATAATAATAACAGTAATAATAATAGAATTTGGCCCATTAGGCATCATTCTGGTTAGGCAGGCCGACTAAGTGCTGGAATCGCTGCCATATTAAAAAAATTCGCAGCAAACTCCCCCTCAATTTATAATAGCCAGCGATTGCCTAGAACGGGCCAGCACGGATATTTCGGACACCAGAAAGAAGTTGTGAGCTACTGATTTCGAGTGACGAGAGAAGGAATGCTATCAAAGCGCAGCGATTCATCGTGGTAGTTTTATGCGTTGGATACAGAATCTGAGATTAGCTTGTGACACGGATCTTCACATTGGAGGGCTGTTTGTTTATTTATCATGGTCGGCTCGACTCTTGACTTTGGCATAAGCTCATCAGTCAGCGGGACCCCAGTGATTATCCGACATTCACAAAATCTCTTTCGAACATGTTCAACATCGGAGCATTTCAGTTTTTCTTCGACGTAGCTTTCTGTTTTCTTTTGAACCTGATAGCTAATTAGAAGAGAGAACGGTAATTTGAACTCTTTAGCGTTTGAGGTTTTTCTGATAATTCAAATCGCCATAATGCAAATAAGCCTACAAGCTCTATTGGAAATAATGACTATAGATAGTATAAGGACACCAAGATGGTTGCAGAATGGACAGAAAGTCTTTCGTGCTCTGAATTTAGTAACTGTGTGTGGAGTTAGTTTCTAACCTAAGCTCAGAATCACCTTCGATTTTATGGCTTTGTTACTTATTAAACTCCTCTGTTCTCTTTGAATTTTGTTGATGACCGTAAATTTCCTTATCACTACGTGAATACATTTATTATCTTCCAAATCTTATAGTTCTCTAGTCTGCCATGCAGACGAATCCTTATAAATAGAAAAAATGGAAAACATGTATCTTAAGAGAGAAATAACAAATCATTAAAAAATTTCCCCAGTTGAATGATTCAAGGAGCAGAAATATCAGTAGAACACTAGACGTATTCAGAATGGTAGAGTGCTGAGATTGAATAACTGTTATAAATGGCCAGGAATGCTGAGTGACACGCAAAACTCGGAATCTCAGACGAGAGTTGAACCCATCTGTCACTCTCAGCGGTGGCGTGAGCTAATAAACGCTAAATAAAAATTTTGCAGAATCTCAAAAGAGTAACCGGAATATAGGAACCGACACAGGCAATAGACACAAGAACTGAACTGACAAAATGACATGGGTGCCATTTCAAGCATTTTTGAAATAGAAGGTCTGAATAAATTTTTTCTTGAGACATAATCTCTAGTTCTTGATTTTGAGTCGGAGAAAACCATGGAAAATTATAGAAGGTTCTAAAACAATACCGCCTATAATTTATGAGCAATTATTCAAAGATTTCACAAAAAATTTTACGTGTTTAAAGCGCGACGACATCCTATGAGAAGTGATGTCAATGCAAGCGGGCTTGAATATTGTCTACCCATTTTATCCCATATATTCGTAGTATAAGCTACTAATAAGATTCTGTAATATCTATAGATGTTTTTCAATAATTTTAAGAACACCACTAATGTTGTGAGCTTGTTTGTGACGACAAACTTTCAAAATATGACGTGAATGTTTGAAATCATAATATCTTAGAATATACATATTCGCTCGTAAAAAATAGAGAAGTTTATTTTGAACGTCTGCCAAGTGATAGCCTCACAAGCTCATTAGTTGGCAAACCATTGGTAGTGGTTGAAAGGCAGATTAGTTTCCATTCTATGAGAAAAATCTTCTAGAAGTTATTGAAGCACCCAAAAGTGAAAAAAAAGTAAGACAGCTCAGACAGACGGATCGATGTGAATCTGAAATCATATTAAATCATCGCCTGAAGACGAAAGTACTTAGGAGGTGGGAGTGGTGTGAGGGATGGAGGGAAAATAAGCCCTGCGTTCCGAAATACATTGAGGGAGGAGCTAGACGTTCGGGCAAGCAGAGGGGATGAGAGGGGAGCGAGTGTCAGCAAATCTGTTTCAACGGCCGACATGACTATCAATAGACATAGCCGGTCATATAGTTAGAGTTTGGCTGAGTGAAATTATCAAACCCATATGGGCCCCACAAATGTGGCTCACATCATTCTGTCAGATAATTTTGCTGAAGATCTTCTGATAAATCTTGCTTTTTCGGATACATGCCTCGGCAAAATAAAAACCTAGCCCGTTGTGTCTTTGGGGTTGAAAAATTCACAGCAGGTTTTCTGGTGGAAAAAAATTAACTTAGGCTCATCAGTCGACTTTCGTAGGGCATTATATAGGGCGGATTTTCATTTGAACATGCCCATGAGTTTTTTTTGAATCCATGCGCATGCTAAGTGACGTATCGCCGTCGATTACAGTATACCTATAAATTCCTTAGAAATTCAAAAGCTGAAATAGGGTCTCACTGAATTTTTTGCGTATCCTGATAGCCTGGTTCTCGTCGATCAGCAGAATTAGTATTCCCATTGGATGGATGCGCGTGGAAATTCAATTGATGGGCTACTTTGTATTTCCTAGATAGAGTGCTTCTATAGAAGTAATAGGCCCGATGAAGTTTCTTCACGATTCTTTATTATGCACATTTGGTACGAAAGCAAAAAAGAAGGAAACAGTGACAAATAAGCAGATTTTGATCGCACTGATCTAGCATTTTTTTATTGAAAATTTTACACGATATAACCACAACCGATGAAAAAAGAGCATCAGAAGTGTCGAAGGTTAAAGCGAATGTATTTTCACACAATTTTGCAATCTTTTTTCGACTTTTCATAAAGTATTGGTGACGAAAATCTCTCAAGTTCGAATTGATCTTCGTTGTATATATTCTTCTTGATCTCACCCCATCATTAAGTCGTAAGCGCGAGTGGTTTCACTAATCCTAGGAATACACGTCGTCTTAGAAAAATCCTAGCCGCAAGGCAATAAAACTCATTCTGTTTCTCAAGGGCCGGCGATTGCTTGTGGTGGTAGACTTGAAAACGCCTTCTGCACAAACTCACTAACGAACCTAACCAGTTTTATGTATGACGTTTGCAACACATTTTGAAACGACTGCAGAAATATTTGATGAAGGCGCCATATGTGAGCGCAAGCCGCCAAAAATTCTGGAAAAGTATGCGTTTTCTTTTTGAAAAACATTAGGACTACTGCTCTCCAAATCTAGAGTACTCGAAAGATTTTTAATCATTCTAGAGGCGGACACCGTGAGTGCGTGCTTCAGCTCGATAGTGTCCTTTCCAGTGGTGTTTATCAAACCTCATAATCTCGTGTAGTGTCTTCGATGTCATGCATAATCTACACCAGCTGCTCAATTCCGAATTTGATTCTCCACATCGGTACGAGCTGAGAATAGCATCGCTCACTAGTTGCGATATGATCGCTATCTTCTTGTTAACGTTATAGGCGTTTCTCTCCGTTGTCTCCTCCTTTTTTCTCATTAAAATCACATAGAAAGAATGACCATGCAGAATGCTGGCAGTGTAGGGAAATATTATTGCTTTTTCTTTCGTTTCCACTGCATTCAATGAATGTATAACAAGCTGCTCTTTTTGTCCAACTCAGCTGCGGACATTAATAATTGTTTATATTGCTTCATCAGTCCAAAAAAAACACAGCCGAAGCATTTCGTGGACTGCGTTGGGCGAAAATTCGATTAAATCAGTGTTTCATGGATGTATTTATCAATTTTCCAGAGGACCTAGTAGAGGCCGACTCTAAAGGGGCATGATCGACGCAAGACATCACACGAGCCACCTCTTCAACGTTTGATATCGTCAGCAGTAACTTGCTAGTACATCTGCTAAAACGGTGTCAACTTGATATGACCACTTTTTGTCAATTTCTTCCGGAATTCGTCATTATTTCAACTAAAGCGGTTGCAGTTCATAAGCAGGTAATTGTTGAACAGAGAACGTCCGATGTAGAATCGGAACAGTTGACAAAATTTGAATTTGTCATATAAATGGTGATTTTCCATCGTGCGTCAAAAATAGACACCTCTTTTAGCGTCTAAATCCGTCATTAACATTAACTAACAGATGCCGCTTGTTTGCTGTACGGAGCCCGTTAAAATTACCACTGAAGCGTGAATTCTCACACAATTGTAAGTTACTGCTTTCTTTATTTCCGCACATGAGAAGTGAAATGAAACACCGTCTGATACTTTTTCAGTTCCTAATGCGATATGCTTGTAACCTTCAGTTGGTAGGTCAACTCAGCCATTTTGCTATAAACCTCCCTGTTAGTATTCACTTTTCAAGTCACATTCTTCTTTTTAACCACTATCAAAGATACCTTAGAATGATATATTTCAAGAAGCATGCTTTAGAATTACTCGCAAAAGCCAACCGATAGTCGAAGCTCTCTATTCATTAAGAGAATTTGCGTTTCCTTTATCTGTGGGGACGTGGACTGACGGACGGTCTAGTGAGTAAGGTCCCAATCGAATCCGAGCTCTCAAATCACATTAGCAAAGCAGCACTTTCTTTTGCAGCTGAAATTTCAGCAGTTGTTGAATAAATTGTCAATTGATCCACATTTCATTTTAGCTAATCTATCAATCGAGGATTAAATGTCTGGTGTTGATCAATCTCTAGGCGATGTACCTTACACATGCTTCGTTACGAATCACAGAAACTCTCAACCCATTTATGTTTGAGCAATGAATTTTGTGAACTCAGTGACGTATAAAATCAGTATTTTACCATTTCAGTAAACTGACACCAATTTGCCAATCTAGAAGGCATGAAAGGCTTAATAGAAACGGGAGAGCGAATAAACAAGCAATGTGTAATAAAGAGCATCTATGTTCACTGCACTACAAGCGTCCCATCTTATCAAGTGATAAGGTCAATCTAACAGGAAAAAAACGAGACTAGCAAGAAAAAGCCGCATACGTTAGGAATAATGAATCTTACTATGACGCGAAGGATGATTTTAAGGTAATAAGTTACTCTGAAATCAATGTCCGAATTGCATTTTCATATTTTCGTGTATATATTAGCAAAAGTTTCTCCTCAAGTGACACAATTATTATAAATGCAACGCTGTGCCATATACAATTAACTCTATAAACTTTGCAGTGGATTGCAGATTACCCTACAAACTATGATTTTCAGAAACTCGAAAAAAATAGAACTTTTAATATCAGAGAAGTAATTTCGACAATTCCAAAATCAGCGAACTCAAAGTCGAACGTACATAGCATAACTGTTCAAAATATTAGAAAACTGTAGAGCGAAAAAATGCTAAAGGAGCACAGTACAGTGATGCCTTGAAGACTCTTCTTGACTCGAATTCGCGCTTAAGGATCAAGGATGCCACGGACGGCGCCTTGCTATTGACAGCGATAAAATTGGTGGCTTTTGAAAAACGAGATAACACCCTACTAATCATAAAGTCGCAGAAGAATTCGAGAACAGGCTTTTCATTTGTGTTAGAGCATTTAAAAAATTTGAGGCGATCATAGTGTCACCGACGGTACACATGTTGAACGAGCTGGAGTGTAAAACTCGACCTCGTCAGCCATACTTAGGCTCACTTCACGTCTAGCGAGTGACCTTCCTTCAAACACAGCGACAGCTTCTGAGAACAAACCTTTTCCCCGTTGGCGAAAATTGTTGGACTCTAATGTGTTCTAGTTAACTTATATTAAGCTTAAGTATAGCCCTGAATACGCAGATTGAAATTGGACTCTAATTTCTGGAAAATCTAACAGAATCATCGCGTCTAAGATATTTTAGAATGAAAAGCAAACGAAAATTCCAATAGAAGCTAGAAAAATAAGTTGAGCAGAGTAGAAAATTTATGCTTTTTTATGGACGCCTTTTGAAGAATATTATTACCTCTTTCATTCATACGGAAGGCATTTTAGCGCACTCTATAAATAACCGTAGCTTCGAAATTAAATGAATTTCCTACCCTATTACATCATTTTGATTACAGCTTCCGTATACTCGCATATATATATGCATGTAATAGATATATATATATATATATATATACATATGTGTTTATATATACACATATATACAAATTATATCGGTACATACATATATAAATTATATGAAAATAAATATAATCTATACCTGTGTACTATTTATTTAGGCAAGAATTCAATCATTGGAAGGTATGTGCTATGTCTCGGATCACTATTACAAAAAAAAAAAAACACATGTGTCACGTCTACGCTCTATGAACAGCTCCCTAAGCGAGGACATGGCGAGAAACATATGGGCACCATCTTGACAGATAAATAAAGCACTAAAAAATATATAGTCTCAATTAAAAAAAGGGATATGCTTCGACCAATCACGTACGAAAAGCCTACTGATGTGCTTCTGCTCCACGGAGAAGCGAGTAGATACTTCATTGATTCGTCGCAGAGCTGCCTGATGTTTAAAGAGAACATAAAAGAATAATATGCAAATTCGTAAGCATCATTATGTTAACAAGCTCACTATAGCAATAATTCTGACTCAGTGACAGAAAATTCTCTGTCAGCTAATCGTAAAGATAGAAGCGTTGTTATTCTTTCTAATGTCGCAAATGTGGTGTGCTGAGGCACACATGTCTACAAAGTGATTGACGCCGTACGATTTACACATCTCTCTCTCTCTCTCATCACTCACGTCCATTGTGTCTTTCAAATAGTGAATATCTCCCGCCATTAGGTTGAGCAGGTTGATCAAAAATCAAGGTATCTATTAAGCTCGAGATGACTATCCACATCTAAAGTTGATAAAGAAACAAAGAATTTTCAACTTTAATCAGTCCTTGAGAACACACAAGTGCAACAACTCCGGTCGTCATAGCGCAGAAGTAGCTGATTGTACGTATATTTATTCTTCAATTGTATATTTGGCCCACGGTAGTCCACCCATATACTTCTAGTACATCTTAGCTACACGCTCCCTACACAGAGTCTAACACTTCTCGCATTCGATATATATGCATTCCTTTCATCACATCCACCGTTCAAGAAGATTTTTAAATTTTCGTTCAAGAGTTAAGCTGCTACTTGAGTACCGCTTCTACCTTTTCAATTTTGTTGAGCGGTGCTCAACTCAACTCTCCTTAAAAACTGAAATAAGCGAGCTAGAACTTTTCAAATCGATTTCATGGAAAAAACTGCAGAACTTCAAATTCTCTGACAAGTCTGGTATCAGTCTCGGAACTTCGGAGGAAAGAGAGGCTTGGTAAGCTTGCCGCGGGATCGAGCTATCACTGTGCCCCTGATGAAGGGCAGCATTATAACTGCGGTGCTCCTATTCCTTCTCCATGCTTTCATTCTCATACACAAGTACGATACTCTTCAGACGCTCTCAAAAACAAGGATAATTTGCTTGGTCTGAGCGTGACAGTAAACTAAAGTCTCGGTTTATAATGCGCAGCATCTACAACAACTACACTGACATATGTGAAAAATCGTTTTGATATGAAAATCACAACAAGGATGTGACCAGTCAATCATATGATTGCAAGAGAATCTCGTTGAGTATTAGAATGACAACAGCTATCAGGCCATTGCCCAAGAGCGGTGGGATAAAATATTAAGATGGAACGACGACGTTGAGAAATGGAACTGGGGATGATCGAAGAATCTCGACGGCGAGTATTTGCTGCTGCATCGTCATCACTTTCACATTGATGAATGGATCTCTTCATCAGTTTTGGATAGGAGAATTACTTCCACTATATAGACAGTCAAGTAGTAAAGTAGTAGACAGTAACAACTGACAATTCACTCAGGGTTGCTTTACAAAGACTCATGGTTTTTTATAATTGGTGAAAATTACAAGGTTAGAAACGAAGCTGAGATGATCTGCCACAAAAAGCTGAGTAAAAAGATCTCAACACGACTACCAATGAGCTCAATTAAAATTCAGTAGGCAAATGATATTTGAATGGATAAATGAGAAAGGAAAGTTGAAGTCTGGAGGTGAAAAGAAGTGAAAATGTCTTTAGAATAAACTAGTGCTTGGATTCAGCCAATACGAAATGAATGATAAGTAAAAGAAATTTTTTGTGGAAGAAACAATGCGATGTAGCGATTTGTTTACAACGTCTACTGAATTCTTAAAATTATAGTGAGAACAAAGCAAAGCCGATCTGTCGACGTTGTTTGCCTTTCTATTGTTGACTAACGTTATTCTATTACCAATAATATGGGTTATTAAACAGCAGAGAGGAATGCTGTTCAAACTTGACGAACGAGTTTTGCCAAGGTTTCTAAAAAATGCGCAATCACTCAAGATTACCACATTGCTGCCAATAGTTGCAGCAGCTAGTAAGTTTACATAAATAAACTCTATCAGTTGGAAAAGGCATCTGTCAGGATTTGTGTGACTTCGAAATAATAAACACGAAAGAAGTCGATTAGCTAGGCTTCGGAGCCCAGTTAGCTCAAACCTGAATAGCCGCTATTCAAGAAATGAGATAAAGTAGCAGTGGCCGGAACAGCAGTGGAACAAACATAGAGCCAGTGGTCCGATCAAGCTCGTATTGGTATTACTAGTGGATAAGGTCACCGCTTTCCGTCACCCAACGTCAGTTTGCCTATCTTAAATTTCAAGACACCTCTACCTACTGTGTTACGCGAATTCCTGATGATTTAGACCTTCTGAACACTACCTGAGAGCATCTAATGCGTGAGTACTTCTCAGTACTCACTTCACTACTTCTTGTTATTGACTTGTTTCCCCACGCCAACGAGGAAGCTTCAAATTGCGTGTCTGATCTGCTGCTTATTGAGGAGTCTTGTGAGTGAGGTTGTTTTATAATCATAGTAGTAACTTCCTCAGTGGAATTGATAAACACAGTTCATCGACATGGACTAAGCCTCCTTTTTCATAAATTACATGATTTACTTCCTCCAACTTTTCTTCTTCCAGTAAAAACCAAAAGTACCAGATGTCAGCGAAGTGCCTGAGTGGTAAATATCCCTTGAGAACGATCGTTCAAATTCCACATTATCACACATTTTTTCAGGTAGAACTACATAAAAGCAGCGAGTAGAGTGGTAGTAATGGCGCTCATAACGAGCATTGCTGGTTTGACATTAATCTAGACTTATCGGCCATGCCTGAGGTCAGAGTGATATCAGACTTGTCTAGAAACTATTCCATTCCTTGCAGCCGAAGTGGGAACTCTTTAGCCGGCTATCGTTAGAACTCCAAAGTGAATCGACTCGACCAGCACTTTTCGACATCTATAAGAACACGATAATCCCTCGAGCATCGGCCGTACTCACACGCAAAGCTGGAGGGCCTTTGTTGATGACGAATGCATGGAGCAAATGAAACGCGGGATTGAACTGACCCGCGTAGTAAATGTGAAGATGTGCATCGTGCAAAAAAAAATGTAGTACACATTACAATGTTAACAAACTCATTACGCCTTGTATACAGATAGTGATAAAGACGATTTGTGAGTTACCAAAAAAAGTTTCATATGATGAGAAGAAGCTAGACGTAGCTGAACTGTGCGTAAAGGAATCAGAAAATGATAACGAAAAGCCGCGTCAAGCATCCAGAGTACAGTTTTCGGTAAAGCTTATATCATTTCCATACATCTTAGAACCATACAAAATATTTTTGTCATACTTTGACTTCGAACACTTGAAATAGCCTTCACGATGGATGCAGGGCAATAATAAGCAGTTCGAAGATAACAAATACAGTATTATTAAGTGAAAATGTCTTCAACTGCACCATGAGAAAGCTCTGGCATGTGAAGAGTAAGCAATCTTTAGTTTTTATCAAGAGCTGGAAGAAATTGTTTGTTTATGATGGCGGATAGCTTACTGTAACACCAGAAACTGGTTTCCGTTTTTTTTTATTTATGTTTGCGAACTTTTTGCAAGGAATACAGTCATAGTCATAACACTATGTTTTTACAAAGAACCTGTAGTCGTACTCGAGCAGGATAAATAAAGAGAACACTTAAGTGGAGAAGCAACAGACTTATGCAATGTTAATCTACTACGAAAGCCTAATATCGTACCATATCTGCCAATTGATGTGTAGCAAGTCAAGCAATGAACGTAATAAGCACTCTGCTGAGTCGAAATGTCAAAGCAGTCAACGGATCTGCGGACGAACGAAGCCGAATTAAGCCAGTCTGGGCCGCCGTGACGGAAATCGGTCAGATGGCTAAATGGGATTAGCTATAATAGAAGTCGTGTGACAGTAGAAAAGGGCGCCGAACACGCGACAACACACTATTTATACTGCTTTCATCATTGATATGTTCAATGAATGACACTAGATGGACTCCTAATCATTTTTTCTTTTGCTGTAACGTAGTGCCGAATCCACGCCGTCAATCAAGAGTAATGAGAGTTCTGGCCCGCTAATTTATTACTCAGGACAAGAAAACTGCCAAAGTGCTTCAATTAATCAGATATCTGAACTAGAGACATTGAAGAATGAATAGCAGCAAAACGGTGCCTCTGTAGTGTAGTGGTAGCACCACTCCCGCTATGGATGAGACGAGATTTAACTCCCGTTTGAATTCGAGACTTACTCACCCTTTTCAGTTCTATAAAACATTCGAGACATCATGATATGGCAGAAAAGCAATAGAAACAAATAGAAACAAACAAAATCTTGAGTAAAAATTATTCAAATACTCGGAAGTTTAGCAACGTGTAGGTTATAAAATAGCCCAGTTTTACAACAAGTTCTTTCTTTCAAATCAAAAGTGGCTTTTATCATACAGAAGATGTATTCATTTACAAAATAGTCTCCTCATTTAGAATGTCTTTATTTATTCATCTAATTATGTTGCAAATGAGGCATGGAATAAACGCCTTTATTCTCCGATGGCAATCGCCTTAAAAGTTAGAAACTTAGCTTTCTTCGAGGAATATGATAAAGCTGCTATACAATATGAATTATTTATTATTACTGAACTGCTTGTTCTGGTCCGCCCTTGCACTGATTTTTCACTGTGCGGAAGCCAGAACTTCCAGCATTCAATTCGTTTTTCTTCTTCTTGATTGTTGTAGAATATTGGTCGACCACGTCTCATTTCAATCTGCGGATAACTTGGATGTGGCGTTGTTCCATAGAGTGTTCGTTGTTGACTGCTCGATTTGTTAGGGATAGAGGTCAGACCCGCTCCACGACGAGCACACAATCACTCGGCCACGGCCTCACGCCTCACAGTATAATTACAACATTCATTTGCAAGTAATACTCTAATTATCATAATATATAGAAGTATACTGTATGCTGGAATAATACTACATAATACAGCATGTGCATCTGAGAAAAATATGGCTGTGAAGTTAGGATTTCGCATGGAAATTCGTCTTCAAAATAGCAAGAAATCTGGAGCTTGGAATAGCCACTTTTCAGTAAAAACGTTGGGACTCCGGATCGAAAGTAGTAAAGAACTTGATTAGGCCTGGTGAGGCAGCCATCATGGAATTTTACAAAACATTAATGTCCTTATAGTCAATCTGCTATGATAATCTTCGTGTATTTTGAGCAAGTGGACCCTACTGAGCAAGCTAGGATTCGATAAATGAGGTTTTACCAATGCCCGCAGGAGTCACATGATGATTGCCACTGGATCTTAAGTGGTGACTAGGTAAAGCGAGATCAGTTCTTTATTTCAATGTTCAGCCAAAATTTCGCGCCAACAAAGGAAAGTAAGTAAATGGACACATTCGTTGGATAGAGAAGGTAAAATCTTTGACAAGGAAACTGATGAGTGGATAGTGGATACTTATCGTAATAGATCAAATGAAAAATTATGTCTTACTAGAATAATCGGAATCTTCACAATCACACTGAAAATTTTCTTTGAAATCACTTGAACATCACTACGGATGTGTCTACAGTGGCTTGACCAAAACGAAGCACATAAACCGCTTTGCAGAACTCCATGCAAGGATTAACTGGAGAATAATGTGCTTTCCTTGAGTTTTTTTTACTTTGATTGATTTGAGATATGTGACGAAACAGTATGAAGTCTCTATGATCTCAAATAGTTTCATCGATAAACGTATAACAATCAAGCGATTATATCGACAGCTTTCGAATGATTTACAACCTCATCCTGCTTGTAATAATTCCTGAAAGTCAAAAAAAAGATGCATGAAAATGAAAGACTTCATGAAAAAATTCAATTGCTTCCCGTTTTCCTATAGGGAGAGAAGCCGATTGAGTAGATTCTTCGAATGATTGAGACGACGAATAGAATTATTGTCACCCACTCGTGCTACATGATGATAAGTGAACTACAACCAACTATAAATAGGGTTAATAATGATTTCAAATCCATGCGGATAAATAAGATCATACTTTTCGCTCCACTGAATATTTTTCGCACCTAATTTTCTACGAAATAGAGTTCAAAGATAACAATATCCGGGTTTTATGAATCTTGTAATATGACAAATCTGTAACCTGATGATAATATACGACTTTATTCTGAAATTTGTTGGTATTATAAGTAGTAGTATAGTATTGTATTTGTTGGTAAGTGTACAATAAGTGGAATAATACTAGACGGAAGCATTGAGTCTTCATGAAACTAAGATTGCAATTAAAATGCGTAGGACGGATTCGAAGTGAGGTGCATTGTGAATTCAAGCATTTTTTGAAAAGTCTTCTGAGCTGACATGTAGGCCTATAGTGGTCTCTTTATTGAATTTGAATCAACCAGCTGTGATTGAGAGGAAAATGCGAAAAGAGAGTTAGAAATCCTAGGAGAGAAGCAAAAACAAATAGAGATATTCGGAGCATGAATACTATACGAATAAAGTGTGCCAGACGAAGGGAAAGTAAGACTAATGGGGAAACATAACGATTTAATTTCAAGCAAATAATGGAAAAAATATTAAACTAGAGTGAAGCTCTCATGATTCTATTTTTGGAAGAGTGAGGAAAAAGGCGCCCTCTGAGTTTTTTTCCAAACTAAAGAGCAGTGGCTTGTAAGTTTGATTAAGATCAAGGCCCCAGGATTCAGTCATGCATTCTATTTCATTCATAAAATCGTGAAGGTGATTGAATGGATATCTGACTCATAAGCCATTTCTGAATTTATCGCCACTAAAATTTGTCCTCCAACTTGAACTCAACGACCTTCATTCTCAAAATTCTATGCCTTTTATTTGATAAAGTGTTGAATTCCACGCTTTGGAAGAGGTGTATATGCAAATTAGAGGAACTAGTGCAGAAAGTCGCAGTTTGAAACCGCCAAGTGAGCTGCGTAAGTTTTGTCATTGAATAGGCCGCCTGCTTTCGGAAAAAAAACTTTTATGTTAATTCAGATTTATCTCATTAGACTGTGATTGCTTGAATTTTTTGTGAAAAACGCTAATAGAATATGCGTGGGTTCTATAAAGTTTCTTGTTTGAATTTCTCTCAAAAATCTGCGATGCTTCCCATGTAAAAATCCGTCGCGACAACATCAACAGACATCAGAAATTTCAGCTTGTCCTCGTTATACTAAGTTGGAAAAAGAGCTTCCATGCTGATAAAACATTCAAAATTCATGCATATATTCAGAGTCCTCATCATCGAGTTTGGTTGGTCGTCTGAATCTCGGTCTGTCGGTCATCTCTTCATTTCCGACTTGAACTCACGAAATCGCTCGCGGACTGTTGATTCTTCAACCGTACGGTCGCCCCAAGCTTTGTTGATTCGGCGAGCAGCATCAGCAGCATTTGAACCAAATTTGTAATCGTAAAGCATCAACAAACGTTTCTGTTCCCTGAGCATACCATTCTGCAGCAGATAGTGACATATTATATATCAATAGATGCGCAAGAAGTATACCTTTCAAACGATATGAAAATCACATGAGATTCATGGAAGTTTTTTTCCAACTTAATAATAACGAGCCCTGTTATGTCTCGATTGCTGTTTAGGGACATTGTAAAAGCAATTTGGGCCTATCGCAGCGGCATCAATTGGTTGCCAGTCAATCAACTGCAAGGATCGCTCCCATCCTGTACTTATCCTAATAGCATGGTTATTTTAGGATTCTAACAAAAACTACACTCAATCAGCACTCAACATGTCAGTGAAGAGAGAGGAAGACAATTTGCCAAGCCGCATCCAAAAAAGCACCAGTCAACCACTTTCACGGATGACAGTTACAAGATGGACAAAGAAAGGAGTGAAGGAAGTGCTACAGCCTAGATGTTATGATATGTTGTCTAGGAATTTGAGCAGTACCTAGCCTACCAACATTACTATAGTCGACTTGGCGCCTTTGAAGAGATTTATTCCCTCGAAATTCCTCAATCTTATTATTCAACTTTACAAGGTTTGTTCAAAATTCAGAGTAGAAACAAGACAAAAAATAATCGTACGAGTACCAAAAAGTCTCCTAAATCAACATGTAACATGCGTCCTCATATAATATGGGCGGTGTAAGGGTGATCCTAAAGATGGCAACTTCAGTGCGTGACTGTTCGGTACTACTTTTGTGTCAAAATTTTTCCATTATGTATTGTTAAGTATCAACCTGAGAAACTCAAAAAGTAATGCATGACAGTAGATCCTTTCATTATTATTTGAGCCAACTTGTCATGTGGTCTGGTAAGGGCTCTTGTACAGCCCGATACACGTGTTTCGTCCTTACAGACTCGTCAGCCGGGCAGAACCCGTCGTCTTTCGATTTTTTCATGGTCAGTTCTCTCAGGAGCTTCACACTCCTTTATAGAGAGTCATCGAAGACGAACGCTTTACACTCCATGTCAAGTGAAACCTTCACCCAACACAGAGTGTTGCGCACTCGATTGTTCTTTGGCTGGTACTTTTATCATAATTATACCTTTATTTCGAGTGCTTCGTTTAGACCACAAATTTGAGCGTGGTCTAAACGAAGCACTCGAAATAAAGGTATAATGCATGACATTTCCATAAATCTGTCAAGCCCTCAACTTCATAGTCCATAAAGTTACAAATTTACCCATTGATGTAGTCAACTTCATAGTCCATAAAGTTACAAATTTACCCACTGATGTGCAGAACTTCCACGTCAGCCGAGACTCGAACCCCACATCTCACTCTATACGGGAGAACGTGCTCTAATCCGTTGCCTCTTTCTACACTACAACGCATCTATCCGTCAGTAACCCAACCGTCATCGGCCTAACCCAGGTAGTCGCTACCGACATTGAACTCGGTTACACTGACAGATATTGAGTACCAGAAGATCAGATAAATTCGTTCTTATTTAACCACCTCTACCTTAACCACCACCACAGATACACACATTGATGTAGAGTGCACGCGCTTCCGGCTAGATGAGATTTGGGTTCGAGTCCCACCTAACGCGAAAACTTTGCTCACCACTCTACATCAATACATATTATATATATATATATATTTATTTATTTATTCAACATATCAATACGTATCAATATATATATATATATATATATATATATTTGGGTATATTTATAACATCATGCCACCGCTAGAGACGGTTAAATAAAAAGGAATTCAAGTCCATAGAGTGGCGTAGCTATAGATCAATTTACGATGATTATTGTAAGGAAAGTATAATTACGAATGTGTTAATGAGGATCGGTACTAATAAGGAATGATGAGTATCTCGCACAGTAGAATATAAACAATATTTGAGTCCGACACAATGCAAAGACATATGGCACTGCGCTCAGAGGCGCATTGCAATATACTTTGTAAACGCTTTGGCACCGCGACTCGAGCAAAACTTGCGTTCTAGTCCTACGTAGTTAGAAAAGTGGTATTGAAATAGTCTGCGAAAAAAACAATATCGACTATCGCTCACTGACCGACACTCGCACGTTGTTGTAAAGACATATAAGTCGAGGCTATTGGGGTAAATTTACTTCAAATCTAATAAATCAAATGACCGACTCTCAGTGAGCCTCGGAAAGAAAAATGAAAAGCTTGTCACAAACTTAACTTTCTTTTCAAAAGCTTGCGTGAAGTTGGTATGCCTTCTTCAAAATCCGTGGGTGACGTATCGGGGAGTTTGCTTTTCTCAGAATGTAGAGGTGCTGTATCATATCATATATAACTATTTTCTTGATATTTCCTATAAGTGGTGACAATTCAATGCAAAAAACATTTCGGATGTCTACCTATTATATGACACTCCAAAAATTGCTCTTCGCATCGATTGGGAAAACGTCTAAGAACTATTCTACAGAGCGAGCGAAGTAAATTCGCTATTGAAAGATGTCTAAAAACAGTGGTCTGGAAAACCTTTAAAGACTTATGAAAAATCACCAAGCACATTATGCCAACAACTGCTCCAGAACGACCTGTAGGACTGTCTATGCAAGACAGAAGAGCGCGTGATATGTCCTGATGTGAGAGACGAGGACTACACGATTTCGGGTACGATATACGTGACCACTTATATGAACTGCGGTGGTGAACACATAGGCAAACCGAGTAGACCACCTTGTGTCCGCATTAAAGATCACCTGGATAGAAAGTCAGAAAGTAGAACAAGTATGTCTCGGGGCATAAGTAGAACAGAAAGGCGCAAAGGTGATGAGTTTGAGGTGTGAGTAGAAATCATGGGGAAATGCAAAGAAATGTCCACCAAGGAAACTCTTGAAACTTCTTAGATAAGTTCCTAGAGTCCAGGAATGGACGAAAGGAAAGAATATCCGACCATAACAAATGATAAGGCACCATATCTCAGATTAACTTATATTTAGAGCAGGGTTCAATACTCATGGTGAGTGAAACACACCGGTGACATTTTCTATAGAAGCAGTTAGGGGGTGCTTTCATATAGTAGCTGAATTTGAATCGGTTATGCGTTAATTCTCACTAGAATAGAAATTATTGCCAGAATTTCGGATACAGTATGATGTAGTACGTCTAGGCTGTGAGAAAGAGCAAGTCACCAAAACATTAGCCATCGATTTTGATGAAGAAATACAAACCTTGCACAAGCTTTTAAGAAAGGGCAGTCGGTAAGAAAGTTTTTACTACCAGCGGTTTATCCTTATGTTTCTTATCACTATTAGCGCAAATATAATCATAGATGGAGCAGCGATGTAATCTCACTAATGGTAGTAGACACACTAGAATGGTGAGCCTCGCACACGCCCTGTTGGAGCCGGGTGACCACAGTGTTATTTGGTGAAAGGGTCAATGGGATGCATACATGGGCAAATTATGAGTATATCGTACGCGTAAGGCATTATCGACTGCTGTTGCTACTTTATATAAAATCATAGTCAGTCGTGGTCCTGCGTTTGTTTCGGTAATAGTACAATTTATTTCGAAAAATTCCATAACAGTTCGACATATTGAATACGTTTTGGGCCGACTAGATGGTTATTCAGGCTTATCCTCTGTTGACTTTATGCCGAATACACAAAATGGCGCAAAACGTATCCCCGTGATCGTGAACGATTATCTCCCGTGTTTCTATAGAACTTGTAAATCACCTAAAACCACCTAACACAGAAGGCAGCCGCCCACAGCACTACTCTTGTGTAAATATTTATTTCGTCGTCCTGAAACAGCGGTGAGGATCATTAACTGTCTACTCAAAGAATAAACACATTGATGATATATATGATTTACGGAATGGTTGGGATCATAACACTGAGTTAATTGAGCCCCGCTTCTATTTGGGGTAGATAAAAACGTACTCCAGTGACAGTGTCTACACAGAGGTGAAGTCTACTATACAACTCATCAGGATCACTTGACGTTTCTTTGCAAAAGAAGCAGATATTCTGAAGATTACGGACACTGTGATGTTTGCTAGAAATAGCTATGTTTCGCCTACACAGCACAAGCCGAAAACTGGATTGTTAGTGTGCTCACCTAGACTATGTTGACCTAAAAGCATATGCGATCTGCGTCAGAGGCACTCATCAAACAAATAGTTCAATTGGTAAACACGAGCTGAAAGCATAATAAACTGAAACAGAAGCAGTCATGGAAGCTTTGGAGACTTAAAGACTCCTCACTCACTACATAAAGATTCTTCGTGCGCTCTATGTAGATTTCACAACCAAAGCATCACAATTCTATAACGATATTACTATCGATGTGAGAAGGGAATTAGACAAGGCGACACCATTTCGCCAATATATTAGCTGCCATACTTTGATACATAAGAGCATTAGAATGGGATAAAATGAGAGTGAAAATCGATGGCTCACAATTGAACCATCTTCACTTCGTTAGTGAAGTCGTCCTCATAACGCCAAGCATTTGCCCCGTGGAACGAATGTTGATTTAACGTCTCCTCGCTTGCTTGAAGATTTCTTCAAAAACGTCGTAGAATATGGTCGAGCTATGTTAATGATTGCCGGAGAGCGTTGAGAGGCTGTAAAATCATTTCCACTTCAAGCCGCGTAGAGTATCACTAGTCACTCGGACGCAACGGTTTTTCCAGAAATTAAAGCCAGCCTTGGAATGACTCTTATGCTATCGAATGGATACTAATAGTCTAAAAAAACCTCTAACCGGCGAAAAATATGCGTGCGTGAAACAAAATTTTATTCTGGATTTTACAGGATTATAAAAGGGTGTTTAGAAAAACCCGCCACGATTAAAAGTTCCTGCCGAGCGAATGAGGTCGAATATTCATTTGTTTCTTTGAATCGAAGAGTACCTTTATATTTTTTTATTTCCTTTCATTCTATCCAGCACTCAAAAGCCATCATTGTAACTGAAAACCACAAGACATTAAATGTTTGGTAGAAATTAATGCTGCACACTGCATGCTATCCCACTTTTTCGAGAACTCTCAAAAATTTTCGGAGCATCTATGAACTTTGAAAGTTGAGACCCTCTAAAATTATATAACACGCTTTGTTTTATCGTTCCATGGACATGAACTTTTTTATCACTTACTTACACTCTCCGAAGAACATTATTCACCATTGCAACTTTTGCCATTGATCATGCGCATTAATTTTACGTGCCATGCGCATTTCGATTTAGTTGAATGCCTTCAAGAAAATTTGCTCCACTCCTTTTATAATCCAGGTCTCCACATAACTTCAATGTGACCATGTGTAGGCGATCTTGGAAAATCACACTATGTCAGAGACCTGCTCGCCCTATTGCTTCCGATGAGTATCCTCCCATACTGATACCATAAAGTTTTATGCAAAAAGTGTCAAGTTTTTGAGGAACATTGCAAAGCTACTAGTCGTACAAGTTATCCGCCTCTTGCGGTGATATGATGTTACAATATACCCAATGATGTAGACTGGTGTGCAAAAGCTTTTGCGTCAGTTGGGATTCGAACTTACGTTTTACTCTATCCACGAGTGCGTGCTAAACCGTTGCACCCAACGCGCGTTCTTACACATCTTTCTTCATCTGTTAGCATAAGTGGGTTCAATGACCATAGTGAATGCCCACGCCAGACCGTTGACGGTTGGTTGTTGACAAATATCGCGTTGTAGCGTAGAAAAAGTGGTGGCAAAACGGGCGTCGGTAGTGCGACGGTTCATGCGCTTTTGGATAGAGTGAAATGTGGGTGCCAATCCCATCTGAGCCAACGTTTTGCATACCACTTTACATCATTGGGTATAATAATATAGACAGTCGGTCTCAAGATTTGTTAAATATCGAATATGAGTAGAAGGCTTTCTTAAATCTGTCGACGAAGACTACGGAGTTCAAGTTGAAGCCCAGACTGAAATCTCTATTCTTCAAGCTATCTATTGACAACTAGTAGCCTAAAAAGAAAAAAACGTACCAATTAATGATTGTGAGAAGTACAAATTCTGCCCAACAAAAGTAAATAGTTATCAGCTGAAATTGTCTGAATGAAGGTGTAATGATGTTCAATTACTGGATAAGTTTTTATGGCCGGATAAATATGATCAGGTAGAGAAATGATGGTTCAGGGTTAGAAATGAGCATATTTTCTAAGGAACTAATCATCGAATCGACGAATGCGAGCTCTTTCAAGTCCTACTCTGCCTTCATACTAAGTCCTCTCCATATAATTTCGTTCTAAAATAAATTGCAGAAAATGTGATAGCGAACTGCAGATTTGCTATAGTCGCAGGTAATGAACAAAAAGAGTAGGAACTGAGTTATTCTTCCAAGGATGCAGGTATCTTATTGGAAAGTGCGAATTTTTGGGAGAACTGGCTTTCTTTTTATTAAACCGACATTTTCATTATTCTCCAGTAATATGCGATTCTTTCAATGCAATGAAGTGATCCTAAAGCAAAATTTCACTGAATAATTGTGAAAAATATGACTATGAAGTTCATGCAACGACATATCTAGTCCATGAATAAAACATGATTCTCTTTTCAATTATTATAGCTCAATAAGCAGGCCTTTCCAAAAACCAAGTCTAGTTATAAAATCAGCATTTCTCAAGCTATCGAAAGGTTGCTAATAGTTTAGTGAAAAGGCTGTGTTAAGGAAAAAGGAAAGGGAACACGAATACAGTTCACAGAAATAGGCTACATTCCATACAATTTGTAATAATAAACAGAGGTATCAAGGAACTTGTACGTTGCAGTCACTAAAGAAACCTTTTTATAAGGTAATCCAATGAATATTCATTTTTTCTGATGATATAGTTTGCTTCGAATTCAAATTTAACCATAGAATGTCAAAAAGTAAACTATAAAGCTGGAAAACGGACTGCGATAGCAAAGCGTTACCTTTTATTGGTTAGCAAACGTATAAATCAACCTTACTATCAAGATTGGCATTTCTCAGGCTACTCGAATAACTACAAAAATATAGACTAAAGAGAAAGGAACAAGTATAAACGAATCTTTTAATCAGCTGGATATTTGTTCTTTTTGGAAAGACGTGTCTTATTTTTGTTGAAACGTAGGTTATTTTTGGACACATGCATCCTTTGTACTAACAAAGACCTTCATAGAAGTCTTGTGATATCCATTACTTGGCAGTGACAATTTCTTCTTAGAACAAAAAATTACCAACTAGCTTCCCACTTTCCGGTGCGGCGTGCTCCATAGAAATCCTCACACACGGCGCGCGAGTTGGCGAATTGTTGTGCACACATGTGCCATGCGGTCCATAACGTCTAAAAGACATATCTGGCCTTCAAAGCAACATCGAGGAATCTAGAGGTGCATACGCTGGAGTTTTAACCCCCTAAAAGAGACGTAGCGGTAGTAGAAATCTAAAGAGGATAATCAGTTTTTTTTTAGTGTGAAGTGTGGAATTTAGCTAAGGAAAATACGTGTACCTTGTAAGGCACCACTAACCGGTGCGGTACACCCCGTTCTTATGACGGTGCTAAAACTCGATATTGTCTTCGGGTCTGCCATCAAAACAAGGATCAAAGCACTGTCTTACTCTTGCAGATAAGAGCTATCGCATAATTCACGACTGGGACTCTCCTGTGAAGGTGTCAGCGTGAATATGACAGAAATAATAATTCATCAAAACATGATAAACTAGATAACAAGAGATACTGGGTTTCACGTAAGAAGTCATATGTAAAATTCACCATTGATCTCCACATCGCTAAAAACGCACTCAGAGTTATCGCATTTGCTTTGGAGAAGCGATTCCTTTTAGATAAGTTGTAACTTACATATTACCACTAAGAGAGCCTATCAAGAACAGAATTGTTGACACAGTAACGACGTCGTTTCATTGAAAATGGTTGCGAATCCCCTTTAGGAGATGAAGAATAAAGTATAGACAGAAACACATCGTTTTTCCTTTGTTTATGTACTCTATCATGCCATGTCAAAAGAGTTGCTTCAACTTGTTTCTGATGCTCTAAAAAAGTAAAGTGCAAAGTTTTCCACGACATTTAATCCCTGAGGCATACACCCTGCATTCGACTCCGTTAAACATCGTATAGGTATTGGAAGCACATTTGGACGACATGAAATTACTTGCAAGAACAAGTCGAGAATAGATACGGAAAACGGAATACTTCTTTGAGAAAGATAAGCTCATTTCCGTCACAATATTTTTTTTATAGTAAAGCACTCATGTTGGTGGTCGTGAGTTTACTGAAATTAACTACGTTGCCGTTCTTCCGCGTTCTATTCGCTAGATTACTTCTGAAAATGAACCTCCTCACGAAGGTTACTGTTTGTTTTGATGGCAACACTTCAGAATATACCATATCCAAATAACTGGGTTCAGCGCGTTGTTATAACTCTCACAATCAATCTCAGAGATAGTCCTTACTGTTGCTCATGTCCTCTCTATTGTTCAATAGATCGAGGCAACAGAGGAGAACGAAATATGAAGGACAGTCAAATTCAGGAGAATCACACCTCTAAGCCGCTTTATCTGATATACTGGAAACCAGTGTTGTCGGATACTTCATATTTTTCCTCCAAAACTTCTAAGTGAGTGGCTTCAACTTGCTGGAAAAAACTTTCGAATTTTTTAACAGATTATCAGAATGAAGTCGTCATATCTGAACACTAGCAAGGTATCAAAACCTCTTCGAGAATAGTTTCGTATCTAAAGAATGATTTCGTGACTGAGTCGGTGAATTTTGTAAGGCGCTTTTCCTATGCTGCTTCAATACTGCATTGTCATCGACTCCTTCTCGATAAGATGGAATTATAATATTTTCCAATATACACTATTATTTTCCATTTCTATATTGTCATGTTATTGAGTTTTTTTGCATCGTAATCGAAAAATAATGGCAAATTCCACATCTTCATCAAAGCTTATAAAAACAGACATCTCATCCTGACTCAACTGACTCTTTAAATGGTAGTCGAAATGTAATGGCGCTGTAAAAAAAATGTCAAAACCGAAGCGATTCTCTGAATAGCGCCAGTTCTGTCCACTAAGCAAATATTTCCTTGTATTTTAATAGCTTGACACCAAATCAAAGGAATGCTGATTTCTGATTTTTGAAAACTTTCAGCCTTGCTGAATAATTGGGAATAACGAACACAATATCTGACACGGCTATGTCTTCATTTGCCCGCTGAGGACTCCGTAGTAATTGTGATAGAGGAGCACTGGACTTTTTTTGACTGATTAGATTTTTCGCTACTGCACTATTATGGCGGCGCCACTTGAGGCCTTCGGTAAAAAAGATCATTTTTTCGCTTTTGCAAAACGCTTCCATAGCATATCATAGCTCAAATCAAGTGTATTTCAATGGCATGTTCATCTTCTCAAATAGCTTATTTTTGGCGCCGTACCAGTCAAAACAAGATTTTGTTTCCATTCGAAGGTTTCTCACTGGATAAAAGCTTTGCTGTAATGAACTTCTAGTCGTTAGATAGAGGAAATCTTTCCAATTTTGTGGCTTTTAAAAAGGACTTCTTCGAGCTTTTAACGACCGAAAAAATATTGAGCTTCACACTGAGCACTTCTAGTCGGCTAGAATGTTTGTACAGGTGTAATATCAATCCGGTGCATAAATCACATGTGGAATTTTCGATAAAAATTGAAGATCTCTTTGACGCTGCAAAATTTTCTTTACATGTCCATGTGCTTTTTCAGAAAAAAAGATTATTGGAAGTAATTTATGGCGTTTCAAAGATTGATAAACTCACAGTAAAATATAGATCACTGCTCAAGAGACCAGAAAACTTTGATCGCATCCAAGATTGATTTGAAAACATCGTCACCTAAATTGACAATGGAGATTACAACTGGGGCATCGGCAGAAAATAAACGAAAGGTCGCAACAATAACATATTTTTACCTGCGATTATTTTACGCTAGCCAAAGTAAGACTCCAAAATATGGCGTGCGGTCCCTCGGTACCGTCTGTTGCGCCATTTTAGCAGATCCCCACCTCCTTTCGACCTTTTGAGAGTGAGCACCTGTGTGCGGATCACAAAATTGTGGCGATGGTTAACCGTGAAGTGCTGGAAACCAGCTTATTGCATATCTTCAGCTAAGTGTCTTTCCAACAATCGGAATAGATCGAAGAACATGGGCAACGATGTTTTTGATAGGAGCCAGCAACGTTGGTGCTGTGCGGTCTGGAACCGCCACCAAGAAGTGTTGTCTTGTCTCACGACAGACTCCTCCAAAGATCCATTGTTGGGGGAGGCGACATGTCCGGCACTGTTCTTCCTCTTTGTGAATAATAATTAGTACTTCTTTTTTATCGTATTATAACCTTTTCCCTTCGACGTTGCATTATTAAGAACCACGCTCAAATTTCAATAGATTCTTTTCATTATTATTTTGAGCCAACATGTCAATGTGGTTGTAAAGGGCTCTTGTACAGCCCAAGACACGTGTTTCTGTCTTACAGACTCATCAGCCAGGCATAACCATCGTCTGTCGATCTTTTATAGTCAGTTCTCTCTCGGGAGCGTTTACACTCCTTATAGAGAGTTTGTCGACGACGTACGTTTTACACTCTATGTCAGGCGAAAATTTCACCTAACACACGAGTGTTTTCGGCACTCGATTGCTAGCTGGCTGGATTTTTATCATATTATACTTTTCTTCGATGTGCTTTATTAAGACCACGCTCAAATTTGTGGCTCTGAAAAGATCGAAAGACGACGGGGTTCTGCCCGCTGACGAGTCTGTAAGGACGAAACACGTGTTTCGGGCTGTACAAGGCCCTTATACCAGACCACATGACATTGTTGGCTCAAATAATATAGGCCACAAGGAATCTATTGAAATAATCGTCGCTATCTGTCACAATCAGACTTTTGCCTACAATCTTTTACCACGCACGGCCGTCCAATCAGTTTTCTTATACTGCAAACAACTTCAATTTAAATAGTTATTCCAGGCCAAAACTACGCCGTTGCTTCCTTTGGAACCTAAGCCTATTGCCTGGCATATCCAGAGTTGAGCATTGATTAAGATAGTAAGCTAACTTGGAAAAATTTGAAAACACCTACAATCTCGCAATTGTAAAAAGTTCACAAGATGGTTAAAATTGTAAATTCTTCACTTTTTGATAGTATTCCTGCTTTATGCAACATTTCAAAAGTTCCGGTCTTATGCTGAAAACTTTACTATATTAAATACCATGGGGTTCGCAGTGAAAGTTCATGCGCCGGTTAATTTACGAGAGAAACGTGAATCTTTTCCTAGTTTCTCAGCCAGTAGAAAGTAACTTCGGACAAACAAACCTTCTGCTAACATTTCTTTTCATACAAAGTAAGAAGTTTTTTTCCCAAAACCAATCGCCTTTTTTAATCCATCAAGTGACCACTACAACTCCAGTGATGAGCCTTCGCGGCAAAAAAACTAAACTAACACAAGTAAAAACGACACTAATGCTTTTTTGAAGGAGCACGTAATTTCTTCTCAATATTACAGCACAACAATAAAATTTCCTCAGAAACAGCCTAGTATTCAAACGACCATATTTTCAGCTTCAAGCTACAAAAATAAATAGTGAAATATACTGGACGAACAGTGCACAAAAAAAGGCCAGCGACTCTATTTTCCTAAACGTTGGTTTCTAGAGGGCGAAGGAGAAGTCTGTATGCGAAAAGATGAAACAAAAATTCGTAATCATATGAGCATCGCACCTATTGATTTACTTGGAAGGACCACTTTCAGGTCCTCGCTGTTTGCTCACATTTCAGCATCTTTCCTGACCGCATTTCATATTATATCCCAGCATAAAGAAAGGATAGAACAGTAAATGAAAGTCAGAATATGTTATTTCCGCTGCAAGCTACAGGTGTTTTTTTAAGCAGGTTCACCGCCAATTTTCACTCCCCAGACCAATCGCATTGAAGTGCGATGTACTGACAGAAGCGCTTAGAGGTATGAACCGTAGCTGATAGAAAGGGAGAGCAAAAGATGGTACGGTGTATTGCACTTGAGCACCCGTCCCGTAAGGGTAATCACGGGTTAGATGTTCAATTGAGCTTTCAGGTTTTGCTAACATTTCACCATTTCTAAGGCTGTATTTTACAATGCACACTACCATGAAGAAGGAGTAGGTAGTAAATGAAAAGTTGCAACATTACGGTATATTGTCATGTATTTACAAACTGTTTATGTTGTCATTGTGTGTATACAGGTGAAGAGCGGATCTCATTTTTTTTGCCATTGCTCTTATGACGGTTATGGTATACAATATAGAATCTGGACAGAGAGTTCTCTCAACTGCTGAAGGCAATACCACATCTAGTTAGATCAATGACCAATTTCGAAATAACAGTGAGCTTTAATGCCCCTTTCATTCGCTTGGTGTGCTTTGTAGACGTCAAGTGGAAACAGATGTATTGGCCTTCTTGTGTGAACGCAACTACATACATCATCATTTGTCTTCATGTCCTTCTTCAAAAAACGTAATGTTATGAGTGTGGCGCTCCTTAGAAATAACAAGGTTTTCCTTGAACCACTGTTCTTCAGCCTTTCTTATCAGGGAGTTTGCGATCGATTACTTGCTAGGTTGTAACTATGATTCCTCTGCACTACAGAAGAAATGCCCTTGGAAATAGCTATCCTGCTACTGTATCTACATCGACAACAACGGTCCTCTAGCACTTGAAGCCGAATAACACCTGTTGGTGTCACATCTCTTCGGTAGTTTTCTTTGGGTGCATAGAAGTTAGATCCTATACCTCGTACAATCGGACGGCAGTTATCTAATGTTAATGTTAAGGTGGCCGTCTTCTACGGAAGGGCGTCTTACAAGTAATCTGCGACTTAATCCTTTGAGGACCACATAGTATCGTCTCCGTACCGAGTCACGGACGTCAAATCTCTTTCAGTACTGTATTCTGATGTGGCGTTTCTTAGGAAAGCAGGCAGATAGCTAAACATCCATACGCAGACATGCAAATGGAGCCTGCGTCTATTGACGGTGGTCCTCAAAGGTTCAGTTTATTACTGTTTTCGGCGAGAGACCATTTCATATGTAGAAAGTGGGGCGACTCTCGGTCACTATGATGACTTCTGAGCATCGTATGGAATGAGAGGATGTCCAAACTGCAAGCCGACATCTAACGTATTTGTAAAGCAATCACAACTTCATGATATTTCATCAATAGCAGCAAGAGGAATAGAGTGCACCACACGTGCCACTTAGTGATTTATTCCACTTAATGGCACATACGTCTGCCTCTATTTTATATAAAGGGTTGAGGTTCCCGCCAAGAGGACTTGACTAAGATGAAAGGCACTGTGCAACGCACGAGGTATGTTAAGGCCAAAACTCGTGTGTATTGCACTGTATAAGGTGCCTTTAACGGCCAGATGCATGACTCAAAAATAATTCTCTCAGCATATTGAAATCGCAACTTTATTAGATGCTGATAGTAGTACCAGCGCATTTGCCAAGTGTCCTTCTTCGCACGTAAGAGTTGCACATGGATCAAAATTACTGTAAGGTCTACACAACAATATAAAGATATTAAAAAAGGGAGAAGAGTGGAAATACTTTTCAGACAGCGAATAATCAATTTATAGAACGGAATCTCACAAAGAGGGGCGCTGCTACATGGGAACTGTCGCAGTGGCCGAAGTGGCATCGGTGGGTGCAAAACAGAAACTAGTGTCGTCGCGAGAAAAGTTTTTGACCAAAAAAGAAAATCAGATGGTTCTCCTCAGATGAAGTCGTCACCTGTTCACTTAGCGGAAACTGTTGCCATCTTTTAGGATTTACAGTTACTCTTTTTGAGGTCACATTTCGATCCAAGAACAGTAGGAAAACGTCAGAGAAGATTTGCGGCATATTGCATGTTCAGTGATGCTTTGCAGCAACTAAACTGCGCTGGCATTCGTTAGAACCCACTCGGTACCACGTTGATTTTTCGTTCGGGACGTGACAGACGGTTGACGGGGCACGCTCGTAGACTACTATTTAGTTTTCTAATGACATTTATGTTTTTATTGTCGCTAAAAAGTTTTTCAATTGGTAAAAGATAGAATATGACTGAAGAGACTTCACTGAGATTAACGTTAGTAGGAACAACGCCATGTGCTTCCTATCGAACATAACAATGTCAAAAATGAATAAAGCTCCACGATGCAGCTATACATTGTAGAATCCCTTTTCTGTAAATGTACATTTTTGTGAGTTGTTACGAATGGTGTGCTGCCAACAAAATCAATTTTTTGTAAAGTATTGTGAAGCTGCTAGTCACAGATGTTTGAAAGAAATCGTTTACATAGGTTAGCAATAAGAATAAATAATTAAGAAATAAGACATTATCGAACTAACGGGATTTGTAATGTGACGGCGCACCCATTACATGATTCACCCAGTAACCCGAGACTGCAGCGCGGACTATCAGTGTTGCCCAAAAGGTACATGGGGTTTTGCCGAATTAACACTCACATAGTAAATACTTGGTATACGGTAAAGAACCTAAACTCTAAAGTATCATATAGGCGCTGTGATCTCTAATAAATTATATTGTAAAACTTTTACTTCACATAAATAAATAACACACAAAAATTTGCTAGCCGTAAAAAAACTACAGAAATCACAATATGAAACTCAGAAAATGGCAAATCATATTTTGCAGACGAGCAATGGAAGAGAAGCCATAAAAGAAATCTTCAGGTAAGCCACGTATCTGAGCATTGTTTTGATAGTTCATCGTTGCACATAAACAGAAATGAGAAACGAAAGTATTCGCTTGCAAAATTCGCTGTAACTTCAAATGAGAACAATCACTGCCTCAATAAATTAGCATTAAAGTCGAAGTGATCCTCCGTTTCAAGATTATTTGGAAATAAGTTACACCAAACAAAAGTTTTGAGGAAAAACGCTTTGTAAACAAACAGAGAGCCCAGATGACCGACCTAACTATTGAATAAACGTCCTTAATTTAGAAAAATATCTTTGATCTGTAACACTTCTAAAAACGCCTTTCACGAAGTACTCTACTCTTTTTCTTCTAGTCCAACTCTTCTTCCCTTAATAGCCTTTGATTGTTTCTCTTTTTTTTACTTGAGCTGATAATTCTGCGTATCCAATGGAAAAACTGGCACTATTAATTAACTAGATAACATTATACCGTGAAAACTAGTACAAGAGAAAACTATGTGGGGAAATTAAACAACAAAAATAACGAGTATAAGTTTAAAAGGCCGATAAGAATATGATCAAGACAAGAACGAAAGAAATTAAATAAAATTGAGGAAAAAAGTTTTTAAGAAGGGCAATTAGCACCCGACTACATCGAAAGAAACTCGATGCCTTAGCTGATTTTACACTCACATAGGTCGAATTATGAACAAATGATTTATGGACGACCAATGGTAATAGATTTGTGAAGAAAACGACACTCATGACAGAAGACACTTTGAGCGATTGTTGAACTGAACCTGGTTTCTAGTAATGAATGAAATTACGAAGTTGTGTGTAAATTTGAATTATAAAAAACCCCCGAGAAAACAACAGTGAATAAATAAAGACTGCCTTAATGGGAGAGCCTATAGCACAATCTGGACCAGATGATATCAAACCCACACAATGGCTTTTTCCAAATCATACTTTATACCCGTATAGAACCATGCGATCAAACTTTGGTCCTTTTGTCTACGTATATTCAAAAATCTTCTTTATGCATGGAAGAAATATTCAAGAATATTCAGAAAAAAAGTATTCCTCTGTATTCTCCAGCTACTCCTACCCGTGATCACACTCCTCTGTGTGCTACTGCCACTATCCATGTGTCGTAAGCCACTGACTGTATAAGAACCGTTCTCATCGCCACAGGATATGCGACGTTCCCCTCGCAACTCATTCGGTCTTTCGATCGATGGCGACCTCCATAAGAGGTTTTTCATCTCTGCATAACCGTTCAGATGTTTATCACCTCGTCTGTCATCATTGAATAATAATCAGGTACGATGCTTGCCAGCCCTTACTGGCTTTCACCCGCACGATACACACGAGAATGGGAGGGGGGGAAAGTGGGGGGGCAGGGAGGGAGGAAGAGGGGAGAAGAGCAGGGGGGGAGAAAGGGGGGAGAAAAAAAAAAA
>JAHQIW010003290.1:0-43829 GCA_019055375.1 Parelaphostrongylus tenuis | reverse complement strand
TTACACCACCGATGCCATCACTCGAATTCCTAGATTCATACTTGTAGCATCATACCTCTGCTAAAGTCAGCAAATCACAAATTTCATATAGATTAGATATACCCAATAACTGCCAGAAAATTTGGGCTTATTGCCGATATCTGCCTACGAAATCAAACCCAATAAAGTTTGGCTACTGATAGCTACGCAAATTTATATCGAAGAAAAAGTGGGAGCAGAGCGGTGGACCATGTTGCAGTGGTAGCACGCGTCCTCCGTATAGGTGAGTAGAGGGTTCAACTCTCACCTGATGTTGAACGTTTTGCATACCACTCAACTTTATCAAATGTACTCTTGTAACATCATACCACTGCCAAAAATCTCCAAAATCAAAAATCTTTAGATTACAGCGCTAGAAATAATTCACGGAGTAATCTGAATGTTGAAAGTCACTTCAGAAAAAACCATTTATGTTAAAGAACTACTAGTCAGGTCAGAAATACGAAGAAAAAGGAAACATTGGAGCACTCATTGGTGGCGGAAACATTATAGTACAAGATGAGATTGTTAAAGAATACAACGTGTTTGGTGGAGGCATATAATCTGGCCATTACGTACTAAAAAGTGATCGTAGAAGTAGGCCATGATGCACTAACTGGTTAGATTCCCACCGTTCCATGAAGAACGTTCGTCATCACCTACTTCAATCTCAATAGCTGAATCTTCATACATTGAAGAAACCATTGATGAAGAAACCGTAGCATGCCTATATTCGTGCTTTCGTAGAGCAGAACTGGAAAATTTTAGAGGAAATAGAAGCGAAAACTATAACACTGTTCCAAAAACTTCAAACAAACCTATCTCGAAACTCCTGTCCGCAAATTCCACAAGGGTAGGGCTTCTCACCCGTATGCGTCCTGATATGTATTGTGAGCGTCTGAAATACTCACTTGCAGCCAATTTGTGAATATGACATGGATGGAGTGTAGAGATAAAAGATTGTTTATCGAGGAGATCTGAGGTTTCAATAAGACTAGGAAATTCTTAGCGAATCTCATGATGTTTTTTGGATACTACTCAGTTATGAGGGGACAAATGAAAAAACAATCTCATTGTCGATAAATCGACCAATTTTATAATGAATAACCGCATATTCAACGAAACAACAAGGGTTTCCGGTGACACTTACTCGATCAGATAGCATTTGCTTACATGGGTATTTGAATGGCAAACGCTTCCCGTGACACTTAGTCGATCAGATAGCATTTACATGTGAACCTTTCTTGCACAGATAGAGCCTTGGCCTGCCTCCGTATATAAGCGTGAGCAGACAACACACCGAAGGCAGTCAAACAGTTGCAGCGTTCCTGTGCTCCAGCTAGTCGTCCACTCCTTCATATATAGGCATCAAAATGATCGTAACCTAATCCATTTTCAATAAGTCACCTTCAATCCCTCTTACTCTTCACATTGTATAGTAGTCCTCCAAGTAACTCGCAGTAATACCTAGTTAAAGTTGCACTTATTGCTCATGCACCCTATAGTACATGCACTCATCGTATTAGGCCATAAACATTCTCAGAGTAGCCGCAACCCGCAGAACTCGTTCTTGCTCACATGTCTTACTCACGCAATCTCAGAAGGCTACTCCTTATGATGCTTTTTAACTATTCCTTAGCGCTTATGCAATGCTAACCCTAGCAATTAAGGTATTTATTATGTATTATCCATCCTACTTATAGGAACGTTATTGTTATCGTTAATTATTATGGTTGTGCCATTTTATTGTATATAAAGGTTTAATTACCCAAGTTTGAGATTCGTGCGTGATCAAGCTTAAAGCCCCGCGTGGCAGACAAGAAGTTGCGGCGATCGAGGGCCAACGTCAAACGACACACCTAAGCTGTCAAAAGAGGAGCTGATCGACTCCAATACAACAATTATTCCTAGTGGTCTGAACTACTAATTATTCTGGACCAAGAAATTCTCTGATCCTCATCAGACTGTAACGCCGCAACGCACTACAAAACAACAACACTCATTCGCTGGAGGGGAACTTTTCACGGGAGTAACCATTTCAAAGTCGAGACTTGAGGCTACAGCGCCACCTCACCCGTTTTCAAAAAGCCACGTTATCCGTTTTCGAGGAAGACTTTTTCTGACGTTGCTACACGAGAATATTTTTCGCTTCAGACACGCACATTTCTCGCCGGACAGAGCTCTCGCTTCAGTGATTTTTCGATAGCGTAATCGTTTCTGATTCCGACGCTGTGCTTATATCCCAAAAGACTGTGTCTCTGCAACGCAGCAATTAAGATAAATTTAAATAGCATTTGTGAGCAAAGGGACTCTTTGGCCAATTCACGTGCCTGTGCGTGAGACGACCACGTGAACTGCTGATGCAATACTTCTCTACGCATTCATATGCCCGGAAAATCGATGATCATAGCGTTATCGAACTTAGCCGCCTCATGCACAGGCGCGTGATTTGCCAAAGGACCCCCTTGCTCGCACATGCAAATTCAACTTATTCCACTAGCTACGTTGTAGAGAAATAGCCATTTAGGATACAAGCAGAGCGTTAGAATTAGAAACGATTACTCTATCGAATGATTACTAAAAATCCAAAAAAAGAACTCTGTCCGGCGAGAAATATGCGCGTCTGCAACGCAAGAAATCTCCTTCCGTAGCAGCGTGAAGAAAGCCTTTTTCGAAAACCGGCGACGTGGGGCTACAGTCTGAAGTCTACAGTTTTTCGAATAGTCACAAGTAATTCTATGAAAATTCCTCTCCAGCAAATGAGTAGGTATTTCATTTGTCTCCTCTTAACCACAAAAAACCGTTTATTCTTTCGAGTAATATGTGCAGAAGGAGTGGAGGGAAGGCTTGATCCTCCGCACTCCAATGACGAACGCCCGACGAAACTCCTCCAACCTGGCAATTCTCGATATTGCAAGGAGACGTGCTCAACCAGTATTCTATGACGTTCATGAAGAGACAAATTCTCAATCAAGCGATGAATACGAAGACGAATTGAACGCTGGAATACAGGGACCACACATTAGAAAAAAAAATGTTATACGGGTCAACTAAAGTGGTAAGTGATAAATTAGCAAGTATTCTTGAAATGGCAGTCGCAGATTTCGTCTAAAAATCGTAGAAATAACAAAAGAAGATGTCTCACTCAAACCTGAGACTGTGTGAAACCTCTTCCACAATATCCACATGTGTATGGCTTTTCTCCTGTGTGACACTCTCTCATGGATATTCTGAAAACTCTAATTAACGTTCATATTCCTACATAGGACAAAGATTTTTAGATCTTCCGACGAAATAATTTTCTTATAAATGACCTTATCTCGTCGATGATGGAACATTTTGTCACAATATGAGCACTGCCACCGAAACGGTCGATCTGAGTCAAAATAGTCACCGTTCAGCATTGCCAAACACGTGTTCTGAAATAGATTACAAAGTGAGATTAATGCTGAAAATGATCGTTAAACATTGTTTTAGTCTACCTCATGATCGGTAAGGGAACTGAGTGACTTGAACCATCGACCACAAATCTGGCAAAAATGGCGATGACCCGTGATATGCATTTTCATATGCAAAGCTAAGGACGCTGAACGACGAAACGATTTCGTACAAACAGTGCATCTGTGCGGACGTGGACCTAGAAAATCCAGTTTACTGGTACTTCTCTGGTGATTCAATCTGATTTATCGGCATTTATAATCGATCACTACATGTAGTTTCAATTCTCATTTGGCTAACTTCATGAGGTTTATAAATTGACGATGAGGAGGAACGGTTGCAGGCAAGCGACTCTAATCATCGAGCTCTAAAGAAGGCGAAAACATCAGAACCTTAGCCGGCTAGATATTACTAAATCATAAAATAGACTACTATTACTGATTAGAATGCCGAAGTTGAAAAAAATCCGCTTTTTAAGATATAGATAACTACATACCTGGATGGCAACGCATATGTGCTACCAAGGAATCTTTTGAGCCGAAGTGGGCATTACAGGTGACGCATCGATAGCGTTTCGACAAACAATGGCCTTCCTAAATGCTGCATCCTCTCAAAAAGGTATAGTTCGAGCGTAAAGGATCAAGGATAAAGGTCTCAGGGTTGATCAGTCTTTGAGAGATGCGCCATACATTCAACTTCATTAACATCGTTCGAAGAGACTTTACGTATATCTGGCCTTTACAATGGCTCGCGGCGGCCTATGGTTGTATCGAGTCAGTGCTGCTATCCAACCAGGCAGATCTGGCACCGATTCATCGACTCCCTAAGGATGGAAGGCTACGTAAGCAACTCTAAAACTGCGGCACATGCGTCACTACCAGTTTAATACTTTAAGAACCAAACGGTACGTCCCATACCGTGCCGCGCAACGTCAGATCCCCCTCAGCTACTGTAATGGCGGCGTGCCATCTCGTGAGAAAGCAAACGCAGACAGCCAAACATGCGTGCACAAACATGCACATGTCACCTCCTTCGACTGCCGCGCAAGCGACGGCGCGACGCCGTTTGCCCTGTCAACGCTGGTCTTCAAGGGTCAAAGACGACGTACTCAGCTTAATCTACTCACCGATTCGTGCGTTTCCCATTCACTCCTGTCTTGTAACATTTTTCCACATAAAGGACATCTACAAGCACTCGACGTACTCCGTGGCTCTAAAAACCGACTTTGATTAGTAATCTTAGCAGAGGAACGTATCGGTAAGGTGAATATCGAAAATTCCTTTTTTAGGAAGAATTTCTAAGAATACAGATGGGAAGAGGAAGACTGGGAAAATGAGAAGGGAAAGAGAACGAATAGGAAGGTCAGCTAGCTAACCGTCAAGACAACTTTGCTCTACTGGAGCTTTCACAATCCTGAAATGAAGAATATTTTCGCCAATCATCAAAGCGAATCGCTCCAGAGGTCCACGTTTTCCGCTATTCGTAGAAACCTGCAAAAAAAAAAACACGACATACCTCAACATTCGACTGCTTTTATAGACTTTGCTCAAAGCAATATACCATGCCTAATATATCTTGAGCCTTTCATGAGGTCTGACATGGCTTCAGTGCTAGAAACGTGTATGGGTCTTACAGCCTCATTAGTAGCACGGTATTTTCGGCTCACCAATTCCTTGCAGGGAGATAAACCCCTACATATCAAGGAATTGGCAATCGGCGTCGATTCCTTTATAGGTCGGGGTTTATCCCCATGCAAGCAATCGGTTGAACCGAAAGGCACCGTGCTACTGATGAAGCTGAAGGCCGAAGCACATGCATAGCACATGCATAAGTGCCATAACAGACTTCGTTATAGGCTCAAAACGAGACATATTTAATGAAAATTTGTTCCTCACTTTCTCTCACAGCAGAGTAACAAAACTCTCCTCCTTGAATCTTTCAGTCTTAAAGATAACCAAGAAATACCTGAGTGTCCGGCGCAGAAGACATCTTATTGGGAACATCACCACCTGAACATATACACTCTATCTCAGTTGAAACATGAAAGGATAGGCGATAATACAGTGAAGGAAACAGGGAAAATGCTCCTAATCAATTCTTCCACGAACCGACCTACTTGATAATCTCGGATTGCTCAAAGTTCAGCTTTTCCAAAGGATCAAATACTAGGTTGTTAGATACAATTTATTTGAACAGCTGACGTTTCGGTTGACTTCGTCTTCTCCGAGTCACAATAGATCAATGCCGTTATAACCTATGGTCAGTTGTAATGACCTCGTATTTTGGGTAATTGAGGAAAACTGCGAACTTGATCCTATATCAAAAAATTCCCATGGACTGGACAGATCATTTCGAAATTACCTTTTCTTCACAAGTATATAAGAAAAACATACGAAGAGGCGTGCACTCCTACCTTCAGAGCTGGAAGGTGAATATGTTTGGGCTACAAGAGGTCGACAAGGAAAGTCGCTTCTTTTTGAAATCCACGAGGCGTTCTGAAATATATGTGTAACCACTCGAGGTCTCAAAGAATCAAGCGGAACTGCATTCTAAAGCAAACAAAATAAACAAGTAAGAAAAATTGTAAATGTAGTATCCTTATGAAAACCACCACCTTACCACCCTATCACCCTTATGAAAAGTTATTGTTCAGTAAATGGGTCGAATATCCAGTTGTCGAGGTCTCACAGAAAATAAGCATCTTGAGCATGAAATATTACAATGGCTGTCAGCATAACTAGGTCGGAAAGCGATATGCGCTTACTCCACCAAACCTGTGAAAGGTTAAGCGCCAGACAGCTATGATAGAAACACTGAAGAATGAGTTGTGCGGAAGCGGTGCCTCGGTGGTGCAGTGGGTAGCACGGGTCCCCTGTATGAGCAAAACGTGGGTCCAACTTCGGTCTGGAATCAAAATTTGTGCTCACCTGCTCCTCTTGGGCATAAATGAGATAAATAGATAGACAGAATAGGCGATCTTTTTCGTTTTAAACAGTACGAGATGAAGAAACGATCTTTCTCGCTGGACAATGATTTTTCATAAGAGTGCTATAATCATTCGAACGCTCGAATATTCGCGCTAGAGGCCGTAATGGGGCTGGTTTCTTTAAACGCTGTAAAATTCAAAAATTAAATTATGTTTCACATCGGCCGCGACATTCTACTATGATTTTGCTAAAAGAGAAAAACACCGAAAAACATTATGAACGTGTGGAAAAATCTTATAGTATAGTAGCATACGCTATCTGGAGATTCCTTCAAAGCAGGGAAATAAATCCTATTTGAATATCAAAAATTAGACTTCATATGCTATCCGCCAAGAGCGCCATCCATCGATGGCCGTGTTGAAATCGCGGGCATTCCTCTCTGCCTCCACCCTGAACCCGTAGATTACCAAGAGAACATATGTCCGCGCATGTGAATCAATCTTCTCTTCCGTGCTACATGACAACGGGACGACTTTCCAGAAAATGAACACAACGTTGGAGACGCTAAATCTTAAGCTATTGAATTAATTACTAACAGTCTAAAGAAAGAACTCTGTACTGCGAGGAATATGCGCGCGTTAAAACAAATTTTTTTCCTTTCGTTGACGCTTTACAACTAGACTTTTTCAAAAAATGACCATGTTACCGCGGCAGCCAGAGATTGAAGCTTTCGATTGATTATCATGAGTGCTACTGAAAGTTTTTGTTCAGTAAGTGGGATCGTTTCCTGGTCTTGGGCCGTCTAACTGAAAAGTAGCAAATATACATTATGAACATATGGATAAACAGAATAAGTAGTAAACGAAACAGGTAGGCATATAAATGATTTACAAATTCAAATAAGTAACAATACAAATATTGATAAAGGAACAGTAGTATATAAACAGTAGGTAACAGTAAATAAGTAATCACATTCACCTGTAACACTTTGATCCGACGATTTCGATTGCCACGTACTCCACCTATGGATTGACGAGCCGACGGCTCAAGATGGTAATAAGATCGATTCTTCATTGCCGTCGGTGATCGCTCATCATCTCCTGTGGAATCCTCGTCACCACCTTAACGTCATGTACTGAAATCTGTGCTTATTTCCTCAAATGCCAGTGGAAAACCACCTCCAGAATCATCGAAAGCCTCTGGGGTTTCATGGTCATAGAGCACTGAGGAGGCATCATCGAACGATTGCAATGAGGTCGACGACTCGTCTGGCAAGTCCGATCCCTCAATTTTCATATTTCAAGTAGCCAGTAGTATCCTGTAAGACAACGAGAATATCCAGAGACTGATAAACAAGACTTCGAACCTACGCCGGGAATTGAACCTGGTGCTCATCCTCTACCGAGAAAATACCCTTGTATAGCAGAAAAAACGATGTTCCTGATAATGGAGTGGTTAGCATTCGCCCTGCAAAGATGGACGCTGGTTCGACTCCCCGCGCGATGATTTGAGTTTTGCATCTCAACGAACATTCTCAGATATATCAGTTTAACGCCAAATTACTGCTCGGAAACTACAACATGAGAAAAAATCCTCATAGAGCACATGTCTGCACAAATTATCCTTTCATACACATATGTATGCTCACAGAATTTCAAGAACACGAAAGCATCCAATACATTATTCTATCATCTTAACTGTGATAAGGATATCACATGTTTTGAGCTGTTAGGTCTAGCGCTACATAGGCTCCTATTTCGTCCTATTGTGACTCATCAGTAGCACCCTCACTCGGTTCCGTCGTTCACTTGCGGCTAGATAATCTTTTATAGAGGATTATATAGCACTAGACCTCGCGGCTCAGAATATGTCATATCCCCATTAGATTGTATCGTTTTGACAACAATATATTCCATGCGTCCCACGCTGGGATTAGATATGCAGAGAAAGTGGGTTGATGGTTCCGAAAAGGTTAAATATTGCACAAAATAGTTATAAAACAATACTAAACAAACAAATTACAAGACAATAAAGATTGACGCCAAAAATATTTTCTGCTGGACAAATCATTTGTGAACAATTTTGTGCCCACCCATAAAGAAAAACAGAATCACCTTACGGAATAGATACATCGGAGGCGACGGACAAGTGGTTAGCGAAGAAGGCTATCAGGAATCAAGGTGCTGGTTCTGCTTCTTCCTCCACCACTTTCTTGCAAGCAATAAACGAGAGATTTACGAAACCTCTAGAACAGCAAGAAGAACTATCTTGACCAGCATTTTACAACATTCACGAAGAAAATGAAATCCGCCTCAAGCAGTAGTCGAAACGACAAGAGAAGTTGTCGAAAACGCTATGTGGAGGACGACAGCGACAGTACGAAACGACTAGGAGAATTACCTAGCTAGAGTACTACATGATAAGTTTTCCAAAATAGAAAAAAAAAACCACAAATAAGAGATGACGAGAGACGCCATGGCCGAGTGGTTGTGAAGCTCGCCGTCGCGCGCACGAGCTTAGCCCAGCCCCGACACTCTCCGGCAGTCAACAACGCCTAGCGCCACAGCCAGGCATATCCTCTAGATTGCAAGGAGACTCGTTCAATCAATTTCATGCAACGTTCAAGAAGAAGACGACGAATGCAGAAGAAACTGGATCCGTACATTGAAAGAAACACTGTGAAGACAAAGCACAACAACTAAAACAGATAAGCAGAAAAAATGAAGCACATATAAAGTCCCAGCTCAGGGATACTAAGAATTCTCGTTCACACCACATTATACCGCTTGCTAAGGAAGCTGAAGCGTAGAAAGTGGCCAGGAAAGGTTAATTGCAGTCCTCGCCGTATTTTAAGCGACTTTCCTTGAAATTTGTCGTCAACAGTAATTGAGAAAATGTGAAACCTCTTCATACCAACCAAAACAATCTCTCCTAACACGGATTTCTACAACCAATTTTATTTGAACAAAAAATACCAACAAGAGGGATACGCGGGTCGTCAATCAAGAAAGGTCCGTACGTAATTTCGGTTCACTACAGTTACCGTATCTGTCAAAATCACTATCCTTCCCCTAGGTGCTAATCCATAATCATCGCTACTGAGAGAGATTTTGATAACTAACCATATTAGATAGTAAATATCAATAAGCATAACTATTTGAATCGTCAATTAACGAAGGTCGTACGTAGTTACGGTGCCGTGCAACTACCGTTTCGACAAAAATTATATTATTGATCTTCCCTTGATCTGTGCTTCTTGTTTCTCACACCTGACGCTCAAAACTGTACTTTCGCCATCTGGTGATAATTTCTATTAGGATCGTCAGTTAAGGAAGGTAGTACGTAATTACGGTACCATGCGAATACCGTATCGACAAAAATCATGTTGCGGACTATCCCTTTCATCCATTCATCTCGCAAACGTCAACAATGCATTTGAAGAGACTTGGGAGCGTCCTTTTGTCCAGTATTTCCCTTTTGATTAATACTTCAATGGCATGCTTGTTTATTGGCTTTGTAAGGTTACAGCATAAAAAATACATAGGTTGAATTGTTTATTGTTGAATATTTTCTACTGATTTCACGTGTTAGGTGACGGTGGCAACAGCCGCGGCGAATTGCGTTCCAAACGGACCCGATGTTGTCATTCGAAGCACTCTGTTCACCACATTTTGCCACATCTCCCTGCTCCAAGTCGCCATGATGGCGTTGGGCGTCTGAATAGATTACTTTTGATTCGAAACGAAATTGTATAAAAAAAAGAAGCAATCCAAACCGTAAGAGTTCCTGAAACTGACAAGTGCTGAGGAGGAATGGGCGTGAAATCCATGGGCATATCTCGCCTACACATATTCTCTCCTGCTGCTCCTACTCCTGGCGCTCCTGGCGCTCCCATTCCAAGACATGTTGTCGTCACTGTGTTGCCAAAAAATTACGCAGGTCGTCCTCTTCGTTGCCATCGGATCTCGCACAACTATAGCAAACTTTTTCATACGAACTTTGCCTTACACTCAGAAATCAAGCAGATGAAAAAATTTGATTTTTTTGTCAGTGTTTTTTGATTTTTCAAAATTTTCATCTGAAAAGGATTGGCTCTCTTGAAAACTGAATGAAACAGCCAAATCATTTGAGAAGTGATTCTCTGCAGCAGCATATTGATTAGTTTCAAATTATGTTTCTAGATGTACACGAACAGAGTGCTAATCTCTTTCTACCATGTGAATGCCTCAATTTCTGCTTTTGGGTGCTGACGTTTCTTTTTGTCTACCTTATAGCTGTGGTCAATTCCCTTACATAAGTCGGCTTTGGAGAAGAGGAATACACCGGAAAGTTAGCCCAACAAACATTTCCACGACATCTCCGTGTTTCTCAATCATTCAAAAGTATGCTAATGGGAATCATTGTGAAGATAAGGTTTTATGACTCTCTCAAAAACTTAGAGCCATTTTCAGATTTTTTTTCAACATAAAGCGATTCTTTATAGCAGTGGAGTTAAATCGATATTCAGAGAATCTCTGGCTAGATATGGACAAAGTGCATGTAATCTCCTTCATGGATGCTGAAAGGTAAAAGACTTACTAGGAGCATCTGGGTTAACAAAAACCACAGGACAAGGTAGTGGTGTGTAGAGGACGTTGATGCCGAGCTGATTCAAAATGGTTGTTATTACAAAATCAGGAAGACCGGCGGCTCGTCCCTGCTGTTCAAGAACGTCGAGCACCTAAAGATCGATGTTTTCGTCAACTGAGAGAGTTTTTTCGTAGGTAGTTCGAATTTTTTTATGTAGAGCCTTCCAAATAGCTAAATTATTAGAATTTTGGCGAGTCATATAACAAGGAGTGTCTATCCATGCTTTTTTTTAGTCCAAAAATCCTACTTTCTGAGAATTTTGAACTCACCCTTGAATTACAAGACGCTTTACGAATGCTTGTGCTGAATCTGAATTTGGTGAAATCTGGGGAACCTGGGCCCGCGCTGCTGCATCTGCAGAGAACGCCATTGCTACTGGCAAGCTGAAGCCGGTAACGTTGAATCTCCATGTCCTCGATGCGGCTGAATTTGACGGATTTTGAGTTGATAATTGAGAATCGAACTTGTTTCATAATTTTCTTTCGTCTCACACATAATACCTGAGAGTGGTGGAATGTGTTAAACAATGAAATGAAGTACATGAATGAGTATTAATATAAATAGTGATAAGAGCAATATTTGAGAAAATGGGTAGGTCGGTCAACTTGTTCAATAGCAAGCATCTTAGGCTGATCGAATTCATTCGAAAACAGGTCAACAAGTCTGCATATGCCATTTTAACTTCAAAAGGAAAAAAATGTTTGTTGGAATGGGAATTGATTCAGAAAGAGTCACGAATCTTGTAGTCTCAAGTATACAATTGATAAACAAGTATAGTAGGTCAAATTGAGTTTGACTAGTGGAACAACACCAAAATTATTTCTGTTAAAACGTCACCCTCTAGATTAAACGTTTTTGTTTTGTAATAATGCACTAAATATATTAACCTTAGCTAAGGGTCGAAGTATATGGCTGCAAATGCACGTGATTACACCACAGAAAAAACTTTCTATCTAAAACCTAATCCACCTGGAAGTGTTCCACATCCCAGCACTGCACCGGTAGTCAGCAGGAAAATCAGGGAGCGGATTTGGTGGAAACCTTTGCCATGTTCCCCAAAATGAGTGTCGTAAGCAGAATCATTCCTAAATGATTGAAGAAGAAATCTACTGCTAAACTCAGAGGAGAGCACAACATTTCCGCTGTTCCGATCATGTGAAGGTTATGAGAAATCTTCTAATAGATTGTTTTGATGCTTCATTCAAGATCAGTGTAACCTAACAATGTATTTTGAGCCTTTCATGATGTCTATTATGAGCACTCAGACAATGGAAGGCACGTGTTTTTGGCTTAACAGTCTCGTCAGTTGCACGGTGCCTTTACAGGGGTAGATTCCTTAGAGACTGACTAAACACAAGCAACTGACGATGCTGTAAAGCGAAAACACTGTGACTTGATACTACACTGTATAAGTGTGCTAATAGACCTCATGAAAAGCTCAAAATACATCGTCACATGTGACGAATAGTTAGTGAAATAAAACGCCCGCCCGAATTTTCAACCTCGGAAGTACAAGTAAGTACGTGGACTTTGTCTTCTTCAGAGTCTTAGTAGATCAATACCGTTATAACCCATGGTCAGGTTGTTATAACCTCGTATTTTGGGTAATCAATGAAAACTGTGAACTTGTTCTCATCAGAAAAAAACGACGACTATAAGAATATCTCCATAAATTGGATAGGTCATTTCGCAATTACCCTTTTTCACAAGTCTATGTGAAAACGTACGAAGAGGCGTGCACTCCTACCTTCAGAGCTGGAAGGTGATTATGTGTGGGCTACAAGAGGTCGACAAGGAAAAGTCGCTTCTTTTTGAAATCCATGAGGCGTTCTAAAATATACGTGTGACCTCTCGAGGTTCTAAAGGCTCAAGCGAAGCTGCATTCTAAAGAAAAGATTACCCACTACAAAACCTTACGCACCGTTATCAGAAGGACTAAAATTGACATCAAAGAGAAAGAACGAGACACGAATTATCGAACGTGAATAACTAAACTAAGTAGCAAACAAAATAAACAAGTAAGAAAAATTGCAAATGATATAACAAATAATTCATGTACAAAAAATGAATAAGGTTTGTAATAGACAAGATTCCTTATGTTTTTACAAAATTTTAGCAGTGTTGTGATCAGTCAAATGCACTCAAGAGAATTGAGTGATAAGCAAAAACTTGACTCCATACGGGAGGTAAACCCGTGTTTACCCATTCCGGGACGCGTTCTACCACTAACACTATTGAGGCACCGCTTCGCCACCAGTCATTCTTCAGTACTCTGTCATAGCTATCAGCCACTGACCTCTAACAGGTTTAGGTTTGGTCGGATATGCACGTATGCTCTAGATAGCACTGCGAGAAAGTAATAAAAAAACCTAAGAAATCTCAAAGGTAGTTTTCCTTTGGACGGTGAAAAATGAGTATTCGATCTTATTCACTGGACCAAGTTTTTCGTAAAAGTGTTCATGATCATTCAAAAGCTTAAACCTCTGGCAAGCGCACTACGTGGCCGTTCTTCTAAAAAAAACCTTTTATAGAGCTGTAGCATCCAGATTTAAAATATGTTTCACATTTACCACGCGCTTTCTTCTTTATCTCACTTATATTTTGCTGGACAAAACTTCTTCGTTAGACAGCTAGTGCTCTTTCGATGGTACAATTCCCGAAAAACTCGGAAATGTGTTTGCTTCTTGAAAACAACCCTTTTAGTAACGCTGTACGAGAAGGAAAACATTTGTGCTTCAAACCTTGTCTGACAGAAAACTTTCGTTAGACTATTAGTAATCATTCGAAGGCGTAAGTTTCAATGATTCTAAAGCTACGCTTATTTCGCTGGAGCGTAGCGTTAAAATTAAGATCGACTTTCACTCATTCGGTGGCTTGTTTTCCGACTAATCCATGGGCTGAGGGTGGGGGAGAAGATCCGCGACCTAACGCGTTAGACATGTGGAGTGTAACTTGTTATTTAATTGAGAAAATTTTCTAAGCTTTGGTTTACGTTCGTACGCGTTCCGTGCTTCCAGCAAATTATACGCGATATAGATATGAATGTGCGCGGCATGTGTGAAACATAATTTTATTTTGCATGCTGCAGCGTTGCAAAAAGGACGTTTCGAGAAGCGGCCACGTGAGGCGTTAGCTAGAGATTTGAGCTTCTGAAAGACTATTTACACTCTAATGAAAAGTTGTTGTTCAGTAAACAGTTGGGCTGGCAAGCGATATGTGCTTACCCCACCAAACCTGTGAAAGGTTAGCGCCTGACAGCTATGATAGAGACGGTGGTGTAGTGGTAGCACGCGCTCCCGGTATGACTAAAATGTGGGTTCAACTTCGGTCTGCACTCAAATTTCTGCTCACCACTTTAATCCTCTTGTGCATAAATGAGATAGATAAACACATAGAATATGCGATCTTTTTCGTTAAGCGTACGAGATGAAGAAACAATCCTTTTCGCCGAACAATAATTTTTCATAGGAGTGCTAGCAATCATTAAAAAGCTCAAATCTCTGGCTAGACCCGTACGTAGTTGGTTTTTTTGAAAGAACCCTCTAATAACGCTGTAAAAATCGAAATAAAATTATGTTTTACATCGGCCGCGACATTCTGCTATAATGTTGCTGGAACGACGAAAAGCATATTGTTGTGTAGAAAAATCTTGTAGTATCGATGTCATGCGCCTAATCTGGAGATTCTTTCAATGCGGGGAAATAAATCATAATTGAATAACAAAAACTGGACTTCACTGCTATACGCCGAAGCGATAGCCGCATTGAATCCGCGTGCATTCCTCTATGGCGCCCACGCCCAATCCGTAGATTAGCAAAAGAACACATGTCCACGTATATGAGTCAATCTCATCTCACTGCAACATGGAGCGAGACGACTTTTTTAGAAAATGAACACAGCGCTGGAAACGCTAAATCTTACTCTATTAAATAATTACTAGCAGTCTAAAGGAAGAACACCGTACTGTGTGGATTGTGCGCGCGTAAAGCTTTTTTTTTTCTTTCGTTGACGCGTTACAATAAGACTTTTTCAAAAAAGGCCATGTACCACGCTAACCATAGATTTAAGCTTTTGATTGATCACTATGAGTGCCACTGAAAGTTTTTGTTCAGTAGTGAGATCGTTTCCTGATTTTGTGCCGTTTAACTGAAAATGGAGAATATGCATTATGAATATATGGAGAAACAGAATATGTAGAAAATGAAACAAGTAAGCCAACAAATGATTTATAATCCAAATAAGTAACTATGCATAAATATTAATGAAGAAACAGTAGTAAACAAACGATAAGTAAGCATAGGTAAAAAATAAATAGCCACAATCACCTGTAACAATTTGATCCGACGAGTTCGATTCTCCGTACATCACCCATGAATTGACGAGTCGATGGCTTGAGATGGTAATAAGACCGATTCTTCATTGCCGTCGATGATCCCACATCATCGCCTGTGGAACTCTCGTCACCACCTCAACGTCATGTACTGAAATCAGTGCTTATTTCCTCAAATGCTGTGGAAAACCACCTCCAGAATCATCGAAAGCCTCCGGGGCTTCATTGTCATAGAGCACTGAGGAGTCATCATCGAACGATTGCAATGAGGACGATGACTCCTCTGGCAAGTCCGATTCCTCGACTTTCATACTTCAATAGCCAGTAGTATCCTGTAAGACAACGAGAATTATCCAGAGACTGATAAACAAAACTCCAAACCTCGGGCGGGAATCGAACATGGGACTCATCCTCTACCGAGAGGATACCTTTACATAGCAGAAAAAACGATGAACGAACAGAAACCCCGGTAGTCCAGTGCTCAGCGCTCGCCCCTGCAAAAGATGGGAACCTGGTTCGACTACTGCGCGAGGATTTGAGTTTGCATGTCAACGAACATTCTCAGATATATAGTCATAACACCATGTTACTGTTCAAAAACGGTCAATTAGGAAACAATCCTCATAGATCTGGTATTTTCACGAATTATTCTTTCATACACATATTCCCCGGATCGCGGGCCCACCTTCTCTGCATCCACAGCCACAGGACACGAAAGCATGCAGTATATTATTGTCCTAATTGTGATAAGGATATCACATGTTTTGAGCTGTTAGGTCTAGTTCTCTATAGGCTCTTATCTCGTCCTAATGGGATTCATCAGTAGCACCCTCCCTCGCTTCAGGCAATCCCCTTAGACTAAATGATCCTTTATAGAGGGCTATATAGCACTAGACCTAAAGGCTCAAAACATGTCATAACCCTATTGGATTATGTCTTTTTGAGCGGGTCTATAAAAAAGAGGCCGATGGTAGGAGTATCTCAATTGTATTATCGTTGTTAGTTTTCCAATTATAACAGCTTAATATATTTACATATAACATACATACAAAATAATAATAGTACAGTTGAAACAATACAACAATCTATTCCACGCTTCCCCACGCTGGTATCAGAGATGCAGAGGAAGTGGGTTGATGGTCCCGAAAGGATAAATATGGTAAAATATGATATGAAACAATACTATACAAACAAATTACAAGACGATAAAAATTGGCGCTGAAAATATTTGGCGGATAAATTGTATTGCGAACAAAATTGTGCCCGCCCATAAAGAAAAACGGAATCATTTTTTGGAGTAGATAAATCGGGAGGCGATGGACAAGTGGTTAGTGAAGAATGCTATTAGGAACCAAGGTGCTGGTTCTGCCCCCTCTCGCACCACTTTCTTGCAAGCAATAAACGAGAGACCTACGAAGCGTCGACGACTGAAAGGAAAACCGTCTTGACCAGCACTCTGCAGCATTCTTGAAGAAAACGAATCCGTCTCAAGCAATAGTCGATACGACAAAAGAAATTGTCGAAGAGCTCTGTGGAGGACGACAGCGACGGTACGAATCGAGAATTACCTAGCTAAAGGACTACATGATAAGTTTTCTAGAATAGAAAAAAACCACAAATAAGAGATGAAGAGAGACGCCATGGCCGAGTGGTTGTGAAGCTCGCCGCCGCGCGCACGGGCTTAGCCCCGGCTCGACACTCTCCGGCAGTCAACAACGCCTAGCGCCACAGCCAGGCTATCCTCTAGATTGCAAGGAGAGTCGCTCAATCAATTTCATGCAACGTTCAAGAAGAAGACTACGAATGCAGAAGTACTGGGATCCGTATAATAAAAAAAAACACCAAGAAGACGAAGCACAACAACTAAAACAGATAAGCAAAAAAAATGAAGCACATATATAGTCCCAGCTCACGGATACTAAGAATACTCGTTCACACCACATTATACCGCTTGCTAAGGAAGCTGAATCGTAGAAAGTGGCCAGGAAGGGTTAATTGCAGTCCTCGCCGTATTTTAAGCGACTTTCCTTGAAATTTGTTGTCAATAGTAATTGAGACGAATGTAAAACCTCTCACATCAACCAAAACAATCGCTCCTAACACGGATTTCTACAACAAATTTTATTTCAACAAAAAATACCCACAAGAGGGATACGCGGTCGTCAATCAAGAAAGGTCGTACGCAATTTCGGTTCACTACAGTTACCGTATCTGTCAAAATCACTATGGTTCCCCTACGTGCTGACCCACAATCATCGCTGCTGAGAGAGATTTTGATAACTAACCTTATTAGATAGTAAATATCAATAAGCATAACTATTTAAATCGTCAATTAACGAAGGTCGTACGTAGTTACGGTGTCGTGCGACTACCGTTTCGACAAAAATTATATTATTGATCTTCCATTGATCTGTGCTTCTTGTTCTCAACACCTGACGCTCAGAACTGTATTTTCGCCATCTGGTGATGATTTTTATTATGCTCGTTAGTTGACGAAGGTCGTACGTAATTACGATACTTTGCGAATACCGTATCGACAAAATCATGTTGCGGACTATCCCTTCAGCCATTCCTCTCGCAAACGTTAACGATGCATTTGTATAGACTCGGGGGCGCCCTGTTGTCTATCATGCCCCTCTTAATTAATACTTCAATGGCATGCTTGTATACCGGCTTTGTAAGGTTGCAGCATAAAAAATACATAGGTTGAATAGTTTATTATTGAATATTTTCCACTGATTTCACGTGTTAGGTGACAGTGACAACTGCCGTGGCGAAATGCGTTCCAAACGGATCCGATGCAATCATTCGAAGCACTCTGTTCACTACACTTTGCCACATTTCCCTGCTCCAAGTCGCCATGATAACGTTGGACGTCTGAATAGATCACTTTTGATTCGAAGCGAAATCGTACAAAAAAAACGATTCAAACCGTAAGAGTTTCCTGAAATTAAGAGGTGTTGCTGGGGTATAGGCGTGAAATGCATGGCCATGTTTGGCATACACTCTGCTCCTTGAGGAGCTCCTGGTGCATTCATTCCAATACATGTTGTCGTCACTGTGTTGCTGAAAATAACGCAGGTCGTCACCATCATGGGCGAAGTAATCGCGCTAACTGCAACAAACTGCTTCATTCGAACATTGTTTCTCACTCAGCTATTAGGCTGATGAAAAAATTTGATTTTTTGTCATGTTTTTTTGAAATTTCAAAATTTTAATCTGAAAAGGAATGGCTCTCGTAAAAAGTGAATGAAACAGCCAAATCATTTGAGAAGTAATTCTCTGCAGCAGCATAAAATTGGTTAGTTTCAAATTGTTTCTAGATGTATATAATCAGTGTGCTAATCTCTTTCTGCATGTGAATGCCTCAATTTTTGCTTTGGGTGCTGACTTTCTTTTTTGTCTACCTTATAGCTGTGGTCAATTCCCTTGCACAAAGTCGGCTTTGGAGAAGAGGAACACACCGGAACGTTAGCCCAACAAACATTTCCACGACATCTCCGTGTTTCTCAATCATTCAAAAATATGCTAATGGGGATAATTGTGAAAATAAGGTGTTATGACTTCCTCAAAAACTTTAGAGCCATTTTCATATTTTTTTTTCAACATGAGACGATTCTTTATAGCAGTGGATTTAAATCGATATTACAAGAATCTCTGGCTAGAGATGGACGAATTGCGTATAGTCTCCGTATGGATGCTGAAAGTTAGAAGACTTACCAGGAACTGGTGGGTTAACAGAAACCACAGGACATGGTAGTGGTGTGTAGAGGACGTTGATGCCGAGCTGACTCAAAATGGTTGTTATTACAAAATCAGGAAGACCGGCTGCTCGTCCCTGCTGTTCAAGAACGTCGAGCACCTATAGAACGAAGTTATTCTCAGCTGAGAGAGTTTTTTTCGTAAGTAGTTCGAATTTTTTTATGTAGAGCCTTCCAAATAGCTAAATTATCAGAATGTTGGCGAGTCATATAACAAGAAGTGTCTATCCATGCTTTTTTAGTTCAAAAAACCTACTTTCTGGAATTTTGAACTCACCCCTTGAATTATAAGACGCTTCAAGAATGCTTGTGTGAATCTGAATTGTGCTGAAATCTGGGGAACCTGGGCCCGCTCTGCTGCATGTGTAGAAAACGCCATTGCTACTGGCAAGCTGAAGCCGGTAACGTTGAATCTCCATGTCCTCGACGCAGCTGAATGGTTGAGCAGATAAGTTGAGAATCGAACGTGTTTCATAATTTCTTTCGTCTCACACATAATACCTGAGAGTGGTGGAATGTGTTAGACAATGAAATGAAGTACATGAATGAGTATTAATATAAATAGTGATAAGAGCAATACTTGAGAAAATGGGTAGGTCAACTTGTTCAATAGCAAGCATCTTAGGCTGATCGAATTGATTCGAAAACAGGTCAACAAGTCTGCATATGCCATTTTAACTTCATAAGAAAATAAATGCTTGTTGAAATGGGAATTGATTCAGGAAGAGTCACGAGCCTTGTAGTTTTAAGTACACAATTAATAAACAAGTATAGTCGGTCAAATGAGTTTGACTAGTGGTAAACAACACCAAAAATATTTCTGTGAAAACGTCGCCCTCTAGATTACAACGTTTATGTTTTGTAATAATGCACTAAATATATTAACCTTAGCTAAGGGTCGAAGTATTTGGCTGCAAATGCACGTGATTACACCACAGAAAAGAACTTTCTATCTAAAACCTAATTCACCTGGAAGTGTTCCACATCCCAGCACTGCACCGGTAGTCAGCAGGAAAATCAGGAGCGGATTCGGTGGAACCTTTGCCATGTTCCCCAGACTGAGTGCCGTAAGCAGAATCATTCCTAAATGATTAGAGGACAAATCTACTGCCAAACTCAGTAAAGAGCACAACTTCCGCTGTTCAGAACCATGTTAGGGTTGTGAGAAACCTATTATATCGACTGTTTTGATGCTTCGCTTGAGATGAGTATAACCTAACAATGTATTTTGAGCCTTCTATGATGTCTGTTATGAGCACTTAGACAGTGGAAGGCACGTGCTTCGGCTTTACAGTCTCGTCACTTGCACGGTGCACTTTACAGGGGTAGATCCTCTATGAGACTGACTGAACAAAAAGGCACGTGCAACTGACGAGGCTGTAAAGCGAAAACACGTGTCTTGCACTGTATAAGTGTGCCATAATAGACCTCATGAAAAAGCTCAATTACATCGTCACATGTGAAGAATAGTTAGTGAAATAAAAAGCCCGTCGAATTTTCAACCTCGAAAGATACATGTAAGTAGTCGCATATTAAGGAATTCAGCGAATGTGATATTGTCACAGATGCAACAGACTAACTCTGCTATGTCTCTTCGGCATGAAATTCTGTCTTTTCCCACATTAAGAAATTTCGAAGGTACAAAACGCCGTCGTTACACTATCCATCTTAAGCATAAAATATTTGAATTATGGTTGGACTGGAAAGCTATTCTACTTCTTTCGTCAGAAACTTCGCAATAAAAGTCACACTTATTTAGCTTCTCCATTTGTTGCTGATGAAGGCAGTGTAGTATCAGGTCAAACATATCTGCAGTGTTTCGTTGAAGGATTCAGACACCGCACTGAGGTCGTTGCTCAAAAAAAAAATACTACTGACTTATGAGTGGTGAATTGCCTTGAGGGTACATTTTGATTGTACTAAAAATCCATTAAAACATTCAAGAGAAGAGGACATACCTTGAGAAGGCAAGCGTAGTAACACTGTGCTGCTTCTTCCTTGCCACATCGCAATAGTTGAATTGCTATTTATCGAAAAGTTTCGCCAAAACATCCTTTCTGCTCTTCCATACACCATCATAACCAGGAACTGAACGCTTGCAAAGAAGAAAATATCACTGCTGTAAGTTCTCACTTTAGCAGCCATGCAGTTTTGTATTGTTAATTCCACTTGCTTGTACAACATTTTCTTCTTTATGATTGGGAATTTCAGTATTTTTTCCTGAATTTTTGTATCTAGTAGGCCTGCTAAAGACTCAACAATATTGAAAACATGGCAGTGATGGATCGAGGTAAAGCGCGATTTTCATTCATTCTTCAAGTGGGTGCTGCTGCGGCATATAATGCTGCAATGGGATTGTTGGCATTGTTGAAGGCATGTGAAGAAAAAGAAAATCGAGAGATATGCACCAGGTGCGTTGCTAGCACTACACCGATCTTTCGTCTTCACACCACTCCTTTTTGACATATCTCATCGTAGGTGTCAGTAACGTACCTTCAATAGGTTTTGTCGGGTAAGCACATACCACATCAAACACAGTTAAGCTGAAAACCATCGTTTATATAACTCTTACACATTCTTAGTGCTTAGTGTTTAATTTTTAGTGCTTTCCCGCAATGTTATGATGGTCCGATACCTCGGTGGTGTGCCTGTGGTGTAACGGTAGCATGCGCCCTCGATATGAATGAAATGAAGGTTCAACTCCCGTCTGAGGTCATATATACGAATCGCAAGGTTGTGTAGCCCCCACAATCTTTTTTTGCACGCAGAGAAAACAAAATTTATCATTTGGCAGTTCGAACGAAGAAACAAGGATTTTTTTTTGTGATCAAAAAATCTGTGAGACCCAGGCAGCGAACTTGTAGCGATGCTGTTCTATATGAGTACAGCGGTTCCGTGATCAAGTTACAGAGTTACGAAGACTGACATTCGTCCAAAAATTGGTGTCGGACCTGTATAAGATTGGCCTAATTTTTTCATTTCAAATGCCTCGGTATGGCTATCCTCGGATACCATAACGCACTGAATCGATCATTATTCAAAAACATCGCAGGGAGAGCACATTATGTGGCCGTGTAAAATAATGTTTAAAAAATGATCAACAAATTGTGTTTCTAAGAAGCTTTCCATTTTTCATGCTTGGATGTTTTTAGTTTTTATTATTTCACTTTTTGCTTTTTTGCTCAATCACCTTTTGTATTATACAAGTTCTTAAACCACAGTTGTTATAGGATTTAAGTTGTTATAGGATTTATTCTAGAAGACTTCTAGATTGATCGCGTTTCAAGTATTTTCAATTGACAACTAGTTAAGGTTGCTTATACAATGAGTAAATATTTGCTGTCAACGGTTCAAATTCCACCCATAATAACGACTGTTCTACAGTTTTCATCTGCGGAAAAAAAGGCTTCCAAAATTTATTGTCTACCTGGCTATTCTTTCGGCCAAGTTTCGAAACAGCCCGAAAATATCACTTCTATGAGAAAGTATTGAAATTCTCTCGAAATTATCACTGTCACTATGTCCATTGCTTTGAGGTAATGATCAAGTCATTGAAACTTCCAATCGAATATAGTGTAGTGAAAACTCCCTTCACGGACTTTGTACAAATTAGTTGTTTCCTTGAGACAGGAGTAAAACATAATCGTCGCTGTCGAATCATCAGTTCCTTGATGGGTTTTTATGGAAGTGAATGAATGTGAATAAGCACCCTTGTATCACATTACTTGAATTGCTAATCGACGAACAGTTTAAAACATTCTCCTTGCACTTTCTATACGTCGCTATAACCAGGAAATGAATGCTTTTGGAGAAAATGTCACTGCTGGAATGTTATTACTTCAGCAATTGTACGAGATTTCACTTTCTGACATTTGTTTGTACACTCTGTTAGTTGTATATTAATCAGGCACTGTTCTTTCTAAGGTTACCATAAGACTACTACCTTAAAATTGTATTATAGTTGAATTAGTTAGAGATGTCACTGGATGAAAATATTTTTCTAGTTCAAATACAAAACATGTATTGAATAAACAGTGCGACCAAATGAGCGCACGGTACGAAAATGAGTTTGTGTCAATGCATGCAGCAACTTATTTGTTAAGCCAGCACGATTTACTGAAACGTTAAACACTATGAAAAGAAATTTTATTCATCAATGGAGTTTGCGATTAATAGGAATACAGCAAATTAATCAATGTGGAGGTTACTAGAACACACGTCTCATTTTTATTACGAACATCTTTCGAGCAGGCGGACATTGAATAATCCACAGTCAAGCAGTGTTTATTACATTATACACAGCAGGCAACATTGACTATGTGACATAGGTATACTTATTTTGAAGGTTTTTATATAAAATGTATGAAATGATCGGATAGAGTATTATTTGAGGAAAAAAAATTGAGAAGTCATAGAATATATTAGACGAAGAGATGACCAGTTAGTAAAATTGTGCTTATTTAGTGTAATAATATTCCAAGATCGAAACAGTAACGGAAATTCGTATGGAATGGTTCATGTAAGTTCAGATGAAAGGAAAAACTTGTTTCGCTGAGCTTCCAATGGATTTCTTTTCTTTGAATAATTCTTTCCACAAGAGTTATTTTTGAGCTATGCATGTGACCTCTGTGAGCACTTACACAGTGCAATACACGTGTTGCAGCCCTGCAAGCTCGTCAGTTACGCGGTGCCTTTCGTCTGAGCCAAGCCCTCTCGCGGGAGAAACCTAGAGGTTTCGTCGACGAAAGATCCGCATGCGGCGATAACTGTTAAGAGCACCAAACGGGTTTTGCTGTCTTGACTGGTGTGGTGAAAAATATCATAGGCCGCGCTGAAATTCCATTACGTCAAATAGTTATTTTTGAGCCAGAATACACAACACTTTCTCGTTTCCTTGTGTTCAGTATGATCAACTGAAGAGAGTGTTGTTTGATTCCAAGACAACGCTGGACGAAATCAGCGATGTGATAAAGTGAATTTTGATTTATCACTTTGTGAATCTAATTTGCTTCAAATAGACAGTTTTAAACGCCTTGAACTCAGAGATAAAGTAAAACAAAATAAAACGGATAAAGAGTAATTAATGCCAGAAGTACGTAACATAAGTAGAGGTAAAATTAATGATGCAGTTTAATGTAGAAAGAACATAAACAAATAAATGAACTGGAATAAGTGAAAAAAGCAAAGAACGAAACTGAAGATTTAGCTTGATGAAGGATTTGTACATCCTGACTTGACGCAAGTACATAAGATGCTGCACATCAGACGCCCTTCTCGTGGGGGTGAAGTGTAAATTCACAACTTAGAAAGCTTTCTCAAATTGGAAAGTGCCTGATCAAGGAACTACGTAATGTGAACTTGGTTGAGATTACTGATCGCCCCAATAGCCAGAAATTTGAATTTAAATATGCCATTTTTAACAATTTATCACTCTCAGCTGTACCTTTGCATTCGACTGCTCGTATAGGTCTCATTTAAAGCAATATAAATATAACCTAATAACATATCACTTTCAATTACCTCATATTCAAAGAGATCATGCCAGATATAAGATAGTAGGAACGTAATAGAAATAGATGCTAACAATACTAATTCTAAATACCAGTTTTTTGTTTCCAACTCAAGTGGTAGATTTTCGAGTATGGGGTGCCGCCCGTGTTTTTTGAAGCTAAACCGCACTCCCTACTAGGCTGGTATAGGACACGGACACATGAGGATGATCTTCAAATAGAAGTCACCATATTTTCCCGAGACATAAGATATTGGCGTGTAAGATAATGGAATCGTTCTGAATATATGTCATCACCAATCCATAAAGTAACCGTAAGGAGGAATGCCTCGTAGGCTTACGTGTTACGACACACTTTGTAGGACTTATTTTCATTTGAAAGGCTCATTCACAGCCCATATAATTTCTTCATTGTTGTTCTCACTTGGACAACTCAGTGGACAACTCATAATAATCGGTGAGTACGTTGAAAGTCGTTTTGCTCTTAATGCTAGTGAAATCCAACTTAGCTAATTTTTTCTTCTGAAGTAATGGAGGTGTTGGGCTGACTGAGATGTGGACGATATGATTTTTCCAAGCTTCAAAGAAGGCTAATGCGTTGAACGGCAGCTGCCGAAATAAATTGCATTATAGACAACTTCGAGTTTTAGCTTGAAAAACATGAAGTTCCACAAATGTATAGAATTTAGAGGGCACTAACACAGTCTTACTATAAGACATTGTGAGGGATTAAACATATGTTATAACACCAAGAAAATATATATTTTTCATCGGTAGTGACTATTGCGATTCGCGGACTGTTTTAGATTATATGCTGAGATTATTACTATTCTATTTATTTATTTACAAGACTCGTCATCACAGTTTTCATTGTGCAGATGCCAGTACTTCTAGCGTTCAATTCGTTTTCCGTCTTGTTCTTGATTGACGTAGAATAATGGTTGAGCATGGCTCCTTGCAATCTCCAGGTTAGCCTGGCCGTGGCGTTCCATAAGATGTTCTTCTTCACTGGTGGGAGTGGTGGGGGAGGGGTTAGCCTTACGCGCGCCATTACGAACAACCCAACCACTCGGTCACGGCGCTCCCTATGCTCAGATTAACCAGAAATTGAAAAGCTAAAATCCCTAAATTATTTGCGATGAGTACACGTTCTGATTCAAAAGTCTCGGGACTTACTTTCATACTGGAACGAAAGGCCATCAACCGATCGCCAAAAAATGATGATTCTCTGTGATTCCGATTATTGAATTTTCATACCTTAAGTAGTCACCACCAATTTGTAAATAGATGGAATTTTTCTATAAACGATAAGCAGAACTTCTAGCCTCGTTGGGAGGTGAACCACTTTTTTTCAATGGATTACTCGTAGAAAGAGTGAAAACAGCACAGAAAACCCACACTTTCAGAAGGGCTGTGATTAGTACTCATCCCCTAAAAAGATTGAGACCTGGATTTACCTCCAGCGGAATGCTCAGAACTTCGCATATCACTCAGTATTTTTAAAAATGCTTATATCATCGTAATCCTGCTAGAACGCAATAAAATTAAAAAGTTCTTGTAAATTATCTTCACGGATTGTCTCTTATACATTTGTTTGCATGACATATTTCACGGAATAGATTGGCCATAGTGCTGCATATTCTAGTTTGTGGAATAAAACCCATATACGTGACAATGCAGCTTCAAGGGTGCACTACAACTACATACTACTAAATCAGTGGCGTGGAATAAAAGCATAGAAAGTACTGCTTGCAGTTTGCGAGTGTATTTTGAACGACTTATAATGGAAGTTTGCTCACAACACTCCCCAGGACGTAGTGAGAACCTTCATATCAACCTTTATGATCCCTCCTAGCAAAGATTTCGATAACTAATTACATTCGACAAGAGCTATCCACAATCAGGACTAATTGAATCCTGGTTAACGGAAGTCCTCGTAATCACAGTGCGCAGCGACTACCGTGTCCACCAGAATTATAATAGTGTTACAATCTACAAAAAATCTTTATTTCAGCCCTTTATGGCCTTGTTATGAAGCAAGAATGCTGAGTGATATGTAAAATTTGATACCTTAGGCTGAAGTCGAATTCGCATTATACACGGTTTTAGGCTGATAGTGCTTGCCAGACGAAACCTGTTGACGGCTATTTGCTAGCAGTCTCGATACGTTGAATCATAGGAAGAGCGATGGGAGAGGGTGAGCTTTGACAGTGTAGTTAGTGATTAGCACGCACCTCGGTAAGGATAAATGCAGACAGCTAGAGGTTAAGAGTTTTGGGTACGTTTCCGTTAGATGATACGAGATGAAGAAACGACCTCTCTCTGTGGACAAGAACTCTTCATAAAGCTAACAACTCGAAAGACCGACTTTCTTGAAACCTCGGCATGTTAATAATATAAAACTTTGAAAATGGAAAGAAAAGCTTAGAAAACTAATCTTTATTTAAAGCTTCACGAGGTTGGTATCTTTTTCCCCAATCGGTTGTTCTTCTTTCCGGTCGATGGGTTTTCGCGTTTGCTTTGGCTGACGTTTCGGCAAATACGCCTTCTTCAGAGCCTGAACGTATTATTTGTTGTAGCTTTATTTATATGCCTATATAATAGGGAAAGAGAAAAAAATTATTTTGAAAATCTAAGGTATTGTAAGCGGCAATCGATTCAGGGAAAACCACTCACCTCACCATCTAATCCAGGGACCACCTATGTTGTTAGCGCCAGGGTGACCTATGAACCCGCCCCCATGTCACTAGGTCAAATTATGTATAGGTGTCAGCTGGGACCCATGCTAGAAAATTAATCTGATTAACTTTAATTAGTTCGAAACCGCATGTATGACCGGCTACATAATACAAAGGACTGCGTTATTTGTCCCAACGGTAGAGACGGTGGTTGCATGAGCGTAGGTACAATATACCTTATCTCTTGTAAGGACATGTGGTGGTGAATATATTGGCGAAACAGGCAGACCACTTCACATCCGCATTAAAGAGCACCTAGATGGAAAAACAAATAAAGACCCAGGTAAACCTCTAGGTACACACAGGATTCAAAGACACACACGATGACGACTTCGAGGTAGTAGTCAGAATCCTAGGGCACGAACCAAAGACATCGGCGCGAAAGACCCTTGAAGCTTTTTGGATAAATTCCAAAAACCCGCAAATGAACAAAAAGGGAGAGTGCCTTAACATAAACCAACCATATGGCACATTATCTCAGATTAATTTTCTAGCATGGGTCCCAGCTGACACCTATACATAATTCGACCTAGTGACATGGGGGGGTTCATACGTCACCCTGGCGCTAACAACATAGGTAGTCCCTGGATTAGATGCTGAGGTGAGTGGTTTTCCCTGAATCGATTGTCGCTTACAATACTTTAGATTTTCAAAATAATTTTTTTCTCTTTCCCTATTATATAGTCATATAAATAAAGCTACAACAGAATAATACGTTCAGGTCTGAAGAAGGCGTATTTGCCGAAACGTCAGCCAAAAGCAAACGCGAAAACCCATCGACCGGAAAGAAGAACAATCGATTGGGGAAAAAGATACCAACCTCGTGAAGCTTTAAATGAAGATTAGTTTTCTAAGCTTTTCTTTTCATTTTCAAAGTCTTGATAAAGATGTTAGTAATCATTCGAAAGCTCAAATATCTGAGTAACGCGGTACAAGGCCCGATTTCGAAAAAAAATTCTTTTTTGATGTATTTACAGATGGGTAGTCTTTGTGCTTCACTCACTCACAGTCACACACACAGGCACACATTTTCCTCTTAAGACAGCTCTCTGTTTAGACTACTATTAATCATTCGATAGTGTAGGATTCAGGGTTCCAACCCTGTACTTATTATGTTGAGAGACCGTTTGTCTACACTGTAGCAAAGAAAATAAAATTCATTAATGTACTTGAGAAAATGTACTTTGGCTAATTCACGGGCTGTAGGCTAGGACGGCAAGAGGGTCGGCGCAATCACCGATCGATTCTCTCTTCGGCGTGGTGAGGTCTTCGTTGAACAGTCAAGATCGTTTCTCAGCTCCGAAACAATTCCAGATTGAACGTCTGACTTTATAATAGAAAATCTTCGCTAACACGTTCATGTGCGTTTCGTGCTTCCAGCGAAATAATAGCTGAATTGCGCGGCCGATGTGAAATATCATTTTATTTCAAATTTTACATAGCCGTAAAAGAGTCTTTTCGGAAAGACGGCCACGTAAAGCGCTAGCCAAAAATCTAAGCTTTCGTTTTTTGTTTTCAATTAAACACCAGAACAAGTGATTACTAACACACTTGCCAAAAGTTCTTCTCCAGAGAAAGGGGTCATTGCTGCATCCTGCGCCGTCTAACGGAAAAGGACCAAGTTCTGCGTATCACTGAGCATTCTAGAATGTTGACGTTCTTCCAACATCCTAGATGTGCTTTTTCTTCCCACATCTGGCTGCTCAAGTTGTATTTACTGAAAGTGACTATGATATTTAATCGATAAATTAATCAGTGAAGGTTGTACGTAAATTTGGATACGCCGATTATCATTGATCAAAATCATGTTAGCTAACTTTCGTCCAGATAGATGCCCATTTTCATCTCACACCTAACGCTCGATACTGGTTTTCCCAAAGTAATTTCAAGTCTTGAGCAATGAGGTATTGTTTAAGCTCGTAATCCTACGAGGTTACAGCGTTTTCAAGCAGTAATCTGCACATTTTTATTATCATATGGGTTGCTTTTAGATCACTACATTGAAAACTTGTTCTAGTTGAATTAGTTAGGAGACATCAGATGAAGAATAATTTTTCGTAGTTCAAATACAAAACATGTATTGAATAAACGGGGTGCGGCAAAATGAGCAGACGGTAAGAAATAAGTTTGAATCAGTGCATGTGGTCATTTATTTCTTAAGCAATCACGAGTTCCTGAAACGTTAAATTTCATGAAATAAATGTTATTCGTCAATGGGCTTTGTGGTCATTAAGAATACAGCAAGTCAATCAATGTGGAGGCCAGTAGACCACAATTACATCTCATTTTGTTGCGATCAATTTCCGAGCAGATAGGCATCAAAAGATCCACAGTCAAACAGTGTTTATTACATTATACTTAGCAGACAATATTGTCTATATGAAAGTATGTTTTTGAGGCCGCTCATATAAAATAAATAAGTTTTATTTGATGCGAAAGAAAGCTAAAATTCGTAGAATGTTAGGCGAAGAGTTGGCAAGTTTGTAAAATTGTGCTTATGAAGTGTAATTATTCCAAGATAGAGACAAGCAACGGAAATTCGTTTAGAATGAATTATGTAAGTTTGGGTGAACAAAAAAAGAAGTTTCGCTAATCTTTTAACACAACCCACAACATCTTTTTGAGCCATGCATGTAGTCTCTATGGGCAGTTCTTAAGTGTAATACATGTGTTTCGTTCTTGCAGCTCGTCAACTGCACGGTGCATTTTGTCCAAGCCAATCCCTATCGGAGGAGAACCCCTCTCATGAAAGTATCGTCGACGAACTTTTTACACCCGCCAGCAAATGATAATATCACAAAACGGGCATGTTTTAATCTTTATGCTCATAACTAGTACCGTGGAATATATCATACCTTTTGTTTTGAGTGTTTTTTAGAGCACGTCTAAACTTCTGCGTGCCTAATAGTTATTTTTAAACCAGAATCCGCAACACTTTCTCGTTTCGTTGTGCTAAATGCTCGACCGAGGCAACGTTGTTCCGGTTTCAAGACGATGCTGGACGAAATCAATGATCTGGTAAAGTGAACGCCGATTTGATTTACTACTTAGTATACTTAATTTATTTCAAATAGGCAATGTTAGCATCTTGATCTCATAGATGAAATGAAATGTAATAAAACGGATAAAAAAGTAATAGATCGGAAAAGTACGTAACACTAGCAGAGGTAAAATTAATGATGTATTGTAATATAGAAAGAAAATAATCAAATAAGTGATAATGACGTGTGGTGAAGTTTAGATTTACGTCATAAAATATTTTCTCAAATTGGAAATTTGCCTGATCAAGGAAATTACGAAGGATTGATACACTAGTCCAATAGCTAGAAATTGTTTTCAGATATGTCACTGCTAACAAATTATCCTCTGAACTGTAGCTCGACATCCGGCAGCTTTATAGATCTCGTTCAAGACAATATAAATATAATCTAATAACATATCACGCTCAGATAATTTCTATTCGAAAAATAATAAATTATACAAAGTAGTAGAAAGGGAAGGGATAACATATATTGACATAGATATAATATATATTGACAATACTAACTGTATATCACAATTTTTTGTTTTCAACTGAATCAAGTGGATTTTTTCGTCTTCGACAGCCGGTACACGTGCTTCGACCTTGACAGTCTCGTCAGTCGGGCAGAACCCTTCATCTTTTAGCCAATCCCCTGTGGGTCCATCCCCCACACTATGAAGTAGAGGCGACGAACGATTTACGCTGTACTGGTGTCAAGCGAAAATCACTAGAACAGCAGTTTTGTGCACTCGATTGCTCTAGCCTGGTGTTAATCGTTCGTCGTCCAGACCTCTTAGTGTGGGGACTGGAGCACCCACATAGAATCACAGAGCATCTTCTTTTCAAATCAAATTTGAGTTAGTCGTTTAATTACACTTAACGTGACGAATTGGAGTTACGAGCAGAGTTGTCGTACTCATTGTAATCGTTCGACGGCGCTTCCTCGGTGCCCTATAGCAATGAAACTCCGGGAGCTTTCGACTATTCTGGAGGAATTTCTCTACCGTAATCAAGGAACTAGGTACTGAATTTAGCGCATGACGTTAAGGTGGTAAGAAGAGTTCTAAACGAGATGATTGGGAATGAAGAAATAGGTCTCATTACCATCATAGGCCTGGCAAGTGCCTGACAATTTATCGGTGGAGTACGGCAATCGAAGTGTTACATGTAATTGCATTTGCTTAATTATCTATCTTCCAGTGTTTTGCGGTAGCCAGACATGCTGTCAGGTAAGCTGCCCTGCTTGTCTGTGCATGCTGGTCTGGCCATCTGCCTATTCCACATCACACACGAGGCGGCCATTACAGTAGCTGAGTGAAATCTAACGTTGCGCGGTAAGCATCAAAATGACTCCCATGGTCCACGAAGAGCTAATACTCATCTGCTATTACCCATTTATATTCACACATTACTTGTTTAGTCTGTCATATAGTCTGTTTACTTATACGTCTATATTGTTATTCTACTAATTTATCCATTTCATCAATGCCTGGGAGGACTGAGTGGGGGCAAAAACTAGACCTCATACGAAAGTGGAGCCCGTGTTCCACCCATATCGGGTTCGCGTGCTACACCACCTGGGCAGCGTTTCGCCTCCACTTATTCCTCACCGTTGCTACCATAGAAAAGAAAAACTTAAACTCGCGGTGTTGGATTATCCCTAAGGGATATGCATTTGTCCTGAACTTTTAACTTCGTTTAAGGTAATTGAACGCATTTCTGGCCATCATAATGATTCGTGGGGAACTCCTGGTGCATCAAGTCAGTGCTGTTTATCCTCCAAGACAAATCTTAGCCTAGTCTGTTACTAATTTATCGAAGCTGGAAGGATGGATAATTTCGTGAGCCATGAGCGCGAAATTAAATAATCGACCTTATGTGCAACGCGGAGCGCCTCTATTCATTGCGTCACATTCATGCGAATTACGTGAAAACTTCTTCTAAAACACCGCATCTTTGAAGGTGAAAAGACTCTTAGATTTTCGAGTATGATGTATTGGCAAACAAAAGGAACAGACGTGATCGAAGATGTGGGGCGAGGGGGTGGAGGCACGCTCCTGTGTCGCTAAAAGGCAACCGGTTGTAGATTTCGTAGGGCTTTGTGATATTTGCACTGTTTGAATGACTGTACATCAATCATTTGAAAACCGCTTTTAAAAAAATTGCCCAACTAGTGAAACTTTGTTTTGTAGATGCTCGACGTTCTTGAACAGCTGGAACGCGCCGCTGGTCTCCCTGGTGCTGTAATCGCAGCCATTTTGTACCAGCTCGGTGTAAACGTCCTCAATACGCAAATAAATAGTTCACTCGCTTTAGTTAACCCAATAGTGAGTAAGTCTTCAACGTTCGGCATCCATTCGCGAAACTTTCCGCAAATTTCTGCGAAGATAATGTGATAACTGCAGCCTTCAGTGCTGTCTAGAATGCTCAGCTTGAAGAATTATCAGAGGACCTCGATATATTTCAAGCAGCATATGAATTCATCAATTGTCATGTAAGTTATTTCATTCACGCTTACTTGTATGATTGGGATATTGCGGAGGTGATGTGAAAACATTTGTCTGGCTAGTTTAACGTATCTTCGTGTTCTCCAAAGCTACATTTCCTTGAAAAGATTTCTCACAACCTCAGATAAACAGGAGGAAGTGTTTAGATGGAAAACTAAAAAGAAATTATCTCACCGTATAAAAGAAAAGGATCTCAGACTTCGTTTTGATGAGCTCTCCCATCTTATTCAAAATACATAATTGTAACTGACCCTTTATTAATACTACTTCGAACAATTATTCCGAAATGATTTGGCTAACATCATTCTATTATTGGATAGAAAAAAGCCGGGAAAATACAGATATAATTACCAATAACTACGACTACCCACTTTGTTTCACTTCTAACGAAATTTTGAGCAAAGCGTCTTAAACAGTTATGCAAGATAGGCGACCTGCGTCATATTTGGCATTACGATCACAAGATTATGTCTACGTGACAGCCAGTAATAATGTGCATGATTAACATCGGGCATGCTTTTAGTGCCCGTCCCTCCTCAGCACGTGTTCAGCTCAGAAACGCCGACTTCTTGGACTGTTTTTCTTCTTTGTATAACTTCGCTTTGAAACAGAAATAGAGTGCATCGAATGATATCATCGCGCCCGTTTGGAACGCACTTCGCCATCGCACTTGCCAACGTCACCTAAAACATGAATTCAGCAAAGCACATTTCGTAATGAATTATCCACTTGTGCGCTTTTCAATGCTGTAGCAGTACAAAGAGAATAAACAACTATGTCACTTGTGTATTGAATAGTCAGGGGAATTTTGTGCGTCAGAACGCGTTAATTTCTCTATATCTCGTTAACGTTTGCAGATGAGATGCACTCTTGTCAGAGGTGGTCAAAGAAACGAATCTTGTTTACAATTTTCTTGGGTTAAAAATGGAAACATACTCAAGGTTGGAAGAATGCTGTCTTTGATTGGTACAATGGAACAAATTTCTCTTGTAACCTCGTAGGCTTACAAACTTAGAAAGTACTCCAATGCTCAGGTACAAAAATTAGTTGTAGGAAAACCAGTATCGAGCGTTCGGTGTGTGACGAAGAAGGACATCAAGTTGGACGGAAGTTAGCTTATATGATTTTGATTGATGGCAGTCTACGCACACCAAATTTACGTACAACCTTCACTGATTAACTACTCAGTCAAACACTGCCGTCAGTTAATCATTCGAAAGCCTAGATTTCTGGCTAGCGTGATACGTGGCCGTTTCTCTTCTAAAAAACCCTTTTATGACGATGTAGATTTTACAATAAAATAATGTTCCACATCGTTCGCGCAACTCAGCTATTATTTCGGTGGAAGCACGAAAAGCGCATGAAAGTGTAGCGAAGATCTTTTATCACTGAATTTCAATCTGGAGTTTCTTCCAAAGCGAGGAGATAATTTCAATTGTTCAACGACGAAGAGACAACCGATCGGTGATCGCGACGGCCCTGCTGCCGTCCCAGCCTGCAGCCCGTGAGTTAGCTAAAGCACACTTTTCCTCGTATGTGAATATATCTTAATTTCCCTTTTACAGAGTAGATAAACGATCTTTTAAAAAAATTATCACAGCGTTGAAATCCTCGATTCCTATGTCGTCGGATGATTACTATTAGTCGAAAGAAAGAGATCCGTGTTGCGAGAAAGATGTGTATGCGTGTGCGTGTGCGTGTTTGTGTGTGAAACACAAAGGTTATCCATCTGTAACTACGTCAGAAAATGTCCTTTTTCAAAAAAGGAGCAACGTCCCGCGTTTCTCAAAGATTTAAGCTTTTGACTGATTACCAACACCCTTATGAAGGGTTCTTTTCCGAAGGGCGGGTCGTTTCTTCACTCGTGCCTTTTAACGAATAAGTACCCAAAACTCTTGACATTTAGCTCAGTTGCATTTCACCCCTGCCAAGGCACGCGCTACACTGCCAATGCTCACACTCTGCCGTCGCTCTTCCTACGATTCAACGTATCTAGACTGTCAGCAATCCGTCGACAACAGGTTTCGTCTGGTGAGCAAACGCTTGTGTAACGCGGATTCAACTTCAGCCTAAGGTTTTAAAATTTGCAATCACCCAGTATTCTTGATTATATAGGCATAGCTTTATAACACTGCTATAGAAGGACTGAAATTAGGATTTTTGTAGATCATAAAACTATTACGATTCTAGTGGATACGGTAGTCGCTACGCGCTGTAATTACGAGGACTACTGTTGACTGAGGATTCAGTTAATTGTGTTTGTAGATAAATCTTGTCGAATGTAACTAGTTTTCGAAAAATTCGTTGAAAAGGATCATAGTGGTTGATATGAAAGTTCTCAATACGTTCTGGGAAGTGTTGTGAGTAGACTTAAATTGTAAGCTGTTGAATACACTCATAAACTACAAATAGAACATTCTAAGCTTTTATTATACGCTACTGAGTTAGTAATATGTGAGCTGTAACATAATCTAAATCTTGTATTGTCACCTGTCCTGGTATTTTCATTTCGTCAAGTAGAAAATTCAGCACTATGACCATTATATTTTGTGAAATACGTCATGCATATACATGTGCGAGAGTCAGTCTGTAGAGATAATTCACATGTAATCCTCACCTTATCGCGTTCTAGCAGCATTACGATTTTATAAGATATAGTCCGAGTAGGCAGTAGTATCCTGTAAGACAACAAGAATTATCCAGAGACTGATAACATAACTTCGAACCTCGGGCGTGAATCAAACCTAAACTCATACTCTACTCTTCTGAGAGGATACCTTTGTATCGCAGAAAAAACGGTATTCCCAATAACGCAGTGGTAAGTAATCGCCTTGGAAAAGCTGGGACGTTGGTTCGACTCTCGCGCGAGGTTCAGAGCTTTGCATATCAACGAACATTCTCAGATATATAGTCATAACACCATGTTACTGTTCAAAAACCGTAAAATAAAAAAGAATCCTCATATATCACATATCTTTACGATTGATTCTTTCGTGTACATATGTATGCGTACATAATTTTAATAATTAAGTCCACCTCTTGCGAGACTGCGAGCCCATCTTCTGTGCATCTCTAACCCTAGGACACGAACGTATTGAAGTATCATTTTATTATGTTGATTGTATTATTTTCATTGTTTTTTCCAATTATAACAACTTAATATATTTACATATAACATAAAATACGAAAATAATAACAGTGCAGTTGAAATAATACAACACTATATTCCATGCGTCCCCACGCTGGCGTTAGAGGAGCAAAGGAAGTGCGTTAATGATCCCGAAAGGGTTAAATGTGGTAAAATATGATATAAAACATGCTAAACAAACAAACTACAAAGACAATAAAAATTGATGTCAAAATTTTTCGTGCTGGGCTAATGTATGTGACAATTTTGTCTCCACCTATTAAGAAAAACGAAATCATTTTACGGAATAGATAAATCAAGAGGGGAGGGACAAGTGATTAGTGAAGAAGGCTATCAGGGATCAAGGTGCTGGTTGTGTCTCCTCCCCCACCACTTTCTTGCAAGCAATAAACGAGAGACTACAAAACCTTTGAACAGCAAGGAAAATCGTCTTGACCAGCACTCTACAACATTCATGAAGAAAACTATATCCACCTCAAAGTAATCTAAACGACAAAGAAGTTGCCGTAGAGCTCTGTGGAGAACGACTGCGACGGAATCAATCGACTAGGAGAACCAACTAGCTAGAGGACTACATAATACATTTTTCTAAAATGATGAAAAAAATCTCAAATAAAGGATAAAGAGGGGCGCCGTGGCCGAGTGGTTGTGATGCTCGCAGAGGACGCGCTCGGGCCAAGCCTCGTCAACAACACTCCCGTCAGTCAACAACACACGCTCAAAAGTCACGGTCAGCTGCAAGGAAATTCGCTCAATCAGTTTTATGCAACGTTCAAGAAGAAGACGAAGATACGAAATGATTTCTAGAAGTACTTGGATCCCAACAGCGAAAAAAAACACCAGGAAGACGAAGCAAGATAAGTAATACAGTCAAGCCGAAAAAAAGAGTACATGTAAAATCTCAGCTAAGGGATTACAAGAATTCTCGGGCACATCACGTCATACACGTTTTACTAAGAAGCAGTAGCGTGGAAAGCGCCCAGGAGAAATTAATTGCAGTCCTTGCCGTATTCTAGGCGAATTCATTTTGGAATTGCCGAAAACAGTAACTGAGATAAATGTAATACGCTTCACACAGACAAAAACCATGTCCCTTAACAAGGATTCCAGTAAGTAATTATATTTGAATAAAATTAGCTGTAAGAAGGATACAAGGGTCGTCAACCAAAGAAGTTTAATACGTAATTTCGATTTCCTACAGTTACAGTATGTCTCAAAATCACTCTATCGTTCTCCTTCGTGCTAATCTATAAACATCTCACTTAAGAAAGGTTTTCAAAATTAATCGCTTTCAATAAGAATATCAGTCGGCAGGACTATTTCAATCGTCAATAAACGAAAGTCGTACGTGATTACGGTAGGCTACGACACCGTAACGACGAAAAGCATGATGCTTATTATCGCTTTATCTAAGCGTGATTGCTCTTCGCACACCGAACTCCAGAACATAGTTTTTCGACAGCTGGTGATAGCTTCTCCATCTCTAGAGTACTTTGTAAGCTGCACCTTTTTAAAATTGCAGGAGAAGCTCTATGCTACATCGTCACAGCAGCATACATTTAAATACAGTATTCTTTCCTTACTTCTGACTTTGACTCATGAAAAATCGAAGGAGATCGAATAACCAAAGTTCGCTAGGAGAGCTCAGCATTTGCGAACGTTAACAATGCATTTGCAGAGATTTGGGGGCGTCCTGCTGTCTATTATCCATCTTTTTAATCAACACTTCAATGACATGCTTATTTTATTGGCTTTGTTAAGGATAAGGATAAAGCTCTCGGCGTTGATCAATCCCTGAGGGATGCGCCATGCATTCGACTTCAATTTTAACTTCGTTTGAGTGATTGAATGCATATCTGGCCTTTACAATGACTCGCGGTGGCCCCCGCTTGCTACTTATCCTCCCAGACAAGTCTGAGACCTGTCTGGTACCAATTTACCGGACCCCCGGAGGGATGGATGGCTTGGTGAGCCATGAGCGCGAGATCGAACCGTTGACGCTCGTGTGCGGCGCAGATGCACCTCTAACCACTGCGCCACATGCGCTCATTGGCTTTGTTTTAGGTTACAGCACAACAAATTTCATAGATTGAATAATTATTCTGAATATTTTCCACTGGATCCACGATGTTAGGTCGACTGGATGGCAACTGCCGTGGCGAAGTGCGTTCCAAACGGAACCGTTGTTATCATTCGAAGCACTCTGTTCACCACACTTTGCCACATTTCCTGCTCCACATCGCCATGATGAGATTGGAGGTCTAAACACATACTTTTGCTTTTAAGTGATGTTGCGCAGTAAAACAGTGCAAACCGTGAGAGTTCCTGAAATTGATAAGTGCTGAGGGGGAATTGGCGTAAAATCGATGGCCATGTTTAGCCTACACATATCCGTGTCTGCTGCGTGCCAATCCTGGCGCTCCCATTCCAAGACATGTTGTCGTCACAGTGTTGCCAAAAATGACACAGGTCGTCCTCATATCGTTGCCATTGGATCTCGATTGACTGCAACAAACTTCTTCATTCAAACATTGCTTTTCACTGCAAAGTCAGACAAATAAAGAATAGGTTTTTTGTCGGTGTTTTCTGATTTTCCTGAGTTTTTATTTGAACACGGAATGGCTCGTGTAAAACACTGAGTCAAATAACTGATTCAATTCAGAGTAATTTTTTGTAGCTGCATAGTACTGGTTAGTTCAATTTATGTTTTCAGTATAAGTGATTGAAATGCTAACTAGAACACAGATCGAAATCTCTTTCTGTCATGTGATACTCACATTCTGGTTTGGGCACTAACATTCTTGTTTGTCTACGTCATAGCTGAGGACAATCCACTCAAATAAAGCTGGCTCTGGAGAAGACGTACACACCGGAACATCAGCCCAACAAATGTTTTTACAACATCCCCATGTTGTCTCAATCATTCAAAAATATGCTCATAAAAAATGTGAAAATAAGGTTTCATGACCGATCCCAAACAGTTTAGAGCCATTTTCAGACTTCTCTTTTCAAAATAAGACTATTCGCTACAGTATTAGCGTTGAAACTGATTTCTAAGAAATCTCTGGTTAGATATGGACGAATTGCGTGTAATCTCCGTAATGGATGCCTGAAAGTTAGAAAACTTACTAGGCCATTTGGGTTAACAGAAACCAGAGGACATGATAGTGGTGTGTAGAGGACGTGATACCGACCTGACCCAAAATGGTTGTGATTACAAAATCAGGAAGACCAGCAGCTCGTCCCTGCTGTTCAAGAACGTCGGCACCTGCAGAACGAAGTTTTCTTTAACCGAGAGAGTTTTTCGAAATGATTGCAATTTTTTGTAGATCCTTCAAAATAGCTCTGATATCAGAATGATGACGAGTCATATAACAGTGAGTGTCTATCCATCCTTTTTAGTCCAAATAACCTGCCTTCTGAGAATTTTGAACTCACCCCTTGTACTATAAGACGCTTCACGAATGCTTCTGCTGAACCTGAATTCGGTGAAATCTGGGGAACCTGTGCCGCGCTGCTGCATTGTAGAGAACGCCATTGCTACTGGCAAGCTGAAGCCAGTTACATTGAACTCCATGTCCTCTACTACCTATAATTTACAGATTTTAGCTGATAAGTTGACAATCAACATGCTTCATAATTTCTTCCATCTCACACATAATAACTGAGAGTGATGAGATGTGTTAAACAATGAAATGAAGTAAATGAATGAGTATAATATAAGTAGCAAAAAGAACAATATTCGAGAAAATGAGCAGGTCAAGCCTGTTCATTAGCAACATCCTAGGCGGATTGAACTGAGTCGGAAGCAGATCAATAAGTCTACATATGCCTTTAACTTGATAAGAAAAAAATGTTCATTGAAATGGAATTGATTCAGAACGAGTCACGAGCCTTAGTAGTCCAAGTATACAATTTATGAAAAGTAAAGCAGACCAATTTATATGAACTAATGACAAACAGCACCAAAATTGTTTCTGTAGAAACGTCGTTCTCTAGATTACGAGATTTTGTTTTGTGATAAGTACTAAATATATAACCTTAGCTAAGGGTCCAAGTATATGGTTGCAAATGCACATGATTACACTACAGAAAGAATTTTCTATCTAAAAACCTGGTCCACTGGAAGTGTTCCACATCCCAGCACTGCACCGGTAGTCAGCAGGAAAATCAGGAGCGAATGCTGTTGGAACCTTTGCCATGTTCCCAGACTGAGCATCGTAAGCAGAATCATTCCTAAATGATTAGAGGACAAATCTACTGCACAAACTCAGCAGAGAGCACAACGATTCGCTATTTCCGAATCATGTGAAAGTTGTGAGAAACCTTTTAATCGACTGTTTTGATGCTTCGCCTAAGATCACATAATCTGACAATGTATTTTGAGCCTTTCATGCTGTCTATTATGAGCACTTAAACAGTGCAAGGCACGTATTTCGGCTTTACAGTCTCGTCACTTGCACAGTGCGTTTACAGGGGTAGATCCCTTAGAGACTGAGTAAACAAAGAGGCACCGTGCAACTGACGAGGCTGTAAACCGAAACACATGTCTTGCACTGTATAAGTGTGCCATAATAGATCTCATGAAAAGCTCAAAATACACCGTCACATGTGAAGATTAGTTAATGAGATAAAACACCGTCGAATTTGAACCTCGGAAGATACATGTAAGTAGTCGCTGATAAAGAATTTAGCGAATGTGGTATGTCACAGATGCAGCAGACTATCTCTGTTATGTCTCTGCGGCATGAATACTGTTTTTCCCACATGTAAGAAATTCTGAAGAGTACAAAACGCCGTCGTTACACCATCCATTTTGTGCAAAAATATTTGAATTATGAATCGATTGAAAGACAATCTGCTTCTTTGTCAGAATCTTCGCATTAAAAATCACGCTTATTTAGCTTTCCAATTTGTTGCTCATGAAGGCAGTGTAGTATCAGGTCAAACATATCTGCGGTGTTTCACTGGAGGATTCAAATACCGGACTGAGATCGTTGCTCAAAAAGCTACAACTGGCGTATAAGTGGTAGGACTGCCTAGATTGTTCTTTTGATTACGATGAAAGTTCATTAGAATGTTCGAAAGAAATGGACATACCTTGAGAAGACGATCGGAGTGACACTATGCCGCTTCCTCCTTTGCCACATTGCAATAGTTGAATTGCTAATCATCGAAAAGTTTCGCCAAAACATTCGTTTTGCACTTCCATACACCATCGTAACAAGGAACTGAACGCTTGCAAAAGGAGAAAATTTCACTGCTGTAAGTTCTCACTTCATCAGCCATGCAGTTTTGTATCGTTAATTCCACTTGCATGTACACAATTTTCTTCTTAGTGACTGGAAATGTCAGACTTTCTTCTTGAATTTTTGGATCTAGTAGGTGAGCTAAAGACAATAATATTGAAAACATGACAGTGATGGATTGAAGTAAAGGGCGAATTTCATTCATACTTCAAAGAGGGTGCTGCTGCAGCACATAATGATGTGATGGGACTGTTGACATTGTTGAAGACATATGTAGAAAAAGAGAATCGAGAGGTATGCAAAAGGCCAGTCTCAGACGGAGTTGAACCGCTCCTCAGCTAAACCAGGGCGCTTTCCAGCACTATACCGATCATACGGCTTTGCACCACTCTTTTTTTTGACATATCTCATCGTAGGTGTAAATAACCCACCTTCAAGAAGTTTTATCGGGTAAGCACATAGTACATACACCTGATTAAGTGAAAGCCTATCGCATTGGTTGAATTGCTGATCGACAAAACTTTGCCACAGCATTCTCTTTGCACTTTCCCATACGCCCACCATAACAAGGAAGTGTTCGCTTATGGAAAAAATTTACTGCTGCAAAGTTATTATCACAGCAGTCGTACAAGATTTCATCGTTCTTCCGTGTGCATTTGCACTGGTTTAGGCAAATATCTATTAGACACCGCTCTTTCTAGGTTGATATAGAGCACTTACTACATTGAAACTTGTTGTAATCAAATAAGTTAAGCGCTGCCAGCTTGTGGATAATTCTTATATAAATAAAAAAGTATATATTGAATAAACGGTTTGCGACAGAATGAACAAGCAGTAAGAAAATGAATTTGTGTCAGTGCATGTAGTCATTTATTCGTTATGCACACGATTTGCTGAAACGTTAAACATAAAAGAATCTTGGTCGTCATTGACCTTCATGATTATTACGAATACAGCATGTTGGTCAATGTAGAGGCCAGCAGAATAAAGTTTCATCTCACTTTATTAGGAGCACCTTCCGATTAGGTGGGTATCAAAAAATCCACTGTCATGCAGTGTTTATTATATTACACTCAACGGAGAACGATGACGATATGCTATACGTATACTTATCCCAGGAGATAGTATATACAAAAAGTATAAAATGATTCAGATCGAGAATCATTTGAAGTGAAAGAAAACTGGAAATCTATAGAGCATCAGACGAAAAGTTGGCATTTACGATGCATTTTCATGTAGTGTAATGATATTCGAAAATTGAAATAGGGAACGGAAATTTGTAAGGAATAGATCACGCAAGCTCAGATGAATGGAAAAACTCGTTTCGCTAAGCTTCCAATAAAATCATCAGCACTTTTTCGTTCCGTTGAGTTCAGGATGCTCGAGCGAAGACAACGTTGTTATGACTCTGAGACAATGCCGGACGAAGTCACTCACTTATTGAAGTGAATGCCGATTTGATTCACCACTCAGTGAATCTAATTTGTTATAAATATACAATGTTAGCACCTTGAATTCATATGTCCATATATAAAGAAAAGAATTCATATTCATATGGAAAAATTTATATAATTCATATATAAATAAAAGTGTAACCTCAGTTGGCGCGTCTCACTCTCATTAAGGGGATACTCGTTTCTCACAAGAAGTACTAACAATGCAGAAACCTCCCTAGTGTAGTGAGCGCGCATTACTCTCAAAGGGGGGACACAGATTCAGCTCCCTGGAAAGTCAGACTTTGCATATCATCCATATTTTCCATAACACTGTTACCATGAAATAAAAAGAATTCTTGCAGATATCATCTCAAGATTGTTGTCCTCTAATTATTTCACGACATGACCATAGGACTGCCTATTCTACCACATAAATAGAAACCCAGATAGGGGACAGTACAACTTCTAGAGTATACAGTCTACATACTACCAAGGCCAATAGCGCATAATAAAGAGACTAGAAAGTGGTGGTTGCAGCTTCTGGGTGTATTCTCAACTACTTTACTGTGTAAATTTGTTAACAACACTAGCCAGGACCAGTGCGAAAACCTTCACAATAAGCTCTAGTCATCGTTGCTGTCAGAATTTCGATAACTAAATCATTCGACAAAAATATCTGCAAGCACGATTAATTGCACCGTCAATCAACGGAAATCTACCTAACACAATGTGCAACGACTACGGTATTTATCGAATCATAATAGCATTATAATCTACAAAAAATCTTCATTTTGCCTCTTTTGTAGCAGTATTATGCTGTTATGACTATACATCCAAGAAACCTAAGTTATATGCACCTCAAAACCTCTAGCGGGAGTAGAAGTAGCGCTCATTTGGGTTTTATGACGATACGCGCTTACTAGACGAAACCTGTTGACGGCTGTTTGCTAACAGCTTTGATACGTTGAATTGTAGGAAGAGTGATAGCAGAAGGAGAGCTTCGCTAGTGTACTTATTAGCGAGCGCCTCGAGAAGGATGAAACGCAGACCAGCACCTCTCGAGGCTAAGAGTTTTGCAGAGCACTCAACAACCTTGTATTTCGGTTCTATTCATCCT
>JAHQIW010003289.1:0-88634 GCA_019055375.1 Parelaphostrongylus tenuis | reverse complement strand
GGTTCATTTCAATAGAGAATAGTATCGAATTGACAATTTAAGTCGGAGTCTGCAACTAATCAGTTCTAAATCCTTGAATTCAGCTGCGATGAGGGACATGGAGATTCACACGTTACCGGCTTCAGCTTGCCAGTGGCAATGGCGTTCTCTACTGCAGCAGAGACACGGGCGCAGGCTACCGGCAATTTCACCAAGTTTGAATGCAGCAAAAGCACTCGTAAAACGTCTTGTAATACAAGGGGTGAAGCTCATAGTTTATAGGAAAACACTTATTTTCGAGCAAAAGATGGCAATCGACACCACCAGCCACAGCGCACGCACGGCGAGCAGTTCGTTGTGCTATGATGTGAATGGCTGAAGTTGAACAGTGGGAATAAGGTTAGTGGCTTGATGTCCTCCTAAGACGCTTCACAGCAGTTTCTTAGCTTTTTTTGTGCACTAGTTAGTCGTCATCAGTCTCATATGCGTACACATCACTAGCTAATATGCTCTACATCACCATATCGCACCATATTTATATCGTAGAATAGTAACACAAGCGATGAAATAATGTATTCATCACCATTTATTCAACAATCTACAACTTATAGCGAAACACATAGGCGGTATAACATTTGGTATCACAATACACATAAACTAATATATTTACTTATGACATACATACATTCACAATATTAACAAAAATTCAATTTATGTTACAAATACAATAGGTTTTATGTATAATCTGGTAACATATCTTGAGCCTTTCATGAGATCTGATAAAGCCTTATACAGTGTTGAACACGTGTTTCGCCATTACAACCTCATCAGTAGCACGGTGCCCTTCGGTTCAGCCAATCCTTTACAGGGGAATTTATCCCCATATTTGAATGAATCGACACCGAATCATTTCAAGTCACCGCATGTCAGGTGGAAAAATCCCAACATGCGTGACCATTAGTTCATCATTCATGGCTGGTAAAACAAATCATACCTTTACATTCGACTTTTTTACAGAGCTCATTCAAAACAGTACATAATGTGGTAACATGTACACAGTGAATCTTCAAGAACATCCATTTCTTGTGCACAAACTGCAACTACCTAGTATCGCTGAGGCAACAAATTTGATATCCGGAGTTATAACATTCCAACCAGAAATGTGTTTAACACTGACTGTCCCTAAAAATGTTTTTAGCATAATCTTGAGCATGCTGAGAACCTTCACTGAGCGACAACTTTAGGCAGCACTCAACGCAACGGTGACGTTGATCACATGGACACCGTTTTGAGAATGCGGCTAGTAATACACTGTAGAAATTACGTCTCCGAATTTAAACTTTACAACTGTAGAAAATATGTTTCTGATTTTAACCTTCACAACATCGACGAAAGAAATGCGAAAAAGGTTGGATATGCGTTTTTAGATCGTAGATCTTTCTCTGTTTCAAACGTAGTGGATTTTATGACAACTGATCGCTTTTCTTTGCTATAATTAAGTCCATGGATGAATCTTTGAATACAATCGACAACAAAGAATCTTCTACAGAGCGTCGTGAGGAAGGGGGAGATCGAACTAGTAATCTTCTTCGCAATGGCCTGCTTTACTAACTACTCGGGCTATAGATTGCTCTCCCTGCGCGATGTCGGGGGTGATCCGGTAATCTAGGAGGTGTGCGATGTGCTGAATAACTCGTCATCAGAGCAATCTTGAAAGTACTCGGATGGTTCCGCATAAGTTATTTGAGAACACTTTCACAGACATTTTTTTAGCTAGCGAAAAATTGACTTTATAGGTCACCGACGTTCTTGAACAGCAGGGACACGCCGCTGGTCTTCCTGATGCTATAATCGCAATCATTTTGGGTCAACTCAGCGTCAACGTTTTCTACACACCACTACAATGTCACAAAGTTATGATTAGTCCAGCAAATCCTAGTATGTTTTTGACATCAACTACTCGAATGATTCTCTACAACTTCACACAATTTCCGCGGAGAAGTTCAAGGAAAACCGTCCCTTGTTGAGTAATGTCCTGGACTGTCTTATGTTATGACATAGCCGAATATGGCATGAACTGTCAGGGGACGTAAATAAATATTGCTATTTTTTCCAGGAGTACTCATCTGACTTACTGAGCTTAGACGATGTTGTTATGAAAACTTCAATGCGGTTAATCTGCTTCGGTGCCTTGGCTTTCTTCATGTCAAATTGACTTGAGTAAACTGCCCATATCACGCCACAACTAAAGAAAAAAATTCAAGTACTCATAATCGAAAATGAGATGCACATATAACAACAAAATTTTCGACTTGTGATTCGTGTTGATATGACTTGTTTCGATGATTGACTACTCTAATTTTATTAATTTGAAGAATCCTTGTAAGCGACCATTCATACAATTTTGAAAAACTATCTCCAAATGATTTGGACCAATCTATGCAACACTTTTACACGAGCCGTTCTATTGCTGAGAAAAATCAATTGAGAAAATGTGTAAATCACCAAGAGAGTTGTAATATTCATTTTTGTCTGCCATTACTTAAAATCGACGTTTGGAAGAAGAGGACTATTGCAGTAAACCAAGAAATGATGATTACAACCTGCGTAATCGTCGACAACACAGTGACGACGACATGTCCGCCAGCACCACCGCCAGCAGCACCGCCAGTATTAGGGCCAGCAGCGGCACCGGTAATGTGTATGCCTGCCACAGGCGTGAATTTCGCGCCCATTCCTCCTGAGCACTTATCGATTTCAGGAACTCTCACGGTTCGAGCTGTTTTGTTTCCTTTTTGTACAGCTTTGTTTTGTATGCAAAGGAATTTCGTTCAGACCTCAAACATCATCATGGCTAATTGGAGCAGAGAAATGTGGCAAAGTGTAGTGAACAGAGTGCTTCGAATGATAACATCAGGTCCGTTTCGAAACGCACTTCGCCACGGCATTTGCCACCGTCACCTGAAACGTGAATTTAGTACAGAACATTTATTTATGAATTATTGATCTTGTGTAATTTTTATGCTATAACCTTACAAAGCAAATAAAGAAGCATGCCGCTGAAGTGTTCAATAGCCAGAGGAAATTATGTGCAACGGAATGAGTCAAAACTTCTAAATGTAACGTTAACGGAGTTATATATAAGGAGTGTAAGGCTCCCGAGAGAACTGACTAAAAAAAGATCGACAGACGACGGGTTCTGCCCAGCTGAACGTTTTTGATATCTCTATATGTATCGTTAACGTTTGCAGATGAGATGCACCTTTGTCAGAAGAGTTAAAAGATACCTTTCCTTCGAGTGCTTTATTGAGACCCACGCTCAATTTTCAATAGATCCTTTTCATTATTATTTGAGCCAACATGTCATGTGGTCTGGTAAAGGCTCTTGTACAGCCCGAGACACGTGTTTTTCGTCCTTACAGACTCATCAGCCGGGCAGAACCCATCGTCTGTCGATTTTTTCATAGTCAGTTCTCTCGGGAAGCGTCACACTCCTTATATATTAGTTATCGACGACCTACGCTTTACACTCTAAGTCAGGTGAAAACATTCACCCTAACACAGAGTGTTTTTCGCACTTGATTGCTAGCTGGCTGGTATTTTTATCATATTATGCCTTTCCTTCGAGTGCTTTATTAAGACCCACGCTCAAATTTCAATAGATCCTTTCATTATTATTTGAGCCAACATTTCAATGTGGTCAGGTAAAGGCCAAGGAAAGGTATAATATGATAAATACCAGCCAGCTAGCAATCGAGTGGCGAAACACTTTGTGTTTAGGTGAATGTTTTTACCTGACATAGACTGTAAAGCGTAGGTCGTCGCGATAACTATATATAAGGAGTGTGACGCTCCCGAGAGAACTGACTATGAAAAGATCGACAGACGACGGGTTCTGCCCGGCTGATGAGTCTGTAAGGACGAAACACGTGTCTCGGGCTGTGCAAGAGTCCTTACCAGACTACATGACATGTTGGCTCAAATAATAATGAAAGGATCTATTGAAATTTTGAGCGTGGTCTTAATAAAACAATCGAAGGAAAGGTATAATATGATAAAATACCAGCCAACTAGCAAACGACTGCGGAAAACACTCTGTGTTAGGTGAATGTTCCACCTGACATAGAGTGTAAAGCGTACGTCGTCGATAACTATATATAAGGAGTGTAAGGCTCCCGAGAGAAACTGACTATGAAAAGATCGACAGACGACGGGTTCTGCCCGGCTGATGAGTCTGTAAGGACGAAAAACACGTGTCTTGGGCTGTACAAGAGCCCTTACCAGACCACATGACATGTTGGCTCAAATAATAATGAAAGGATCTATAGTAACGTTAACGTTGCACGTCTGCAGATTGTGTATTTGTGTGACGGAATTGAAAATTCGGTTTTCGTTTTGAATTCTTCGAAGGTTCAGAATCAGGATGTACTTAAGGCTGAAAGAATGCTGTATAGCGAATATAATATCAACGGCTATTACGACCAAACCAGGCCAACTCTCAAGAATTCCGATGATTTATTTCGTTATTATAACGAGCCTCGTATTACGCTGTAACAGCCAAGAGAAGATTTGGGTTCGCGATCTCCTCACTTTGATCTATTTGGAAAAAATGTATCTTTTGATCGTTTTCTAATGTTTAAGCAATTGATCGATAGCTCAAATTAGGAGACTTTGAATGGTATAATTTACCTTTAAGAAGTCCTTCTTATTGCGCTGATTGAGCAGAAATAATATTTTGCTTCTCATTCGAAAATTTTTTGCTGACTAGAGCTTCTCTCTTGAAAATTTCAAACAAACAAACGATAGATCAAATCCCAACACACCCTCTGCTCTTTTTAAAATTCTAACAAATACCTAATAGCTCAAATTTTAAAGATTTCAATGGTGTGTTCTATTTCCGCGCAGCGCGACGTTGGCCTCAAGCCACCACGTTTTGGAGAAATGTGGATGAGATTTCGTATATGGGCGCCAAGCCAACACGCTTTTAACCTGTTTTGTCAATAAGATTTTAGAACAAGCGCCACCAGTATACTACAGTTGTCTTGCTAGTCTTGTGACTGTTTTGGTTTTCATCCACATCCTTTCACTTATAAGCCTTTACCTTATCAAGTGCTGAAAGAGAAGCAGTCATCTTCCTACAAAACATGGTGTGCTGCAAACCGAACGTCTGTGCAAAAAAAGGTCGTTGAATAGAGCTTCAGTTCAGTGCCACACACTTCCTGGCGATGCTACAAGCGTAGGTGCTTTCAGATGATGAAGATTAGAGTTGGAAACTCATTTGAGATCGCACGTCTGCCCTTTTTGACGGCTCTTCGCTTCTTCCATTTATGATCTGAAAAGCAACGTCGGTGCAAAAGACATTTCGATATGAACCATAACACAGCCTTGGGCTGGAATAATAATGCGCGTGGAGTCGTCGCTAGGCACTTGATTCTACACGCTGGTGGTAACATTGGCGGCAGTGACAAGATTGTAGAGCTAGACGAGTCGCTGTTTACGAAGAAAAGGTATAACGCTATCTTGTGTTTCTCTCAACAATGGTTATTCGGTGGAACTCTTAGAAAAGAAAGCAATGAATTCTAGAAGCGATTTCGGATCACAAAGCGTCCACCTGCTGAACGCTATTGTAGAAAACGTCGTCGAAGGATCCACGATCAACTGTGATTGTTGGAAAGAGTATAAAGCGGACGAATTGAACGAGATTGTTTTTTACCATTTTGCAGTCAACCATCTATACAGCTTTATGGATCCAGGTACAGATATTCACACTCAAACAGTCGAGGGAGTGTGGGATATCCAAGACGGAGCAACAAAGGGAACCACGGCATAGCACGTCAACTTTTGGAGGCGTATTTAGCTGAATTCATGTGGTGTGAGATCGTAGCAGGGCGAGTGACAATGCTTCAAGTCGTTAATGATAATAATTAACGAATTCTTGTTTCTTGTGTTTCAATTATAATCTCTGTTTTATTTAAGTCGCAAAGCTTTCAAGTCACTCTTGGAAGCAAATAGAGCTTTTTGGCCACCTGTGTCTTAGAGGTGGAAATCCGCTGAGCTGTGAACATATCGATAATTTGGATATAATGGTACCTATTTGCTCACCGTTTCAACCCTTCAGAAAAAAACTTACTTTGCACTTATTTTTGGCGATTAAGTGATTTTTCTATAGCTTAAGTTCAAAGAATTTGAGCGGTCTATTTCAACAGAGCAAATTAATATTTTGCTTCTAATTTCAAAAATTCTTGCTGACCAAAACACTTTCATTGGATTATTAATAATTATTTTACAGACCAAATCCTTAGAATTCTAACGATTTATTTGACTTTCAAAATAAAGAGCGCTTTACGCTGTAACAACCGAAAGAAGGATGGGTTTCTCAAAACACGGATTTTTCTGGTCGTTCTTAATGCTCAAGTAGCCATTCGATGGCAGATCATAAGAATTTTACTGGTGTATTCCATCTTCAAAAAGACCTTTTCATTACGCTGAAAGCGCAAAGTAAGTTTTTGTATATCCGATTTCTCGATGGCCAGAGCTTTCCCTTTGGAGTTTTACACTCGACATATCAGATCTTACAAATTCCGACGATTTATTTTGTATTGAGTGTGGACTCCGTATGACGCTGTAACAGCCAAAAGAAGACTGGGGCTTTGCAAAATTGGGAAAAAAGCGTCGAGTGCAAATCCAATTTTTTTTTTGGTTCTTATGAAGCACTAAGAAATCCGTTTAAAAAACCAAAAACATTATTGGAATTGATCCATGACATCGACTGTTTTTAAAAGCTTAACTACTTGCTGCAATGCAGGGCATAATGTGGGATGTGGGTGAGTGACGAGGAGTTCGCGACCTCAGAAACACGCGGTGCACGACCCTAGCGTACCACCCTCGCGCAATGTTTCAAACATCCTTTGAAATTGGATGGAAACTGTTGGAATTCTTAAGCTTTGATCTTACCAAGAAACCTTCAAATAAGACACAAATTATTATTTTTGCTCTTTCGGAGCAATAAAAAGGCTTTTTTGGAAGTGTAAAACACCATTTAAATTCTTGTGATTAAGCTATCGACTGACTATTCACACATTGGAAAGGATCAAAAAAATACGATTTCCCCAATGGCGAAGTGAAGAGCGGATAGTGGATGTGATCCATTTTTTGAGAGACACAATCTTTTTTGGCACTCACGGCGTATTACCAGGCTCCTTATGGAAGCTAGAATAAATCATTGTGATACTCAAGATATATCTATCGATTGGCTTCTACCGAAGAAAAAGCTTTGTTTAGCGAGTAATCCAATGAGAATCAAAACTTTTTTGCCCTTTCAGCGCAAGAAGAAGGCCTTTTTGAAGTTGGAATATACCATTCAAATTCTTTTGATTTGCGCTTTTGTCCGATTGTTTGAACATTGAAAAAGACCAAGAAATTCGTTTTTACAAGGTAATGAAATGGTAAGCAGATAATGGAAAAGTGCCGCCATAAATATTACTAATAATATTACCGACATAAATATTCAATGAAAAAGTTTGTCTGAGTGATACAACCAGATGAGTGAGCAGTGCCTGTCCACTTAATGTTTCATGCTGTGCGTGCGCTTTGAAAAAGTCTTTCTGGTTAAGACGCTCTGCGTGCCAAGTGCGAAACGCAATATTCTTTCGGTTCTTATGAAGCACTAAGAAGTCCGTTAAAAAATAGCAAAGGCATTTTTGGAATTCTTAAGATTTGAATTATCGTTTGGCTGTTGAAATTCTAAGAGAAAGCTTCTGGTGAGCGAGAAATCATTGAGTAAGGAACAAAATATAATATCTGCTCTTTCAGCGTAATAAGATAGCCTTTTTGAAAACGATATTCACCATTTAAATTCTTCTGATCGAGCTATCGTTTGATTGTTTTAATATTAGAAGCAATCAAAAAGTACGTTTTTTTCGAGGGATCGAACTAGAGAGAGGATAATTGCAGTGATTCGTTTTTTGAGAAACACAATGTTCTTTTGGCTGTTACAGCGCAACGCCGGGTCCTTTATGTAGTCAAATAAATCGTTGAAATCCACAAGATTTGATCTATCGATTGGTTAGTGAAGCTCCAGAGGAAAAGCATTGGTCAACGAGAAGTCTTACTTGAGGAACAAAACTTTATTTTTGCTCTTTCAGCGCTATAAGAAGGCTTTATTGAAAATAAAATACACCATTCAAATTTTTTTGATTTGTGTTATCGAACGTCTGTTTGAACATCGAAAATGACTAATTAGTACGTTTTTCATAAGGTTCGAGACGCAGAGCAGATAACGGAAAGCACATATTTTTTTGCGTATCAAAAAACTGCATTAAATCTCCGATTTTGCTCTTAAATAATGGTAAAGTTTTTGAGTCAAAGCTTTTCTTGGCGACAATTGCTTCAGTGTGAAATAGAAGTTTATTTACTGTTGCAGCCTTATACAGAGGATATTAAAAAATAGAATATACTGTTCACATTCTCATAATTTAAACGATTGAACTTTACTGAAATGTCTAAAAGGAGCAAAAAAACAGAATTTTTTTGAATGTGAGTGCGGATAGTGGTAAAGTAAGAAATACCTTTTGGAAAAACATATTTCTGACCAATAGCTCAAAAAATGTCGATGTTCCAAGCATTTAACTCAGACGCGATTGTCCCTCAATCTTCTCATAAGTTCTCAACCTTCTCTCACATCAACTATAACTGGAAATAAACGAATGACTTGCATAAACTTAGCTGTAGTGAGAGTTATGGATGAACTGATTTTGCATGCACCATGTGTCATCATTTTTAACGCACTTCGCACTGTTTTTTTAATTACTATTCACTATGATGACTCTTAGGTTCTGGTTGAAATTAGGGAGGATCAGAACTAAAGATATCTGCTGTGATCTTCTTTGTACAATTCAATACAATTGATTTATTGCCGGATGCGTTACAATTTCAGTATATTCGCAGTAGACCAGCGTTTTTTCTCGGTTGATGACACATATCTGAAACAAAAACATATGAGCGAACACACAAAATGTCATTCCATCGAAGTAAATGAAAATTTCCATAAATTTTCGCAGAACGAAGAGGAAAACCTCAATCAAACAACGGATACCACGGATTACTGCGCAATTTGCTCTCGCATCAATTCCTACAGCCGTCCCTTAAAGGTCAATACATTTGCAACATTCTCGTCTTAGAATGTGTTGTCTTCTCACTAAGTGGCTTTCACATTCAAAAATTAGGCTCCATAGGCTAACTAAGCGCTCTTTTCATTTATAACACTTTTATTTGAGTCTCTCCAGTAATACTTTATCTTTCCTGACGGCAAAGCTTGTTCATAATCAAATTTAACTGTGCATCACCAAAAATCTGCTATGAAGTTGAAAACACCCAGTGAGAAAGCACAAGTAGTATGGAGGTCGCTTCATAAACCATGCTTAGTATCAAAACCGATATAACTTAACTTATCGAATAACTGCAGGCATAAAGACTAGAAAGAGAAACAAATGCTATCTAACAGGTGGAAAAGTGCAGTCGGTACAGATCATCGCACCTTTAGAGAGGACTCTTTCAAGCGTCAATAAACGTTATTTAGGACATCTTCGGCACAAGGATGCCACTATCAGCATAATGCTCCTTCTAGCCGGTAAACCGTCATCGCTTTCAAAAGGTGGAAGTAAGCAAACAAAGTTCTCCTCATGAAACAATTATCAGACAGAGTGATGATTCATGCCATTGGAATTATTGTCGAATTCCGGCACATCAAAGTCCTCTGAGAAATGTGAATGTGAGATGACTCTATAGTTTTGATTACACTCAATGTAAAATCATATCAGGAAGAATACCTGTTTAGTTGAGGATAAAATTATATCATATTATTCATTTCATTGCACTTACACAACTCGTCATCACAATTTTTCTTGTGCAGATCGCAGTTCTTCGGGCATTTGATTCATTTTCTCTTCTTAAATAACGTAGACTACTGATCGAGCATGTTTCCTTGCACTCTCAAAGATAACCTGGCTGTGGCATTCCATAGGGCTCTCTTGTTGACAGCCGAGAGAGTTGGTGGGTGGAGCTCGGCTCCAGGCGAGAAGTCATGAGCATCACAACCAATCAGCCACGACGCTCCCATTTAAGAATAAAAGTAAAAGAGATAAAAAGCGATGTAATGATAACTACAGCAATACTCTTTTACATGTCTAACAATCGAAAATTTTTCATCTTGCATAGTATCTAAATCATCTCCACCAAACATCCGTTTCAAACATCGGAGCAAAATGAATTAAAGTTGCTGCTGCAAAAAGCTCATCAATGGTTCTTTGGTGTTAATCGGAAACCTCAAAGTCAACTAACAACCAGCTCTCTTCTTGATAAACAAATACGAGGTTGTTGTTCTGTTATTCTTTGGTAAAAACTAGCGTTCCACAAAGTTTTCCACCTTCAAACTCTTAAAACTCAAGATCATTGCCAATTTAGTTATCCATATACCTTTAATACTTTGCAGAAGACCCAGAAAATCAAAATTCCATCGCACTGGAAATAAAACAAAGGTTCATGGACTTCGCTCTTTTAAACACAGTCAATTGGAGATTATTGTTTTTCCGATTACAATGAATTTTTCACTGCCTTTTTGCTTTTGACAGCCAATACGGCTTGAAACAAGCATTGATTATTTCTTTGTATTTGAAACGGTAGAAAAACAGCCTTTACTTGTATTCGAATCGGCATGATTACTTTGAGCATCTGCTCATTCAAAAAAAATTTGAGAGCGTGATGCTTTTTGCTCTACTGGGTAAAAATTGCTGACTTTAGAGCAATATAAAATCGAAAGTGCAAGGGGAATGGTGTGGTGAAGTTGTCTGTTGTTCAGCAATTCATTTAAAACGACGCGGAAGTGCTACAACATGGAAATTTTTGCTCAGCTGCATCAAATGTTAAAAAAAATTTCTGGCCGCACCAATTTTTCTACAGTACTTACGGTGTATTCGAGTTGTTCTCTATGGAGTAGATAAATCTGAATTCAATACGTCAAAATCAAGCTTTACAATCTTTGACTACTTGTATGAAGTAATCCGCGTGAAAGCGTAAAAGTTTTCCATAATAATGCTCTATTACTGACATATAGGAACACTGAAAGGACCCTTACAGAATATGAACACTTAAGTCATCTTTCATGTTTAGCATGCCTGTGACCTGATAAGCGATCTAATAAGCTGAGGAAAAAGTTCTGAGAAAACGCTGATAAAACACTTATTTATGCACTTATTACACCGAACAAAAATAAAACCAATAGTCAAAGTAATCCCCTTCAACTTCAAGCACTTCCTGCCACTTTCCGGCAAAAGATCGATCCCACTTTCGTCGACCTTGTCTTCATCCCCAGCCAGATTGATGCGTTCACTTGCCACCGTTACATTTGAACCCAACAGCCATTCGTGCATCATCAACATCCTAATTTGCTTGCTTGTTGACTCCATCTTGGAATAAGTAGATGAATTATAAACCAATTAACGCGGAATAAAAACGGGCTTCCATATGAGCTCAAATACACGGCCGACACCCAGAAAAGTTACAAGCATTTTCTCAGAAGTTTTTCCCCAATCTATTACTACCTAATGCATTGTTATTGTAGTGCTTGCGGGCGGTCATTAATGCCCACAAAAAAGTGTTAAACCATCTGAAACAGTAATGATATTCATAACAGTTTTCTGCGGTGTATTGTCTATATAACAAGCAACACTGTTCTTTCTTTAAATACATCAAGAAACTTTGATAGGTGGTAATAGTCGTAGTTAGAGTGGATTTTTCTCTATGGTGAAGCAAATCGACTCGGTCCGTACCACAACTCTCCCGCCTTAGTAATCGATAAGACGTCTACTACATAGCGAATAGAAGTGATTAGCTGCCTGATCATGTCTGATCTCGCTTACCGAGTTCCTTGAATACGAACAGTGCTTATTTTTCTCACTACTAGTTGATGCTTGCATTTAAGCAACTGAGCTCGCCTTATCAGGCAAACTCATCAAATGAAGCACATGGAAATCTGTGTGACATCGAAAATGACTTCGTTAATGCTGTGGTGCAGCTCACGAAAAGCAGGGCTCTGAAGCATATTTTCTCATAATACTAGATAGAAAGTATATCAGCGATTATGATGATGTGCAAAGATTTGACGCCAGGCGAGACTCAAATCCACATTCTACTTTATCTTGGGGAACGTACTTTAATCAACTGCACTACCGGCACCTGTTTTACCACTACTCTTCTACGCTGCAACGTATCAATCTGTCAGAAACAAACTGTGAACGCTTAAATTTGGCATTGAAATCGAACACCAGAACAAACCATTGACTGCTGGTTGGCAACAGATTGATGCCTTGTAGCGTGTAAACAGTGGTGGCAAACAGGCGCCGGTGGTGCAGTTGGTTAAAGTACGCGCCTAATACAGTGAAATGCGGGTTTGAGTCTTACGTGGCGTCAAATCTTTTACATTACTCAGCATCACCGAATATATATTCATAACACTATAACACCGCTAAAAGCGGTCAGATAAAAAAAAATTCTGTCCAATCATACATTTGATAGCAAAATTTGTAAATTGATAGAAAGTTTGCTTTTCTTCTGTGATTCGATAGACTCTTCTTATTTAACCATTATTCGCACTGATTAATGGCTGTGAACCGATGCGAAATGATCATATGAAATATTTGCTGCAACACAGCTGAATCAGGTTTTAGCACTGGGAACGTCGAAAGCTACCACTATGACGGCCTCGTATGAATAAAGTCGTGTTAAGCGTTGCATTACTTTTTTGTACCTCTGCAGTTTCAGGTGGTTCAACGGATATCCACTTGAAAGTATTAGGTTTCTTTGACTACTTCATGTGTACTGAATCTCGTTAAAATATTTCAAAGTACTGTCACTGATTCTGTTAAGAAACTCCGTTTAAGAAACTATTGAGCGCATCGATGAGAAAGAACGAAAAACCGATGTTGGGACAATTTTCGTTCCGGTAAGAGTAAAATGACTATTTGCTTCATGTTTCATTTAGATGGTCAGAATGAGGAGTTTTAAGTAACTTCAACCACTCGCACAATTCTCGGTCGAAAACTTGCCAATTATGGCATTTTTCTGCACTGGCAGAAATTCGCTGACTTAGTGCTGTTTACTATTATGTCTAAGAATAATGCTGTAACGAAAGGGCTGGTCGTTTAGTATTTCGTCTAAGACGACGCGGAACTACTATGAACCATAACTGCTTAATCAGCACCATTAAATTTCATTATAATTCGTAAATGGACTGATGATTTTATAGCGCACGCGGTGTTTCGATTTGTCATCCTAGGAAGCGGAACACGTTGCGTGCCGGCAAGTTTCGCTCACATATTGGCAATGAGTGGAATCTTCAGCTTTGTCCACTACTTGGTTCGCTATTGTACTTTGGATCGTACAGTAGAGGAACTGTTCCACCGTCCGTAAGCAGGTAGTTCACCAGAGTTTGATGTCCACCTCATCCTTTAAACTGTGTTAATTCGTAAATTGAATAGAAGATCTAGTGCTATTCATTGTGTAAATGTCAGAAATCAATTTGAATATAGTTTTGCGTGAATTATAAAAAATTTGGACAACATCAAAAACATAAGATGCCGAATGATTCAAAATTATTATGACAAAGAATAAAAAAAACATTGTTATATATGCAGATTCATCAGTCTACCTGCAAAATCCACATAAGAGCAATGTTTCGAATTTTTACAATGATTATTTTCCAAGACTCTGCAAAATGAGTTCAGTGATTGTTTCCAGGCGTTGTTAAAGTGCAGTGGAACTCACTGTACAAAATATATAACAACAAAATTGTTCTATTTGTACATTGCAAAGAATACGCTAGGAATTGACGACTCCATAAAACATTCAACTTCATTAAGAAGTTGAAACGCGTGAAGAAGCAAAGATAGCAGTTCAGCTCACTATCATTTCAGATTTTTTTTCAAAACGTCAAAGTTCCTCTTCCATTTTGATCACTGACGATAAAAAGGACTTGTACCTTACAATAAAATATTACATTTTCTCCTGACTTTGTTGATGCCAGCGTATCTTTCCTTATTTATCAATATTTAGGAGAAGTTCCGCATAAGTCCTTCCTGCTATCAGTTAATTAGATTCTGAACAAGGACGATTTCACAACCTCACTGAAGGATCATGCTAGTAATTTTATTGAGCACATTGGATTTCCCCTTTGCTACAATTTTTTATTAAACAATTCCACACCCAAAGATATGCTTCGTTCATTAATCGGTGTCTTCTTTAACGAATTTTCTCGCTCATGTTGAACGATCAAACGTGCACCTTACACGGCGGCGTTTTGTTGGTCATAAATTCTATTTATGGAAAAATCAAAATTTATACCACAGCAATTCAAATGAGAAGGTGGGAACTCATTTTTAGTCGTAGCACTTAAGGAACTGGTGCAAATTCGTTCAAGTAATCGCTTTCTCGTTTTTCGTTATCTTTCAACATGTGGTCTATATTTTTCTTACTAATCGGTTTCTGTGCTTTCGGATGGCAAAATCCATTACACAGGTCACTAAGAGGAATTATACCCTGAATTAAACTGGTATGAGACTCTTAGAGCTCAAAATTGCTGTCTCGTTGGAAGACGTGCGCCGTACAACTATTGGACAAAAGTTTCGGTACTTTTTAGTTATCCCGGCCCTGTTTGTCGCCTTTGGTAAAAACGTATTGTTTTGCTTTTGTTGAAACATTTGTAGTGTTCCATAGCTCAAATCAAGTGAATTTAGATGGTTTTAGGAAAATTCAGAGAGGTCACATATGTCTGTTCATAATCACTCTTGAGTTCTCTTAAAAGAAAAGTAATGATGGAAAGATGTTGAATAGTCTTGAAAAAGTCTCAAAGCTTTATCAGCCTCAAAAACAGACCCAATAGAATAACCTTGTTTTTGAATTTTGATAACAAACCTGTTGAAGTTTTGTTGCAGCAAGGACTACAAGTTTTACTGTGAGCGGCTTTAGCTTGCCGGTGAATATGGTTTACTCTTCCACACCCAGTGTCCTTGCTCAGGTTCCTGGTATTGCAGCTACTTTAGGTGCCGCTTCGTCATTCGTATCCCGTCTCGTGATGCAAAAGTATGTTTGGAAGTCTTTGGTTTCATATCTGTCTTTCTCGACTTCATGAAGAGTGTAAAAATGTTAGGTTTTTCCAGAATTCTCGTCATTGTATGAAGGATACTTTCAAATCAATCTTACCTGAGAAGATGTCTTTCCTAGGTCACTGATATTCTCGAGCAACAAGGTCGTAGCGCAGGCCTCCCTGATGTTGTAATCTTAAACATTTTGAGTCAGCTCAATGTTCAGATGAGTTATGCTTCTTTGGAATGCAAGTTGTGACTGTTGGGACACCAGCGACGATGAAATATAGGTTTATAACTCTCAACTGGAGCCGGGAATAATCCACATATGAACTAAAGGAACTTAGAATAATATCATTGTCTGTAGTATTCTCACGGAAATCTTCCCGTGTTAGAAAATAAGTACAAATGGCTGATTGCATAAGGATTGTCCCAGCATCCTTGTTTTTTTGCATTACTCCAAGTGTTTTGGAGTACATTAGATTCTATTTTGTTGCTTCCGGTAATGCTGAATATTATCAGTGTCAGTAGTAATTTGAAGTATCACTCACCACTGATATTTGTAGCGGATCCCGTCAATACGCGTGGGAATTTGTCCCGGCGCGACTGACTCGTCCCAACAGAGTAGTTAATCTCATTAATATCTTGACATTGATGGCAGATATATCAGATGATCTTCGTTCAATTATAAATGATGGCTACTGTCTGCAATGATTATGTAGGAGCACCCATTCACAGCCGCCATAGGACTCTAGAAAACATTAAATCCTGCGACAATCGCCGACATTCGTGTTGACGAGAAAGACCAAAGCATCAAGCGAAAGCATCAAGCGAAGTCATAAGTAAAATCGTAAGCTTTCGTAAGTGATATATGGAGAAAGTTTGGTCAAATGAAAGAAGCACCAGGATACGAATGTATGTCGGACAGTGTAAAAAGGAGTTGACAGTGTATTTACGGGCCATATATGTCATCCTTGATACACCTCCCACTGTGCATTTCTCCCAGAAAAACGGTGTAGTATCAGAGTAAAGGTGGCAGATAACGTGGTGATCTATTTAAAGACGTCGCTGTGCTATGAAACCGATATAGGGTCATGACTTTTGCCGATTTAAACCTTTTTCAGCATAATAGAATTCCGTCAACTTTTAGCCTACACACATTACACATCTACACACATAATCAAATGATAATTAGAAAGTCAATGCGTGTTCTACTACTAGGCCAAAAGAAATTTGGTTTCATACCATAACGAAACCGCACTTACTCTTTCTACACTGGTTTCAAGTGGAGAATAACTACGGAATAATTAACGTATTCCTCTGCAACATCTCGCACAATCTTCAGACGATTAGCTTCTTTCTCTTCGGTATTTAGCTTCTAAAATGGGAAAAGTGCTTGCGTTCCTCATCTTTGAAGCTCTCATATCCTTTACTAAACTTATCAAACCGCCACTGCATGGTACGTTCGTTAGCAGTTCCTGCGCCAAATATGTTGCTGTTGTAATGACTTGTCTTTGCTACTTAATGGTTCATTCTGCACCCGAAAGTGAAAATCGCTCCAATCCGCTTCATTTCTAACATCCTTAATGTATTTTAGCATGAATATAAAATGAACAGCAAGTAATCCGTCGTCAGCAACAAGATATTCAGCGAGAAATGTCCATCAGATTGATGTAACATAACCACATTTATATAAGAATGTATTCTAATATCAAATGGCGCATTTCAAGATTGCATAAAGCGAAATTCATTTCTTACCAATCGAATAGTAGTCAATTATAAACGTTTAGATGTTAACATTAGAAAATGATGAAGCATTTCGAATCAGGTATTGAGTTGAAATTTATTAAGTTTCATGCAGTATCATCGAAGCCATTGCAAAACACACGCTGTTTATCGCGATTGTTACGGCAAAAGTGGTAAGCCTGCAGAATAAAAAGCACCGACAGGAAATTCAAAATTACTCCACTACACACGCACAATGTCTTCACGTGAACTCTGAAATTATGTTATAATACGGATAATAAAACGAAAAAATTAGTGATAAAACTATTGAGCTACTTACCTAATGTGCAAATATATATATATAAATGTGATAAATGTTTAAAGAAATGATAAATGTTTCATCAAAAAAAATACTTACAGTTCCTTCCGAAAATGACATGGCTCCAAATTGCCTTATTGTAAGCAACACGGTGACAATCATATGCACTGCAACAATGAAGGAAAAATGCTAGCTGAGAAAGACTGATAACCTTCAGGCTGTCCCCACTAATTACACGACAATAGCAGAAAGACTTATGGTCTGAAATTTTTTTTTGTCATATAGACTCATCTTGGAAACTATCTATGTAGACCACGAACGTCACCATGGCGAACTGGTCGAGATAGATGTGGCAAAATATAGTGAACAGAGCGGTACGAATGTTGGCATCGGGTCCGTTTGGATCGCACTTCGTTTCGGAAGTTTTGACCGTCACTTAGATAGTGAACCGTTGTGGAGTTTTGAAATAAACTATAAATTTTACTGAATTTTTCAGCATCAACCACACGAAGGTATCAATGCGATAGCCCACAAATGATCTGACTGACCCTAAAGAAGCAATTCTAGGTTGATAATGAAACAAATTGTTTGTATTATCATCGCCAAGTTATGGGAAGTTGCGTAATTCGAATTGGCCAACAAAATTCTCTTAGCCTATGCGAAAGTTTTCCAAAATCTGATACAAACTCAATCACCTGCTTATCGAGTAATGGTCATTTCCGGAGGAATTATGGTGATTGCATGACGTCGAGGAAGTACCATGTCTTCCAATATCTTCCTCTCTCTTTACTTGGATTTCCTATCCTCAACATCCCTCTGCCATTGTTCTCGACTACTGTCATAGAGTTCAACCACCTATCGAAAATAAATGCTTTTTAGAGTGCTAATGAACTACAACAATGAGATCCGTTTTCTGTGAAGATTTTTATAGAGCCGTTGTAAAGTTGGTCAAGATATTGATGAGACCTTTAGTCTTCCTATGAAGATATAGAATAGCATATGAAGAAAATCTGAGTGATAGTAGGGAACTTATGAATATCCAATACACTTTCTGATGCGCCCGTTATCACAGGAAAAGCTGCTCCATGCGGATATAAAATAAGAAGAGGTTACACTATGATCTCATCACACTTCACTAGATTTCCTTGGATGGCCATCCGTCGATCAGTGCTTTGCCAATCCTAGCGAGACGTAAACGTTCTCCTTATTCACGGCGTACAGTATCAAAGCGTTTTTAACAATTACTGACAACTTGTGGCAACTGCGTTCCACTTGACTTTTCTGGCTATATTTTTGATTTGCGGATATTGGAAGGCTCATCGTGACGAGATAGCTCGTTAGCTATAAGGAGTTTTCTCGTGTATATTATTATCACCATTGCCTGCTACAAGAATAAGTAAGAAAAAATTCCAATTATGCTCACACTTGGCGCTATCATTCAAGTTTTTAATCTCACTATGGAAAAGTGTTCGTGCTTACATATTACTTTTTACACGACGCGATACCACAATTGTGACAATTCCACTACTCGAGGTGCTCATTGATTACAAAGCAAATCGCCACTTTCAGATGCTCAGGTTCTATAAACAAACATATGCCTGAAGCACCAAAGCAACCTTTATGGCGCACCTGAAAATGCACTTTGGTACTCCTTCTTGAATATTTTCTTTATCAGCTAGTGGCTAACATCTGCGTTTCGAGGCTGTTATGGAGGTAGTTTAATCAAAAGGAGGTCAGAAAATTAGATATGTGCAATGATTGTGAAAAATAAGGTTTTAACCTATCAAATAGCAAACTTTCTTGTACTTTGCAAAAAAATTACCTAGTTTTCAGGGCACTGTTCTATTATGGCGGTGCCAGTTGAGGCCTTCGGTGTAAACGTATTTTCTGCTTTTGTAAAACGCTTCTGTAGTTTGTCGATAGCTCAGTTCAAGTGAATTTCAATGGCATGTTTAATTTCTCAAATAGCTTGTTTTTTGGCGTTCTAACAGCGAAATAAGATTTGGTTCCTCATTCGAAGATTTCTCATTGATAAAAAGTTTTGTTGTAAATAAGTTATGATTGTTGGATAGAGAAAATCTTCTTAATTATAATGGTATTTTTGACCTTCGGCAAGGGCTTCTTTCGAGCTTTTATAACTAGCTAAAGAATATTGAGTTTCTCAGTAAGTACTTCTAGTCCGCTAGGGTATGGTGTAACTGTAATGTCAAATAGCGAACACATTTTCTTAATCAGAATGATTTGCTCTATCTAATGGTTGAAACTTTATTATGAAAAAACTTTTATCAGGAGAGAAATCTTCAAATGTGAAACAAAATCTCATTTTGACTGATACGGCGTTAAAAACAAGCAATATGAGAAATAAATTACACCTCTAAAATCCAATTGATTTAAGCTATTAGATAATCACATATCGTCAGATAACAGCAAAGAATGCGCTTTTAGCAAAGACCTCACTCGGCGCCTCCATAATAGAAACAGTACCGTTTTTGGCTCACTTGTGAGTTTCGCTTAAATCTAATGAAATCACCTCATGAGTGTTCTTGTTTGTGAATGAATTCATGTAAAATTCTTCATATGTATTCAGTTCGTTTTGAGTCCTTAATAAAATCACTTTCTACAGATCCAATGAAGTCGACCTCTGCGGTTGAATTGTTGAAATCTACTCGGGAAAATTGTAAATTGTTTGCTGGTGATCTGTTGCCGTTGATCAAAGTAGTGTCGTCAATCGTAACTAGTCATATTCATGTTTTCCTGTAATTGATGTTTTTTGACCTTCATTTGAGCCCGTCTAGTTGTGTTCAGATTGAGATTTTCAGCGATTTGTTGTTCGTTTTAGCAACAAATCATTTGCTTGCACTTCACTTATATAATCTATATAGTGGGTTTTTAATTATTGTGCACTTCCAGAAATTGAAATCCATCTCAATTAGACAGTCAGCACTGGTGGAGTCAATTTGGACAATACCGAACAAGCGTACCACGTTACCGCAAAGTGGGTTCGACTCTACAGCGAAAAACACAGGCATGAAGAAGCAGTAAACGCAGAACTCCACTTTCAATGGTTTGGACTCATAAAATCGATTTGAGCTATTTTCATCCATTTCGCACATAATTTGATTCAGCCTAAATCACTGCAAACAATGTTTCACAAACTTGAGCCCTTGCCGAGTTTTAAGTCCAGAATTGAGTTTAAGGTTCTCACACTACAATCCATAACAAACCTTGCGTAATATCGTATCCAGTCTGCAGCAGCTTCAAGGTTAACTCTACTACAAAATTAGACTAGATACATTGCACAAGAACGAAAAACAGGAAGTAGAGGCGTTACCACCCTCATTTTCTCAAGAATCTTAGACAGCGAGATCTCAAAACAAAATTGATATGGATTTACGCAGCTTTTTGACGAAATTCCTAATTAATCATTAGCACAATGGAAAGTTTCATTCCGACGTAACGGGCACAGTGCTATGTCATACAACTTTTGCATTATTTTCTCGTCATCAGATGTTGATATAGCGTAAAAACACTTCCAGTATGTACTCCTCAATCGCCCGTCATTTGAAAAGGAATTCGTTAATCAATACCGAAAGTGAACAGGAAATGAGTCAAAGTAGCAATTACGGTATGTTTTAGAACCATGAATTAAATCAAAATTTAAAATTTATCTCATCACTCATCGTCTTGTACCTGCTCATAAATCTTGAATAAACCGGTGGTCCTGTTTTCAACACAATCCTCAGCTTGCAATTTTGAACTTGTCATTAGCTGTACGGACGGATGAGTGCGATTCAATGATTCACTGGTGGGTATCCTTACGATATTGGAGTTCGTTCAGGCATCAAGTCGGACCAATCCTGCTACTGTATGCATTGCCGCCTGCCAACAGATCAAATTATTCATTGTTAGATCAAATTAGACTGGCAGTAGATAATACCCTTATGTAGGGACAGCGCCGGGTGCGACTTCTCTTTCGAGTGCTGCAGTACCTCAATGGATTTGGCTTGTTGCGACTGATGAAGTTTATCAATGATAATTTCGCTATAATTCGCCCTCCCTCTCCCCTCACCTCTCCCTTCTTCCCCTCCACTTTATCCTTCCCATCCCCTCCCCACTCTTCCCCTTAAATACTTTGTCATTTAAAAGAATACCAAATCTGCAATGTACTGTTCAAAAGAACTATATTTCAGTACGCATGACAAGTGATGGCGAAACTTCTTTGTGCAGATGACTGCATGAAGATCAATGAGTATTGTCCTGTGTTCACCTTATGACGGACGAATATTCTGCTCGTAGGTTAGGGTTGATATAAATGGGAACTAGTCGCAAAATTCGTGTGTCTGTATTCATGATACTCTTTCCAGCTGAGGTATCTTTTATCCTCATGGCTTCATGAGAAAACTCGTTCGTAAAAGCTTTCTCTTTACTAGAGTTCAAGTGCAGGACTTATTTGTTCTAATTGCATCTGAACAACACTCATGAATAGGCTACTGAATGAATATAAGAATCATGACAAAAACCGCACAAAAGGAGTCAGCAATACAAAATTTCATAGAAATGAGTGTTGTACTTTCTGCTGCGCTTTTTATAAGGCTTAAGTACGTATTGAAATAAATGCAAAACTGCTACGAAAACGTTGGTCAGGCACGTCATGAATTTTATGAAATCAAATAGGACACATGAATTAGAATCCATTTCTCAACAAAAGATAAGTTGCAGAACTTATGACTATACAAGTTGACTTATGACACAGAGAAGCCCTTTTTCTTTCAACGTGCAGTCATCTAATTGGATACTTTTCCTTTACGTTCCCGCTTTTTTGGAACTCTTTTGAAAAATTCAAGCGATGTTATTTTCAATCTTAATTAGCGAAAGTATCCTTATTAACAATTTGTTTTGTAAAAAATCTCTTGAAAATATGCCAAGGTCTTCTCAGCTTATTATAGTAAGCAATCATTGATACGCCAGAGTCCAGTAGAGCATGTGCGTAGTGTTTTCGACGAGCTTGTGTAATGCAACGCAGTAATTGACCCCTCAGGAATTGATAGCATTTCTAAGTTTGCTCTTTCATTATCACGTTTCATGTTCTTATCTACAACATCTATTAACAATCTTTATTGGAGGGTTTGTTTCCTCGCATTTTTCTTACACCAAAATCATCGAAGATTTTACATGTTATCTCAATTCGTGTTCGAAGATTTTGCCTTCTTTATGAATGCCTTTGGTCGAATTGAATTCTTATATATATTCTTCAGGATAGCCAAACTATAGAATATAATGTGGGTTGCATAAGAACGTCGGGCGGTGGGTGTGGTCGTTGCTTCCTAAGAGATTGCATATCATTTCGCTATCCACCCATTATCGCCGCTATTAGACTGAATGGTATAAGTGAAATATATATAAAGAACTAATTTTTATGCATCCTGCCAGCATATTTCAAGCCTTTCATGAGGTTGTTACGGCACTTATACTGCATAATGTATGTATTTCCGTGCTATCGAATGGCTATTGAATTTCTGAAGAAAAAAACCTGTCCTTTGAAAGGTGCTTGAATGTGAAACAAAATTTTATTTTCACTGCTGTAACATAATATAGAAGCTCTTTGAAAACAGAACACACTTCGAATTTCTGATATTCAAGCTGTCGAATAATTACTAAAGCGTCAAAGAGGAATAAGATATACGTCTTCATAAATACGAGAACAAGTACCGAAAATAGATTTGGAGACACATATTTCTGACCTATAGTCTGCATGGTTGCAGATGTTCCAAACTTTTTACTCAAATACGATTGCCCCTCCACGCTCAAAATTCCTCCACTATCCATAAGTTCTCAATATTTTCTCACATGCGTCCAACTCTAGATAATTGGAAGATGACCAACGGCTGATATTAATTTTATGATCGGACACAATTCATTTACTAACATGTAAAACATGCGGGGAAGAATGTATAGGCGAAATGGGTAGACCACTTTTCATCCGCATAATAAGAACATCTAAATAGTAAATCTAAAATAGATAAATTGAAACCTTTAGGTCTACATAGGGAACAAAAACACAATTACAACGATTTTGATGTAACTGTCACAATCCTAGCGCAGGAATCGAAAAACATCCACGCGCAAGACTCTTGAGGCATCTTGGAATAAACGCCCAAAATCCCGAAATGAATTGGAAGGACGAGTGCTTCACCATCACACGAGATCTTGCGCCCTTTCTTCGTTTGATCTTCTAGCTTGACCTAGGCAGCATATAAATAAGACTATTCAAATCAGTCAAAAAGTCTAACACTACATACACCCAGGCTCTGAAGAAGGCGTGTCGCCGAAACGTCAGCCGAATTTCTACGACTACTTTACCAACCTCGCGCCAGCTAATCAAGATAAGGTTTTCTCGATTTTCATATATAGTGAAAGTTATCCATGAGCTTGCATTCGCAATAAAGCATGCATCGTCATTTCTGATATATTACTGTTTTCCAATATTTCACTCCACTATGATCAATTCTTGGGTCTTTGATAACATTAGGATGGGATCAGAAACTAGAGATTTTTGTTTGTGATTCACCTTTGTACAATTGCAATATATAATCGCTTAAAATGCCAAAATTCAGTATGATATGTGGAGGTAAACAGGCGTTGTTCTTTGCAGAAAACTCGTATACACTAAACCAACAAGCATATCGAGCGAGGTGGAAGAAAAATTCTGTTCTATCACAGTAGTGCAAGAAATCTATGGCACGTAAAAACATTTATCAAAACAACAAAAATTGCGCACTCCGTTCTGCGCACATTGAATTTCTATAGCCGTCCCTTAAGTGTTGATGGCAACACTTACTTCGGCCGTTCTGAACGCGCTTTTAAAAAGCTTTTACACGCATTCCCCCCCCTAGGTTTGCGTGTCAGTATTTGTTTTCATAATCTATGCGTAATCTACTAGTTACGTTAACAGATAATGGAAATAGGTAGTTTGAAAAAAACTCTCTATATAAACGCCATTATAGCTCTTGTATGATCTCATAATAATATATCAAATAGAGTGGCGTGCTAGATTTAATCCTCAGAAAGAAAGGAATTGAACGTGTATTTCACCTATCCGGAGACATGGTGCTAAGTGGTAGACCCACTTCAATGTCGATGTTTGCTTTTACCAAGCCAAACCGTCCAGGGGTGGTTAATGACAATATGCTTGTGTGCCATTCAGGAGTGAGAACGGTACAGGAGCTTTGTTATGCCACCAACTGGCTATCACGCGCTCCCTGGGCGAGTGTGATTCAATGGGTTCGAGTCCCTGACTGAGACCCTAAATTTTGCATGTCAGTCCACTTTGTTGGAAATATAGTTATGATTTTCAAATCCACTGCAAAAGAGTGGTCAAATAGAAAAAAAAAAAAAAATTATGGTTGCTGACACTATCGACAACTCCCAACAATTTTGTACTGTTGTCGACTTCAAGAGTTTGAGACTTCCATAAACAACACAGAAGGGATTTTGTTCTATGAAATTAGCAAAAGAAACTCGACTGAGAGAACCTGGACCGGGGTTCGTGCCGGGTAGAAGTGCGAAATGATACTCAGATGAAAAAAGAGAAAAGAGAAGTCCCATGTTTCAGCAGCGCGTGATTATTCCATCAATACGATTGATTGGACCATTAGAGGTGGTTCAGAGTGGCAAGGAAAAAATCTCATTCGTTTGATCGTAACGGGCCAGATTTTTTTGTATTTCACAGTCTATAATTCTTTTTTTTGTGATAACACGAATATACGTCTGGTCTTGCCATTTAGTCATCACAGAAAATGTTGATCAATTCTTGGAGGTTCTACACCAACTAGGCTTCTGCAGAAAAAAAAAAAAAAAAAAAAAAAACAAAAGGGTAGCGTCAAGTTGATACGGATCTGTTTTCTTTGGGAAGAATGCTATATCGCCTCTAAAAATTCAATGGACTTTTGTTGCTGACAAGTTTGTTGGGGTTAAAAAATATCCTGGGAGTACAAAGCAGGGACCAGTGGCCGAGAGTGGCTGTGATGCTCATCGCGGCTCGCGTGGAGCTAAGCTCCACTCCCTCCTTCAACGTCAACAAGAGCGCCCTACGTAAACGCCACAGACAGGCTATCTTCGAAATTGTAAGGATATACTCGGCCAGTTTTTCTACGTCATTCAGAAGAAGATGGAAAAGCGAATCGAGAACTAGAAGTACTGGATCCGCACAATAAAAAGAAAATATGATGACGGATCATGTAAAAACAAAAAATAAAATAACAAAGAGCAATTGACCCGAATCTCCGGCTTCTAAAAGGCGAAGACGTCTGAACGTCAATAGGAAACAATTTAATTTATAAAATTTGTTGAATGTAGTCAAAACAATAAATTATCTTCGATTAGTATTACCAATGTTAAATGGATGTTGGTTTTCAGAATTTAATTATTCTTCTTGCTCTTTATTGTCTTGAGAAGAGACTCCCTTCCTTTTATGTATTTCAAAATCTTTCAGTTTGCGAGCATCACTGAACATACTTTTATTCAGATGTGCACAAGTTGCCTTTCAAAAGGCTGTCCTCGTCTCTCCGTGTTAGTGGTTAGAAAGAACTGCTTTCTATGTTTTACCTGCCTTCATCTGAAAGATATTGAAAACAAGCATTTTCTTTTCCTACAAATCACGAATGCCTCACATCCATCAAAAATTTTCGATGTGAGTTGGATGTGTATTATACTATACAATGATTTGCTAGAGCACCTGCCTCAGATGATGAAAGTGCAGTCACATCCTTTCTAGCTTTTTATTTGTCTTCACTACGAGCGATTGAAGATTTTGTTTGAGTTGGAAACATCAGATAACAACACTTTCCCATTAGAGCCTCTTTCTGAATATAAACAAGCTTCAACAGCAGTCTGGTACTTACTGGTTCTTGTTGTTACATGTTACACTGCTGGAAGTTATTGAAACAATCAATGAATGTCGTCTATACCAATAGCAAGAAAATTGTAGATTATCGTCATATGACCCTTGAGTGATGCGAGGGCTTCGAAAAAATCAATATTCATGTCATTTCACTTAAAAATTTGGAATCTGTGCTACTTTTTTCGACTCATAAGATCTCCTAACAATAATACTGTGAGCTCGAGAAGAATCTCATTAATAACGGTTTTCGCTAAATGATGCAATCAATGCGCTGCAGCTGAGTATCCAGTTTTCTATAGTCAGCATGCATTTTATTACGATAACTATCGACTTTACATCGCTGACTATGTTTATATCCGTCATGTGGACGAACAAAATCAATTTTTCAGCACAATGTTAGGAGTTTCACGATGGAACTCTTGTTAAGCATTACGATTGACGAAACCTTCATCTGTTCAACGATAATGCAGCACATGTGGTGACGCGGCTGATCTCTGAGAAATGTTTTTTCCTTTAATTGAAAATCGCTTTTGTTGGACCGCCTCTTGCGGTGGTGTGATCTTATAATATACCCAATAATGTAGAGTGCTGTACAAAAACGCTTGCGTCAGCCAGGATTCGAACCCAGATGTCACTCTTTCCGTCGGTGGCAACGGTTAGCATACGCTCCCGGAAAGAGTGAGATCTGGGGTTCAAATCCCGCCTGACGCAGCGTTTTTAACACAGCACTCTACATTACTGAGCATGACTTCTTTTGTTGTATAGCTGCTAGGAAAGGTATAAAAAGGATTCATGAAAGCTTTACAAGCCAGTAAATGTCTAAAGACTCATATTTTCCGTTAGTAATGATGTTGAAAAAAGACGACGAAACATGCGCTGATATAGATGAAATTACAAACTTTTTTGGTTAATGGTTTTCCTTCACAGAATTTTTTCTTTGAATATAAGGATAATTGTTGAAATAATGGCCGTTCTTGTCAGGAAATTTGTAAAAGACTTCTGGGGTGAATTTATGCTGTATAAATATCATTTTAAACTTATTTCATACCCAGTGAATTATGTAATTTAAAACAATGACGTTGCATGCACATGCAACAGTTCCCTCGAAACGACGTATGTAATAATTTCGAACTTACTCAGATAAATGCTCGACAGTTCATGAAAATCGCTTCGTCTTTCTTGATACTCCATTTATTACAAAACAGAAATTTTGACTCTGAAATTAAATGGGTCACGTTTGACCTTTAACAGCGGAGAAAGATCACAACAAACTGGGTGGTGAAAGTTCATTATCAATGGGCTAGAGCATGAAGATGAACTCGAAAATAGCCATTCAACAAGTGTTCCTCATTTTGAGATGTTAAAAATGTTGTCAGACTTAAATGGATAAAGGAACCAGAAACGTAAACATGCTCACTTGGTAGTGTGCTCAACGCTCTTTTTTTTTTTACCAAAATAAGCAGCCCTTTTCCAACTCTGTTATTACTAATGATGAGAAGAAAGATTGCATGCGATATTCTAGGCTACCCGCAGGGAAGAAGAAACGATAAGCGGAGGTAGAAAGTTTTCCAAGGGATATTTGAATCAAAAAATGATCATCACGACTTTTCGTTTTCAGAGAATAAGGGAGGTCTGAAAAGGCGCCTTCGGTCCTAGGCAAGAGATCACACAGAAATTCTGCCAGGAACTAAAAGAATCATGCAATAAGAGGCCCCATACAACTTACAAGAAAATGTAATCATAACTAGTTAAAACAAAAGTTTATTCCCTTAGCACAGCATCACTGCGCGGCACTTTTTACAGCCAACACTGAAGGCTTTTGCTTATGTGAATGGGTTTTGCAATTATTTGGCCGACTAATTTATATCGTCTCGACTCTTCCAGGACGTGAAGAAGGCAAGACCCGCCGAAACGTTACTTTTCGTGGATAAACAGCTGTAAAGTTACCTTCACGTTTGCTCGTAAAAAGAACATCAGAGTTCTTCTGGTTGATGACTGAGTTCGCAAATGTGATACTGGAGATTGTTAACGATGCAGAAGATGACAAATAAGACTATGAGACCCTCTCTCATCAATCGCTCTCCATAATCTTTCCAAAAATAAATAAGAACTTTTCTATAACAAAGTTTCAATGTAATAGCTTATGGTTGCCTATAAACAACATTGTATGAGGCATTTTAGTTTTAGTTTAGTGTATGAACAAAGGGCGTGTTAAATGCCATTACTCTCATGACTAAGGGAAGTGAGAACTCAACAGCATTTAAATTTTCTTCTAAAGTCTCCAGTATCCATTATGGTCGTGTATGTAAAATACAGAGAAAATGTTTTGGCAAAACTTTTCGTATATTAGCAATTCAACTAGCGCGATGCGAAGTTCTTCATTTGAATTCATTCACGTCCATAAAAAGTTACACAAAAGAGTTAATAATCCAAAAGTGCGATACTTTTTGGAGATGTTTTGATGGTTAATAAAACTAATCTCTTTGGTAGACATTACATGAGTAAACAGGTCATCTTTCGCAGGATATAAGAAGTGTTGAACACTTGTTGTTATAGACAAAACTCGAACTAATGGCAATGGTCAATCATTGGATTATCTATCCCAGTTAGCTTCCGATTGAAAAACACTTTAGGCAAAATAATTTAGCGGAATTTGCATAGATGAACAGTGTGATCGGCGATCTTTCCCGACGAAATTAAACAACTCTTTTTCAGCACTGTTATCACCTATGATAAGAAGAAATAGATGCATAGTGCAAGCGATTTGAAGGGAGGCAAAGAAGAGGTAAGGAGATGAACATTTAGTAACTAATGATGAAGTCAAAAGATGATTATGGTGCCTTTTCGTCTCTAGCGGATAAGAAAAGGTCCATGGAAGGCCTCTTATCCAGTTATGACGATCACAACACAATAATTCTACCACGGAATTGGAGAACAGGCGAGGTTTACATAAAATTGACCCGGATTGTGATCAAAATTAGTCAAAGAGACAAAAGTTCACTCCTTTATCACAATGGCACTCAGCAACACTTTTACTAAATTGTTACATAATTTTTGGCACTGATTAAACATCAAGCTAATTTACCAGAAGTGATTAGAATTGAGTGATTTCTGACAATGTTAAGCTGCCTATTTTCTCGCAGACATTTTGTTCCACAACTTGCCTGTACTTGCTTTGAGATGGAGCTGTCAGAAGTACAAATCTGCTTTCTACTCATGCACGAATGGTGCTCAGAGGAAAACATTTTATTAGACTTTTTTCCCCGTCTTGAAATAAAGTATGGGGTAATAGTAATGATAGGTGTATTAGTTCGATATTTCACAATTTTATAGCAAATCCCAACGGGTTTTTGCTATCTTTTCGGGAATTACATGATAATTTAGGTAACGCAGATGGTCCACTACCTTAAAGAGTCAAGTGGTACCGCGGAGGTTCGAGGACCTAGACAGAAAATGGTCCAAGTGGCGAGGGTGGCACCCAGCTGCCACCAACATCAATAGGCAGTTCGATCGACGGGCACCATCCGAACGGTCGTCTGACCTCACCCGGACCACCTCACCTCAGTTCATAGTCGACTCATTATTGCTCTCTCCACATAGTCTCGTTTTCATGTAACTAATTGCTATTATAAGGATGAGTTCTTACAACTGTCAGATGAACTCAATAAAATTGTGAGCGGAACATATCACTAACGTGGCGGAGCAAATTCACTTAGGCTATGCTCGGCCCACCACCGCGGTTAAGGGATTCTGCCCATATATAATCATTAGCGACCCCACTGCTAACACTATATACTCACCCACTGGATCCCGCCGCCGGTGTTCTACTTCGGGGGCGAACATAGCAATCCCAAACGGGCTCCGTCGCCTAGTCATGCTCCGTTGATAACAACATTCATTGTATCGTCACACGACGATACATCTCATCAATTACGATCACATATCCATATTACCTTCACAAGACGAAACATCACATTCACAGACATATGTTCACATAAAACGATATGTCACAATCGTAATATATTTTTCTTATGTTATTATTACAGTAATATAAGGAAAATTATAGGTTGTTTGGTGGTACCACTTCATTGTTCGGTTTCACCACATTGTTTTGTATAACCCATGTAAAGGATTTGAACTTTGTGCTCTTGTCGCCTACAAGAGACAAGTCGGCAGAAGACACGGTCACACAGACTAAAGTTTAGCCCGTATCACCTGCACCACCTGTCGTCCGTTGATCGTCGAGTGACCGAGCGGGTACCAGCAACTCTTCCATTTTTCCCTATCGCGCGCAAGAGTAGCCCAGGGGGTTCTCCTCGCTCTAGGAATTCGCTGAGCATCATATCTTTCTTCTATCGCTTTCGTGAAGAAATCAGACCAACGGGTCGGTGGTCTTCCTTTAGTGCGCTTGATGTTCCGAGGAATCCAGTCGGTAACGGCTCTCGTCCATCGATTGTCGTTGAAGCGCATCACGTGTCCGGCCCACCTTATTTTCGATATCCTGGCGTGTAGAACGGCGTCTCTAATTTTCGATCGTTGACGTAGGTCGGAACTTCGGATCCTTTCTCTCATTTGCGAAATACAGGATACTCCAAGCATCGACCTTTCGACGGCGCGTTCGACAACTCCAAGTGATCTTTCATCCTGCTTACGTAGCGACCAGGTTTCTGCTGCATACGTTAGGGCAGGGATAATTGTCGAGTCGAAAAGGTGGGCACGGAGTCGGATGTTCTTTGTCCTCTTCACTACATCTTCGATGCTCTTAAACGTTCCCCAAGCCGCTCGTTTCCTCCTGCTCAACTCTGGGGCTAGGTCGTTCATCATGTTGATTTCAAGACCTAGATAGATGTGGCTGGAGCATTCGAAAAATGTCGTTCCGTTGAGCGTGAATGGGGCATCAGAAACCCATCCGTTCCTCATGAACATTGTTTTCGTTAGATTCAGTTGAAGACCGATCTTTCCACAGGCGTTATCGAAATCAGTCAACATTCGTTCCGCTTGGCTGATGTTTGGTGTTATGAGAACGATATCGTCAGCAAAGCGAAGATGGTATAATTGTCGACCGTCAATTTTCACTCCCATTTCGTCCCATTCTAATGTTCGCATGACGTTTTGTAGGGTGGCAGTGAATAGTTTTGGCGATATTGTATCGCCTTGTCGAACCCCTCTTCTTACGTCAATGGTGATATTGTTGTAGAATGGAGATATTCTGGTCGTGAAATCTTTATAAAGCTCACGAAGGATCATTATGTATCGAGTAGGGACGCCCTGGTTATCCAGAGCCTCTATAACCGCTTCTGTTTCCACTGAATCAAAGGCTTTTTTCAGATCGATAAAAGTGAGACAGAGTGGTTGTTTGTACTCTCGCGAAACTTCAATGAGTCTTGTGACCGTGTGGATGTGGTCTATGGTACTAAATCCTTTTCTGAACCCTGCTTGTTCGCATGGCTCTCCTTCGTCCAGTGTTCTATCAATCCTGTTCAGGACGACTCGAGTAAAGAGTTTATAGACAACGGACAGCAAGCAGATTGGGCGATAATTGCCTATGTCGTGAAGGTCTCCTTTTTGAACAACAATACGGTCTTGCTGGTTTTCCATTGAATAGGGACCTTGCATTCTGACAGGTAGCGAGTGAAGAGTCGAGCCAGGGTGTTGATGAGAACTGGCGGCAGGTTCTTCAAATGTTCGGGTCCAATCCTGTCTGGACCGGGTGTTGTTCTGTTTTTCACCGACGCTATAGCATGTTGGATTTCGGAAGGAAGGACCGGTGGAACGACATATTCGTCCTCAATCAATTTATATGACGGTAAGAGAACATGGCTAGCGAAGAGATCCGAGTAGTATTGGTGGATGATTTTCTCCATAGCCCTTCTGGAAGCTGTAAGTGTCCCGTCAGGGTATCGGAGTGCAATCATCTTGGTCTTATAATTGACGAAACCTCGCTGGGCTTTGCGAATGCTCTTCCCAGCTTCTACAGCTTCTGCCATAACTGCTGCTCTTCTCTCTTTAAGGTCTTCTTTTATCGCTTCTCTGCATCGTTTCGCAAGTTCGGACGTAAGGTTTCGGTTGCCTGCAGCTTGTGCGATTCCACGTTGACGTATCAGCTCGAGTGTCTGCGGAGACAAGCGTCTCTTCGTGACCTTAGGACTCTCGGCTTTTTTAGCGCTAACGTGAAGATATTCAAGGAGTCGATCGTATTCTTCGTCGATGTTGTCGACAACGGTATCTTCCCAAGAGCCGACTAATGATTTGAATAAATCCCAGTTTATGGTAGTTCTGGGACTTCGTTGTTTGAATTTAGCGGCTTTCTCTCCTCTCCTCGAAAATCGGAACGTTGCGCGAAGGAGGCGATGGTCTGATCCCGTGTAGAACTTGGGAACAACAGCGACGTCGGTCAGGCAAAACCTTCGATTTACTATGATGTGATCTATTTCGTTATGGTACTCTCCATTTGGAGACTCCCACGTCCATCGCTGAGAAAGAGGCTTTTGGAATTGCGAGTTACCATGGATGGTTTGGGTCGTTATGGTAAACTCAGATAGCCTCTCACCCTGTACATTCCATTCTAGTCCGTGGGTCCCTATGTACCGTTCTTCAGACGTTCTTCTAGGTCCAATTTTTGTGTTAAAATCTCCGACAATGACCTTGAAGGATGTATGATCTTCTCTGAAGAATTTTTCGAGGTCCATGTAGAACGCTTCGACTTCGTCTTCGTCATAGCTTGATGTTGGTGCGTAAGCAACGAGGATGGTCAAAGCCGGCATAGAACCACATCGTTTCAACCGTAATCGTCCGATACGCGTTGTTAGTTGTTCGAACGAATCAATGCTCACGGTCAAGTTCGATATGACGAGGACGCCAACGCCACCGACACCTCTGCGATCGTATGTTCCAAGGAACAGTTCTTCTCCGGTGTCATAGACAGCGTGAAAAGGATGGCGCCTTCTCGTCTCAGTCAGGCCAATGATGTCGTACCTTATTCTTCTTGCTTGAATCATAGATCTTCTACAGCGGATTGTTGAGCAAGGGTTCTTGCGTTGTAGGTGCAGATCGTCATTTTAGTCCGTTTCGATTTTGGCAGCCTAGTTCGGCCCTGAGATTTTAGCAGCCTCTCCGTACTCGTCCTACCTGGCGCTGCCGTACCAGGGGCTCTTACGGGGTCAGGGGAATGAGGCCCATATTTGTTACTGTTTTTGGCATTTTGATACCCAACGTGTAGCTTGCCAGGCTCTAATCGTGGGGCTGGGTACTCACGAGTAGCTTGCCAGTTTCTCTCGGAAGAGCGGGAGGAGCTTATTTGTTGGAGGCGACTCCTAACCGCCTCCCATGTACCTCCCAGCCGCTTGATTGCAGGCTTTTGGCCGACTTGACTCGTAGAAATAGAGTTTTTGTCAAGTCGGCGCTGCAGAAGCAGGGAGCTCGTAGCAACCTGGAAATGCAACCAGCCACTTCAAAGGGCAAAAGTCGCCGCAACCCGGAAGTTCGACGCGTGCAGCACGAAGGTCAGTGCGCCGCTAAGGACAATCCAACACTATTCAGATATCGATCGGGTCACTGCTCGAGACAAATCCAGGGACCACACAGCAAAAACCACTGAACTTCCACCACAATTTTCTCTACCCACAGGCATGCTCTTAGGGCAGATATAACGCTTACGTTTCATTAAAAATCTCTCTTCTTTTACCCAACTAGAATGATACTGACATTCAAACAATTGTAATACTTGCACAAAGAATATAATGGTACAGATGTATCAGTTTTGATATAGTTCACTATGTACAATATCTTAAAGTCATAGCAGTGACTAAAAACTGAAAAACAATGAATTTTTCGCAGTTATTATTTGAGTCAACATGTCATACGCTCTGTTAGATGGGCTAACTTATAGATCCCGATAAACGTGTTTCGACCTTGACGATCTCATCAGTCGGGTGGTACTTTTCGTCTTTAGCAGATCTCCTCGGGGCACTCAGTCCCTTTACGAGGAGTAGGCGACGACGAATATTTTACTCTGTATGTCAGGTAAGATTGTCACCGAACACACAGTGTACACTCGATTGTTCTTGGCTGATATCGTTAGTATATCATACCTTTTGTTTCAAGTGTTTTCTTAAGATCACGCTCAAATTTTAACATATCTCATAAATATTAATTGAGCCAACAAAAACAATGATTATCTTGTCATAAAAGATGTAACTCTTTTTGGGACCAACCTTTCTTCGGTGGAAAAAGCTTTCTCTCTAAATTTTTGGTATTCATTTGATAGCTAAAAGTTTGGCGATTACGATTCTTCAAATCATTTTTGAGCCACGCATGTCATGTGCTCTGCTAAAAAAGAGCTGACTTATAGAGATTGATGACCCGATACACGTGTTTCGACCTTGCAGTCTCGTCAATCGAGCAGTTTACACTTTCTCGTCTTCTGCTAATCTCTGTGAGTGCCCCTTCCCCACAGTAAGAGTTAGCGACGACGAACATCCACTGAAATTATCACCGAAGACAGAGTGCTGTACACTCGATTGCTCTTGGCTAGTACATTTAATATATCCTATCCTTCGTTGCGAGTGTTTGGTCAAGACCACAGCTCAAATTTCAATATATCATGGATTCATTTGAGTTACGCATGTCATTTGGTCTTGTAAAAATTTCCAAAAAAATTGGCACACAGAATTGGCAAAAGGCGAGAAAGGGTAACTGCCCGATTCAAACAGGCCACATGACATGCGTAGATCAAAAATGATTTTGTAGCATATTGAAATTTGATGCTAAAGTTAGACCATATAGAGTTCTTAAAAATGTCACACATTGTAGAAAATTGCTTTTGGATTAAACCTTTGTAGGTTGCCAGAAAATAGAAGTAAGAAAGAGAGATACGTTGTCTGCATATGGTGTGGCTTTCGTTTGGAAAGTGGGAATACTGAAACACATAGGCGTTCTTTCCTTGAAAAGACTTTTATAGAAAGCCTTCGGAGGAATATCATTTTTTCGATCATAAATTGCCTTCAGAGTACGAATTTCGCTATATACTTACCAACACACTCACTGTTAAATTCAAGCGACGGGCTATTCACTTAAAGCGTAAAATGCGATCTTAACCCTTAATGCAGTGAGCTAGAAAATCAGTTCAAAAAACAAATTAGTTTGCAGAATTTGCACTTTTTGAACCATCAAGCGATTCTGTTTGAAGTGTTTTCTTAGAGCCACTTCCAAATTTCAGCATATCACGTAACTATTGACGATTATTGAAATTCACTGTATAACCAGGTGTAAACGATAGCGAGGCATGCAAAGCATTCCCAGAGGAAACACAATTTTTGTCACCGTTTTTACGCCGCTATAAAATGTACTTTTGCCATTCAATTTGAAAACTGAAATTATATTTAGAACGCCGTTTTCCAAACTATCAAATGATTGCTAAAGCTTCGAGATAAACCTTTATTTGGTGAAAAGACCATGAAAACACGAGTGCAAATCTCATTTTGCATTCTGAAGGAAAAACGCAATTTTCTCTTTGTTGCTGCTCCTCACCAAAAATGCAATTTCAAAAATCCAGCACAAAATCAAAATCGCAATTTTTTCAGCTATTGAATGACCTCTTAAAGTCTAATGAAAATTCTGTGCTCGATAAGAAAACCACAAAAACGCGCGTGTATTATGAGCGGTACACGTGGTCCTGAAAGGGAGCAAATTTGACCAAGTTGTATATTTAAATTTTTGCAAGAAAATGAGCCATTGAACGATATCAAGTGCAATTACTTTGTTCAATGAGTATAATGCTTATTGCTCTAATGTCAAAACTTATGCATCGACCTAATAGAAATAACGCCAAAGGCCATGCTTTAGTATTGAGGCTTGCGATTATTCGAACAATTAACTTGTGATCACCTTGGTTTTTCTGAATCCTAAAGAAAGCAAAACTTGCCGAAACGTCAACTCTATAGATAAATGATTATCACAATGAAAAACTCGTGTTTGGTCATCACAAGCACAGATGATTCACTTTTAGTCCGTGATCAAGTTTGTAAAAATTCAATTCTCAAAGATGCTAACGCTTCAGAAACTAACAAATGAGGTTAAGGGAACCAATACCCTATTTTATGGCTGACATCTTTTCTTTGTTTACCCTCGGTTCTGGACACTCTATTCAAATAAATCCAGCTCTGAAAAGGCGAACGCATCGGAACACTAGCCAGCTTGAAGTTTTCACAATATCTCCGTGTTAACCTAAATATTCAAGAGAGACAATGCTTACAAAATACTTCAGAAGAATTCACAAGATTTTCAACACTTCAAATATATTTTTAGTTCCCTCTCAGGGTGAGACGATTCAAGACAACAGTAAATGCAGTGTGATGTGCATGTATTTGTGCTCAGATTCCATGGATTTTTACTAAATGGATGCTCAAATTGTGAACTCACACATCGCTGTTGGGCTAATCATGTGAGTGGGCAATGTAGTGGTGTGTAGACCACGTTAACACCGAGCTGACCCAAATGACTGCAATTATAGCATCAAGGGGACCAGCGTCATGTCCATGCTGTTCGAGAACGTTGAGCACTTATATAACGAAGCTTCGTTAGCTGAGAAGGCTTTCAGGAAATGTTTTCAAGTTATTTGCTCTCAGCCATTCGACAAATCACATTGCTAAAGCTTATTTGGAAAGATATTGCTGTTTATACATTTTTGCTCAGAAACTTAATTTCCAAAAAAAGACTCACCCTTTGTATTTCAAGAAGCTTTACGTATTCTTCTGCTGATTTCAAGTTTGTACCGGGAACTTGTGCCTGCACTGCTGGTGAAGCACAGTACGCCATTGCCATTGGCAGGCCGAAGCCGGTGACGTTGAACCTCCATGTCCTCATCGCAGCTGAATTTCACGAATTCTGCACTGACAGTTTGATGACCGAGTATACTTCATGAATTTCTTATCTACCACGAAAAGCTTGAGGATATGAACTATGCTAAACAAAGAGGTAAACTGGCCGTACCTAAATTTTTGACTGTATTTCATAGCTCGCTCAAAACAATATGATCTGATAATATATTTGAGCTTTTCATATACTTTGTTATAGCACTTATTGAGTGCAGGACATGCCTTCCACAATTTCAGCCTCATGAGTTGCACAGTGCCTTTCGGTTCAGTCAACTCCTTGCCTCCCGACGGGAGTTACTGCAGAGACGATTTCTCAAGGTTAGTAAAACGTATACTGTACCAAAGAGCTCAAAATATGTTGTGAGATCAATTTGTTCTGAGCGAAGTCAAAAAAACAGTCTAAACGATTGAGTAACTCTCAAAAGTCTCAGAATACGTTGTCAAATTATATTATTTCGAACAAGGTCTCGAAAACAGTCGAAAAGAAAGGTATGACAATAGTAAAATTCACCAGCCACGGACTCGACTATACAACACTGCTCGTCCTATGGTTTCATCGCGTTGACGAACAGTGTAAATAATTTGGCGCCAATTCCTTTATAAGTAGGGGGTATATTGCCTTGCAAGGTACTGATTGAACCAAAAGGCACCGTGCTACTGATAAGGCTGAAAGGCCGAAACACGTGTCTTGCATTATATAAGTACCATAACAGATCTCATGAAAGACTCAAAGTATGTTATCAAATTTTAAAAAGTGAATTGTTTGAATAAGTATTAGAATAAGGCGTAAATAAGCATCACTATTTGATAAATAGTCTATGGCGGTTGAATTAAATCGAAGTTAGTCATTAGGTCTACGTCTGCCAATTTCAACCAAGAGGTACAAACTGATCATTGAAGTGGAGGTCAAGGCGGTGGGTTATGAGCTAATAGTAGTCTCAATCATCCAATTCAGAAGTAGTATAACTAGATCGACTTTTCCAACTGCCGCCTAGAAAATACCAACATTGTCCCTGTAAAAACGTCGTCCTTTGGATTACTACGTTTGGAGTTCAGTTGAATACCGGATAAACAACTTTGACTGAGACTTGGAAATATATATCCAAAACTGCAAATGTCTGTATTAAAAAAAAGAATTTCCGGTTAAATACCTACTCTCACTGGAAGTGTTCCACATCCCAATGCTGCAGGGATAGTTAGCAGGAAAATCAAAGCACATTTGATGAACTCTGCGCCATGCTCCATAGACAATTGCTGATCATCTAAATCAAATTCGTTTTTGATGATTTGAGTAGACATCACCTATTGGCAAATACATTGAAGGTACGTTTTCAACGTTTTGATTCCGTGAGGATCAGTTAGTGAGATATAATCCTTGTGAAACTTCAAATGCTTACAAAATACATTCGAGAGGTCACAAGAATTCAGTGATTGTTGCAATATCATAGATCTAACACACCATCTCTATAGCGCTGCTGCGGCATAAAATATCGTTTCTTCACATTAATAAGGTGTCACTATAACATGAGATTTGGCGCCTTACATGCGCATGCTTTTCTAACTTGATCCAAGGGACGGGCTTAGTCATCGATACATCATACCAGTTCATACAAATATCAACGTCCAGTACCCGAAGAAGGCGGTGTTTCCGAAACGTCAGCCAGCAATCCGTATAGCGTTCTGTCAACGACAACAAACAACGACAGCGCCAACGTCGTCTACCAACTTCGTGCCAGCTAAAGAGCTAAGTTACCATATTTGATTGATAAAGTGTTGAAGTTACAAAATGTGACTTCCACTAGAAGGAAGAGAGTAGAAATTGAGTATGCCATAAATGTACAACTTTGAAGTTCGATACTACAAAATTCTCCAAAGGGAACTCATTAGGACGCTCCATAAGTATTGGCAAAATCCAATAATTGCTCAATTCTCAATCAGGAGGAAACAAAGCTGAATAATTATGCAACATTAAATTGCGTTTTCTTGGATCTTTTAAGTGCATAACTTACCTATACTTGCTTTAATATGGATCTGTCGTGGAAATAAATTTGCTAGTTCTTCATATATGGGTTTCGCATAAGGAAAAATGCCACTAAAGCGGCGCTCGATGCGATTATGGCACCAGGGAGACAAGCGGCACGTCCCTGCTGTCCAAGGACAACGATCATCTATGAAACGAAATTTTTTAAACGAGATAACATTTTTGGAAGTATCTCAAACAACTTATGTGGAGCCATTCAATTTGTTCTAATATTACATAAATGGCGGCGGTTCATACATTCTATCGCGTATCTTGCACGCGGCGAGCACTGCGTAGGACTGACTGGTTAGTGAAGATGGCTATTGGGAAGAAGGTTCTGATTTGATCTCCTCCGTGGCGACACAGGCTTTTCGGTGTCCCTGTCTGTTTGATTGGGAATGAAGATTTTTAAAAAAGAGTGTCTAAAGCCTAAATGAGGTTGGTACGCCAGGGCCATACACCGTTCTATCGGAGGTTTCTCAGGTACTGAAGATTATTCTATTGACGTAATTATAGCAAAAAAATGTTCACTTGTTTTAGAAATCACTACTTTCTAATACGAAACGCAGATCTATGGCATGGCAACGCATATGCAATTTTTCTTTTTGCATTTCTTTTAAGGATGTTAAAGTCCCATTGGAAAACATTTTTTGCTACCCCTTTAATTAGCCGACTTCTCGAAATAGTTCATGTGAAGAACCGTTGTGTTGAATGCTACAAAAGGCTATCGGTGCTCGAAACTCTCTGTATGCTCTAGATAATGTTGAAAAATTCTAGTACAATTCTACAAAGCGCATTTTTTTTGTGAGAATATTGCAGTCCTGCACATGAAGTCTGTCGACCTAGCGGTTCAATTTGCTCTATCACTGTAGTTGCTGTTCGTAAACAACAAATAGATATTTTAGAAGTATAATTGTATTTGTATTGCATCGTACTTTATCGATGTATTATTCAAAATCATCAGTGTTAATTCTATGCATACACGACTAATGACCTAAAAGTTGCAAATTCTGAATAAATTGTGATAATTACAATTCCCTTGTGTCACGGTGTTACGATATGAGGCATGGTGTGCTAGTGATATGTTGTGTAATGGACTGAAAACAAGTAAGTGCAGCACAGAAATCGCGCCCGGGAAATCTGCTGGGAAACATCGTGGGAGGAAATCAAACCAACGACCTTCGACGCCTGTCACTGACCACTGAGCACTGCGAACTGCTCGCATCACGCTGGTCGCCTGGTAGCGCACGCAATGGATTGAGAAGAAAAATTCTCTCCATGTTTTTTACTCGAAAACACCCATTTTCTAGAACTTTGAACTCATCCCTGTATGACAAGACGCTTCACGAGTCCCTTTGCTTAACTAAAACTTGGTGAAATATCGGGAGCCTGTGCTTGCGTCGCTGCTACAGTTAAGAACGCCACTGCTACTGGAAAACTAAAGGCGGTAACGCTGAATCTCCAGGCCCTCATCGCAGCTGAATTTTGCAATTTTCATTAAATAGTTAGGACACGTCACATCAGTTGATGATTCGAAATTGTTGACTCTCAGGATATTCAAATGCACAACATAGGCGATCAGGTCGGTCATAGCACCATTATTACTTGTTACTTGGGAACTCAGTGCTGTGTGTTATTCTTTTAGTTGATTCCTGCAGATGTTTGCTCTGGCTATTACGTAGTCCTTCACAGCACGAAAATTAAAAAAACTAAATGAGTGTGGCCTTTACTGCTGAGATTTCTCACAAAAGCATTATTACCTTTTAGTAATAACATAGTTTATAGCTTTTATGTCCAAAAGCTTACGGCGTGACGTCGGCGTTTTGTCTACTTCAAATTTTCTTACATATGGGAAAAACGATGTCCTATGCGCAATAGGAGAATAAAGATGATCTGTTGCATTGTTATATTCGCTGTATTCTTCTTCGACGAATCACCCACATGTATCTCGCCAGTGTTTAAAGTTTGACGAAATTCATGATCTCATCAACTAATCTTCACATGATTTGAAAGAGCGAAATCGTTGTGTCTTCAGCTGTTTACCAATAAGTGTTGCTTTCTCCATTGTCAGGAAGGTCCGCTTAGAATAACTAGTCTGGAGAACATGGTGATGGTTTCATCATATTTGCTTCTAATTTTCCTGCTATTTATCACTAAAGTATTGGGATTTGGAACACTTCCAGGGGATCAGGTATCGAACGCAAAACTGCCACCTGTGATGCGAATATCTGCAATTTAAGATATATATATATACATATATATATACATATATACATATATGTATATATATATAGAGCGCATGTGGCGCAGTGGTTAGAGGTGCCGTGCGTCGCACACGAGGTCAATGGTTCGATCTCGCGCTCATGGCTCACCAAGCCATCCATCCTCCGGGGTCGGTAAATTGGTACCAGACTGGTCTTAGACTTGTCTGGGAGGATAAGCAGCACTGACTCGGTTCAGCGGGAGGCCACCGCGAGTCATTGTAAATGCCAGATATGCGTTCAATCACCTCAAACGAAGTTAAAAGTTCAGGACGAATGCGTGGCGCATTCCTCAGGGATAATCCAGCACCGCGAGTTTTATTTTTTTTATTTGCTATGATAGCGACGGTGAAGAATAAGTGGAGGCGAAACGCTGCCATCTGGTATAGCACGCGAACCCGATATGGGTGGAACACGGGTTCAACTCTCGTCTGAGGTCGGGTTTTTGCCCCACACTAAATAATATCAGGCATTAATGAAATGGATAATTAAATAGAATATACATTATAAACATATAAGTAAACAGACTATATAACCGACGAAACAAGCATTGTGCAAATATAAATGAGTAATAGCAGATGGGTATTAGCCCTTCGTGGAACATGGGAGTCATTTGATGCTCAACGTATAACGTCAGATCTCACTCAGCTACTATAATGGCGGCTTCGTGTCTCGTGAGAATAGGCAGACGGCCAGACCAGCATGCACAGACAAGCAGAGCAGCTTGCCTAGCAGCTTGTTCTGGCTGCCGCACAAGTGGCGACGCGACGCCGCCTGCCTATTAGCGCTGGTCCTCAAAGGGTTAGTAAAGAAAAAGCAGTAGTAAATAAGTACTAAATAAGCACTAGAAAAATAACTAAACTAATACAACCACCTGTAACACTTTGATGCGACGAGTTCGATTGCCAGTACTCCACCGATAAACTGCCAGGCATTTGCCACGCCTTTGATGGTAATAAGACCGATTCTCCATTGTCGCCGATATCCCACATTATCTCCTTTGGAACTATCCTTGCCAGCTAACGCATGCACTAAAATCAGTACGTAGCTTTTCAAATACAGTAGAAAAATAACTCCAAAATAGTCGAAAGCTTCCGTAGTTTCATTGCTATAGAGCACCGAGGAAGCGCCGTCGAACGATTGTAATGTGGACGACGACTCTTCTTCTAAATCTGTCTCCTCACGTTCTTTGCCTATGTGTAAGTAAACGCCTAATACAAATTTGATATAAGACAGGGGTGCTCTGTAATCCTATGTGGGTGCTCCACTCCCCCACACTAAGAGGTCGAGACGACGAACAATTAACACCAGCCAAGAGCAATCGAGTGCACAAAACTGCTAGTCTAGTGATTTTCACTTGACACCAGTACAGCGTAAATCGTTCGTTGCTTCTACTTCGTAGTGTGGGGATTGGAACTCCATAGAGGACTGGCTATAAGACGACGGGTTCTGCCAACTGACAAGATTGTCAAGGTCGAAGCACGTGTATCGGGCTGTACAGGACGCAGAAATCTACTTGACTGAGTTGAATACAAAAAATTGTGATGTATAATTAGTTTGTTAATATAAGTTATCCCTTCCTTTCTACTACTTTGTATATGCTATTATTTTTTGAATGCAAATTAACTGAGAGTGATATGTTACTAGATTATATGTAAATTGTTTTGAACGAGATCTATAAAAGCTGTCGGACTTCAAGGTACAGTTGAGAAGATATTTTGTTAGAAATGACATATTTGAAAACAATTTCTAGTTATTGTGGCACTCAGTGATATCAAATTCACTCTTCGTAGTTTCCCTGATCAGGCAACTTTCAAATTGAGAATGTATTCTGTTATGAAAATCTAAACTTCACCCCCCGAGAAGAATGTCTGATGTACTGCATTTTTTGATCTTATGGCTAGGATTTGAGAGTCCTTTTGTAAGATAGATCTTTTATTTTGTTCTCTGCTCTTTGAGTTGATTCATTTTCACTTATTGGCTTGTTATCTTCTATATTACACTCTATCACTAATTTTACCTTTGTTTATGCTACGTACTTTTCCCGTTTATTACTTTTTTGAACTGATTTATTATATTTCATTTCATCCATGAGTTCAAGATGTTTATATTGTCTATTTGAACTAAATCAAATTCACTAAGTAGTAAATCAAATTGGCATTCACTTTACCAGATCATTGATTTCGTCCGGCATCGTCTTGAAACCAGAACAACATTGCTTGCGTTCGAGCATTCTTAACCCAACGAAACGAGGAAGTGTTGCGGGTTCTGGCCAAAAAACTATTAGGCATACTGAAATTTGGGCGTGCTCTAATAAACAACTTAAAACAAAAGGTATGATTTATTCCACGGCACCAGCCATAAGCAATGAAGCGTACAACACTGCCCGTTCTGTGAATTTATCACTTATTGGCGGGTGTAAAACGCTCGTCGACAATACTTTCAAGAAAGAGTTCTTCACTTCAAAACTGCTCATAGAGACCACATGAATGGGTTAAAAAAACTGCTGTGGGTTCAGCGAAAGATTAGCGAAACGTCTTTTACCGTTCATCTAAACTTACATGATTCGTTCCAAACAAATTTCCGTTGCTTGCTTCTATCTTGGAATATTATTACACTACATAAGCACAATTTTACAAAATGGCAATCTCTTCGTTTAATATTTTAAGTATCTTCAGTTTTCTTTCGCTTCAACGATCTTCGACCTGATCATTATATTTTTTCAATATGAGCCACCTTAAAAAAGTGTAGTTATTTGATAAACACATTTTTGCCTGCTAAGTGTAATGTAATAAACACTGTTTGACCTTGGATTTTTTTATACCTATCAGCTCAGAAGTTGTTCGCAGCAAAAATAGATGTAATTGTGTTCTACTGGCCTCCACATTGATTGACTTGCTGTATTCTTATTGTTCATAAAGCCCATTAACGAGTAATATTTATTTCATGATGTTTAAAATTTCAGGAAAGCGTGATTGCTCAAGGAATAAGTGACCACACGCCCTGATAAAACTTAGTTTCGTACCGTTTGCTCATTTTGCCACATTGTTTAATCAATTAATCTTTCGTATTTGAACTACAAAAAATTATTCATCACCTGATGTCTTCCAGATACTTCGTCTATAACAATCTTCAATATAGTAGTCATATAGCAATTTAGAGAGAACAGAGCCTGATAAGTATGCGACTAATTCAGTACACAAAGAAATGGAAAAAAGTTGAAATCTCGTACAACTGATAAAGTAATAACTTTCCAGCAAAGAAATTTTTCCAAAAGCGTTCACTTCCTGGTTATGACGCCGTCTGGAAAATGCAAGTAGAAAACTGTGGGGAAACGCTCGTCACATGGCAATTCCACTAATATGCTACGAAGGTACTTATTCATCGATATTCATTTTGATAAAAATCCATCAGGGAACTAATGATTCGACAATGACGTTAATGTTTTGCTTATGTCACTTAGAAGCAAATACTTTGTAAAAAAGTCTGTAAAGAGCATTCTCACTGCGCTGGAAGAGATTTGATGCTTCAACGATTTGATCATTATTTCAAGGCAACGCACATGATTACGAGGAAGATTTCTAGAAAACCTTTTAATACTAATTTTGAAGTTATCTTTTGAGCTGTTTTGAAACTCAACCATACTAATCGCCCGGTAGATAACAAATTTTGAAGCACTGTCATTTTCCTCAGATTAAAAGTGACCAACAGTCGTTGTTACAGATGGAATTTGAACCGCTAACAGCAAATAATTACTCACTGTATAATTGTCTTAACTAGCTGTCAATTGAAAAAACTTGAAAAAGGATCAATTAACAAGTCTCCAAGAATAAATTTATCACAACTGTGCTATAACACTTGCATAATACAATAGGTGTGATTAAGCAGAAAAGCAAAGGGTGAGATTTTGAAAAAACTAAAAACATTCAAGCCTAAAGAAATGGAAAGCTCTCCTAGAAACACAATATGTTGATCATTTTTCAAACATTATTTTACACGGCCAGATCATGTTCTGTTCCTGCAATGTCCTTGAATGATGATCGATTCAATGCGATATCTATTTCGAGGATAACTATACTGAGACATTAAAAATTTGAGAATTATGGTGGGGACTTTCTAAATTTAGCCGGAAACTGGACTTACTTAGCTCGGAATATGGTCGCGCAAGCACTGTACTCGTACTTAACAAATCTATACTAATAAACTGTCCGCCTTCTTTACATTTATCATTCACAGAAATCAACGCTTCGACTTACAAAACTGCTCAGTGACGAATTTTAATTTCTCTTTACGCGGAACAGAAACAGAAGAACTCATGCAAAGCATAGCAAACATCTGCGTTTGGAAATTTGTAGCGAAATCTGTAGCGAAAGTTGTAAAGCTATATAAGTGTGAGTTTTGCTGCTAAGATTCTGGTAAAAGAAGAAGACTGATTTTCCAATCGATTGCATAGTTTAAATCTTTGATGCCCAATGTGAATGGTGCAACAACGGCGCTCTGCTATACAAAATTTCTCACATGTTAAAAAAAAAAGCAGTAGTTCATGCCGCAGCGACATAATAGAGATAGTCTGTTGCATCTGTGAAATCAACGCATTGGCTGAATTCTTTATTAAGCGACTACTTACATGTATCTTCCTGAATTCAAGATTCGACGGGCATTTCATTTTGTTAGTTGATCTTCATATGTGGCAATATATTTTGAGCCTTTTATGAGGACCGTTATGGCAGACTTATAGAGCGCAAGACACGCGTTTCGGCTTTACGGTCTCGTCAGTTGCACGGTGTCTTTTGGCTGAGTCAGGTTCTAGGAGATCTATAAGTTTCTTTCAGTTTCAAGTATTTTGAGAACACAAATTTTTTCAGGCTTCTTCCTACCCCTATATATGGGCCGTGCAATTGAGGAGACTGTAACGCCAAAACACGTCCCTGCACTCTTTAACTGCCCGTAACAGACCACATGAAAGGCTCGAAGTACATTGTCAGATTATATTGTTCTTAAGCGAGGCATCAAAAAGTCGAATGAAAGCTTTCTTGGAACCTCCACGTGATTCGAAGCAGCGGGATCGTTATGCTTTCCACTGAGTTGGCCAGTAAATATTGTCCTCTAATCATTTAGATGTCATTCTGCTTCCCATGCTCACTAAGGCTCCACCACATCTGCTCCTGATTCTCTTGCTGACTACAGGTGCACTGCTAGGATGTGGAACACATTCAGGTGGATCAGATTTTAGACAGAAAATCTTTCTGTAGTGTAATTATGTGCATCTGTAACCATATACTTGAACTTTTAGCTATGGCTAATATATTTAGCATTTCATCACAAATCAAAAACGCCGTAATCTAGAGGACGACATTTCCACAGCAACAATTTTGGTGACGTTCATCAGTAGTTAAATGGAATTGGGCTGACTTTACTTGCTCATAATTTGTGTACTTGAGAACACTAGCTTCGTGGCTCGTTATGAATAAGTTTCCATTTTAAGGAACATTATTTCGTATCAAGTCAAAAGGACATATGTAGACTTATTGATCTGCTTTCGACTCAACTTAATCGGCCTAGGGTGTTTGCTGATGAACAGCTTGACCTGCCCATTTTTTCGAATATTGTGCTTATCACTGCTTACATATTATACTCATTCACTTACTTTATTTCATTGCTCAACACATTTTATCACTCTCAATTATTATGTGTGAGATGGAAGAAAATTATAAACATTTTCGACTGTCGGCTTATCAGCTCAAAATCTGTAAAATATAGGTAATATGAGAACATGGAGATTAATGCAAGTGGCTCCAGCATGTCAGTGGCAGTGGCGTTCTCTACTGAAGCAGCAACGCGGGCACAAGTTCCCCAGATTTCACTAAATTCAGGTTTAGCAGAAGCATTTGTGAAGCGCTCTAGAATACAAGGGGTGAGTTTAAAATTCTTAATAAGTGGGTTTTTTGTACAAAAAAGCATAGACGGACACTCTTTGTTATATGTCTTGTCATCATTCTCATATCAGAGCTATTTGAAAGTCTCTACATAAAAAAATTCGCCTAATTTCGAAAAAACTCTCTGAGTTGAGGAAAATTTGTAGGTGCTCGATGTTCTTGAACAGCAGGGACGAGCCGCTAGTCTTCCTGATTTTGTAAACACAACCATTTTGGGTCAGCTCGGTATCAACGTCCTCTACAGACCACTATCATTTCCTGTGATTTCTGTTAACCCAGTAATGATGAGTAAGCTTCTAACTTTCGGTATCCATTAGGGAGACTAAACGCAATTCCGGCCAATCTAGAAAGAGCTTCCTTAGAAAGCAATTAAACTTCATTATTGTAGCGATACGTCTTATGTGAAGAAAGAAAGAAAATGGCTCTAAAGTGTCTAGGAAAGTCATGAAACATTATTTTCACATTTTTTTCACTAGCATACTTTTGAATGATTGAGACAACATGGGGATGCTGTGTAAACATTTGTCGGGCAGATGTTCCGGTGTGCTCTTCTTCTCCAAAGCCGGCTTTATTCAAGTGGACTGTCCTTGACCACTAGGTAGACAAAGAAGAAACATTAATAATCATGAATACGAGGTATCCACATGAAACAAGAGAGCTCCATCTGTGCTCCAATTAGCACTTCGCCACGGCAGTTCCTACCGTCACCTAAGTCATGAGCTCAATAGTATCAACGTTTCAGAATATGTCATCCACGTGTAATTTGCATACTGTAGCCTTATGGAGCAAATAAACGGAAATGTTATGTAATGTTGAACAAATAGACGGAATTATGTATAGTAGAACGCGTTAACATCTCAAAATGCATCATCAATGCTTGCATATATTTGTACGTGCGAGGGTAATTCAAACATTTCTATGTCGTCGTTAGTTTTTAGAAGTTCAATATTAAATCGCACTTAGGGTGGAAGGAATGTTGTATGAATGTTACATCTACGATTATGACATACAGCAAACTTTCCTCTGTAATATTATAGAGTCACAAACTCATAAACTATTCTAATGATCGAGAAATTATCATCAGTAGCCGAAAAAGTAGCTTCGCGAGTTAAGCAGATGTGATAAGAAGAAGTTTGCTCAAATACGCATCATTGACAACGTATCCGTCGATACAGTGATTATAGTACATCAAAATCACACATCACCTTTGTTGATTGACAATTTAATCAAGGTTATCGAGTCAAAGCACGAGTCATCGAAAAAGCATTTTTGGGTGTTAGTTGTGAAAAGAAAACCGTAATTGATAAGTGGATAAATAGACACCAAAATACAAGAATGTTGAGTGATATGCTAAACTTTGAGCCTCGAGTAGTGCTGGCCTGCGTTTCATCCTTATCGAGGCGCTCGCTAATGAGTGCACTACCGAAGCTCTCCCTCTGCTGTCACTCTTTCTATGATTCAATATCAATCCTCTAGTGAGCACGTATCGGCATAAAACCCAAATGAGCGCTGCTTCAACTTCCGCTTGAGGTTTTGAGGTGCATATCACTTAGCATTCTTGAATATATTCATATAGTCATAACTTCATAAGACTGCTACAAAAGAGGCAAAATAAAGAATTTTTGTAGATTGTCACGCTATTATGATTCGATAGATACGATAGTCGTCGCACATTGTAATTACGCACGATTTCCGTTGATTGTCGATCCATGAGAGAAATATAGGATGATATGCAAAATTTTGAGCTTTCCAGAGAAGCTGAACCTGTGTCCCGCCCTTTTGAGAGTGATGCGCGCCAACCATTACACTATGGAGGTTTCTGCATTGTTAATGCTTTTTGTGAGAAACGTGTATTCCCTCAATAGAGTGAGACGTGCCAACCGAGGTTGCACTTTTATTTATCATTCACACAGAATTATCATCACTTTGCCGAATGGCGGTGGCTATTTGAAGTTTGGATGTTGAGAAAGGAATCATAGGAAAAATATCATTTTCATGGCAATCGTAAGCATAGCAGCAAGCAAGCATAGCAAGAGCTTGAAAAGATCAAGCTTCCCACAATCCAGGCAGCCGAACACATCTACTGCTTGAAGAGAACCAAATCAGAACCTAATCGTTAATCGTGTCAACCGCAAAACATTTTTCGACATACTAATAGCTTTTTATGAGTCGTTCACTGAACTGTCCATGTGAAAACCAACTATGCACGGAACACATGCTGCAAATGCACCTTCCAGTACGAGGCACTTTTTACGTGCAGTAATGGTCCTGGTCCAGAACGCTTTCGAAATCTAATACGCTGATACTTTATGTTTTCGTGCGGTGATGGTAACGTATAGTCCAAAACCATTCCTTTATGTCTGTGTCATATGTGGGTGTTCGTTTTAGTGTTAAAAAACCATCAACGGCTGCCACACCCAAAAAGTTTAGCATTGGTTGGGTTAAAAAGAAAAAACTGGGATTTACTATGTTTTAATACAACTTTCTATTTCAACCTTGCCACTTACAAACTTGTATCTACTATTACCTTTTTATATACAAAACAACTGAGAGTGATAATGTGCTAGAGTTAACAATGACATGTCATATCGCCATCGTTGTCTTTTAAGTATCCTATAATAAACGCCACACGACTGTGGATTTTTTGATACCTACCTAATCGCAACTCTTCGTGGTAAAATTGAGATGTAACTCTATTCTAGTGGCTTCTATATTGACTAACATGTCGTATTCGTAATAATCACGAAGGTTATTGGCGAAAAAAATTCATTTTATGTGTAACTTTCCAGAAAATCATGCTGCTTAACAAATAAGTGACTTCATGCCTTGACTCAAAATCATTTTCTTAGTGCTTGTTCATTCTGTCGCGAACTGCTAATTCAATATATATTTTTTTATTCGAACTATAAAAAATTATCCACCGGTTGGCATTGCTTAACTAATTCGATTACAACAAGTTTCAATATAGTGGGAGCTTTATATTAACCTAGGAAGTGCAGTGTCTGATAGATATTTGTCTAAATCGGTGCACATGCACATGGAAAAGTATAAAATCTTGTACGACTGCGGTGATAATTGCTTGGCATCAGTGAAATTTTCTCTATAAGCGAACTTCCTGTTTCTGGTGGAGTGTGGAAAGTGCAAAGAGAATACTGTGGCAAAACATTCGTCGATTAACAATTCAACTAATGCAGTACGAAGCAAAATGAATACTTATTTACCTTTATTTGCTATTGTAAAAAACTCATTGAGGGACAGATGATTCGACAGTGACGATTATGTTTTATTTATGTCACACACGAACAAATAATTTGTAAAAAGTCTGTAAAGAGCATTCTCACTGCACTGGAACAGATTCGATAGTTCAGTGGGTTGACCATTATTTCAAGGCAGTACACAAGGATACAGAGATGATTTCTAGGAAACTTTTCAATACTTTTTCTGAAGTCGTCTATTTGAGCTGTTCTGAAACTTAACCAATACAATCGCCTGGTAGACAATAAATTTTGGAGCACGGTCATTTTCCGCGGATGAACAGTGTCGAACAGTCATAGATGAAATGAACCGCTAACACAAATGATTACTCACTGTATAAGCTACCTTAACTAGGTGTCAATTGTAAATGACTGAATCACGGAAGGCCTAAAAAGAGGTTGGTACGCCAGGGCCATACACCGGTTTAATGGATTAGTTTTGGTCTACCAGCCGAAACCATCGACTGATGGTGATGGACCAGTGTATTGTACACTATGCCATCACCACATACCACAAACGCCTCCCTCCTTGCTACAATGCAGGGCTTAATGTGGGGCAGGGGTCACTGACGAGGAGGACGAACCTCCGAAACACCGGTGTATAGCGCTGGCGTACCAACCTCGGTTTAGGCTGAAAACATTCTTTTTTTGGATTTGATTCTTTTTTGTGATCAAAAAAATGTATAAGACGCGGGCAGAGTACATGTAGAAATGCTGTTCTAAATGATTACAGCTGTTCGTGATCTCGTTACAGAGTCACCAGGACTGACATTCGTCAAAATTTGGTGTCGGATTTATATAGGATTGGCCGATTTTCTCTAAATGAAATGCCTTAATATGCTTGTCCATAAAATTCATATCGTATTGAATTGATCATTATTCAAGAACAGTGCCAGAATAGCACATTATCTCACCGTGTAAAATAATGTTTGAAAATGACCAAGTATTTGTGCGCTAAAAAAGGTTTTCCATTTTTAATGGTTGAATGTATTTTGCTTCTTACTACGTCATTCTTCGCTTTTTTTGCTTAATCACCTTTGTATTATGCAAGTTGTTATAGCACAGTTGTGATAGGATTTATTCCTGAAGACTTGTTTATTGATCGTGTTTCAAGCATTTTCAGTAGACAGCTGGTTAAGGAAATCATACAGTGAGCAATCATTTGCTTTCAAATTTTGTCTATAATAACGATTGTTCAACAGCATTCATTTGCGGAAAATGACCGCGCTCCAAAATTTATTGTCTACCAAGCGACTATTCCGGTTAAGTTTCAAATAGCTCAAAAAGATGACTTCAGAAAAAGTATTGAAAATTTTCTAGAATTCATCTCTGGAACCTTGTGCATTGCCTCAAAACAACGATCAAACCATTAAAGCATCGAAACTGTTCCAGGATAGTGAACTTTTGACAATTTGTTTGCTCGTGAGTGATACAAGTAAAACATAATCGTCACTGTCGAATCATCTGTACCTGAATGAGTTTTTTATGATAGCGAATTAGAGTGAATAAGCAGCTTCGTATGCAATAGTTGAATTGCTAATCGATGAAAGTTTTGCTTCAGCATTCTCTGCGCACTTTCCATCGCCACCATAACCAGGGAGGTGATAGCCTATGGAGACAATTCCATTGCACCACAGCACTCGTACAAGATTTCATCGTTTTTCTATGTTGTGCACTGATATAGTCAAATATCTACCAGGTACTACTTTTTTGGTTAATATAAAGCAACTAATACATTGAAACTTGTTTTAATCTAATTAGCTGAGCGATGCCAGTCAATAATTTTCTATAGATCAAATAAAAATTGTATATTAAATAAACGGTTTGCGACAGAATAAGCAGACAGTAAGAAAATGAATTTGTGTTAGTCACTTATTTGTTAAGCAGCACGATTTGCTGAAAAGTAAAGCATATTTTGTTCGTCAATAACCTTCATGATTATTACGAATACAACATGTTAGTCAATGTAGAGGACAGCAGAACAGAGTCACATCTCATTTTAATCGAACAGCTTCCGATTAGGTGGGTATCAAAAAATCCACTGTCATGCAGTGTTTATTATATTTTACTTAACACACAGCGATGACGATATAGTGTACGTATACATCTCGTAGAGATAGTATTTACAAAAAGTATAAAATGACCACATCTAGAATCAACTGAAGTGGAAGAAAACTGGAAATTTATAGAATACCAGACGAAGAATTGGCCAATTTATCGAAGCATGTTAATGTAATGTAATGATTTTCCATAATTGAAATAAGGAAAGGAAATTTCCAAAAAGTAGATCATGTAATTTCAGATGAATGCAAAAGCTCGTTTCGCTAAGCTTCCAATAGAATCATCGGCACTTTCTCGCTTCGTTGAGTTTGAGATGGTCGACAACAGACAACGTGTTTTGGCTCTAAGGCAATGTTGAATGAAGTCATTCACTACTCAGTGAATTTTATTTGTTATGGATTTGCAATGTTTCAGCGCCTTGGACGCATAAGTGAAATAGCAAAAAAAGTGAAATGGATGAATAGATAAAAAGTAATATATGGTAAGAGTAAAACGATAATAGGATAAAGCTTTCGGCGTTGATCAATCTATGAGGGATGCGCCATGCATTTGTCTTCAGTTCTTAACTTCGTTTAAAGTGATTAAACGCATCATATCTGGCCTTTGCAATGACTCGCAATGGCCTCCGATGTGCTAAGTCAGTACTGCTTATCCTCCCAGAGAAGTCCTGAGACCCGTCTGGTACCAATTTACCGACCTCTGAAGGATAAATGGCTTGGTGAGCCATAAGCGCGAAATCGAACAAGTGATTTGTTGTGCGGTGCAGTACAACTCCAACCACTATTCTACGTGGTAAGAGTCGCAATATAAACAAAGCTGAAATTAGTGATGTGGCGTGATGTAGAAATCAAATGTAAAAGTTAATGAACTGAAATAGTTGGAAGAGCCGAGAACGAGATAGAAGATAACAAAAGTTTTTGCTCCTGGACAATTCCATTCTGCAGCAAATATAAACAAACTATATATCCAAGAAGTACACCTATCCAAAGATAGCAAGTCACACACGATTCATGGAAAAAACAATTCCACGAAATCATTTAAACTATGAAAATTTTCTTTTCAACCTAATATATTGGCAATATTTGAATCAAAAGCCTCGGAGCTCATTGTTATAGTAAAGCGAAAGGTCGTCAAACGATTGCAGTGAAGATGATGATTATTCTTATAATTTCTTCTTAACATTCATACCTCAAATAGTCACCACCATCCGTAAACTGATGAAAACTCTGTTTTTGATAAAGAAAATAGTAACCTCGGTCGGCTCGTCTCACTCAATTAAGAAGATACCCGTTTCGCACAAAAAGTATTAACAATGCAGAAACCTTCATAGTATAGTGGCTAGCGCGTATCACCCTCAAAAGGATGGGACACAAGTTCAGCTTTTCTGGAAAGCTCAGGCTTTTACATATCGTCCTATACATTTCTCAAAGCACTGTTACAGACGCATAAAATGAAACAGAACTCTAGGAGATTATCTGTCTAAAGACGCTGTCTCTCACTGAATTATTTCGCGGAATGAATTGGCCATAAGACTGCTTAATCCATTATGAAAAGAAGAGCCCAAATAGGTGACAGTATAACTAGAGTACGCTGCAGTCTACATATTAGCAAGGCCATAAGCTTTGAATAAGAGACAAGAAGGTGGTAGTTGCAGCTTCTGGGTGTATTTGCAACGACTTTACCATGTGAGTTTGGACAACAATGACCAGGACGATTGTGAAAACCTCCACACCAAGCACTGTCATCCCTCCTGACAAAAGTTTCCTCATCTAAATCATTCGACAAAAATATTTGCAAACACTATTAATTCAATCGATAATCAACGGAAATCGTACGTAATTATAATGTGCGACGACTACACCATCTACCAAATCATAATAGCTTGATAATCTACAAAAATTCTTAATTTTGCCTCTTCTGTAGCAGTAATATGAAGGTATGACTATATATCCATGAATGGTAAGTGATATGCACCTCAAAACCTTAGGCGGGAGTTGGAGCAGGGCTCATTTGGGTTTTTATTCCAATACATACTAACTAGAAGAAACCTGTTGACGGCTGCTTGCTAACAGCTTTGATACGCTGAATCGTAGAAAGTGTGATAGCAGAGGGAGAAGCTTCTGCAGCGTACTCATGAAAGAGCGCCTCAATAAGAATGAAACGCACGTCAGCAATCTCGAGGCTCAGATTTTCTCATATCATTCAACATCCTTGCATTTTGGTATCTATCCATCCTTCTATGAAATGCGATTTTCTTCTCACAACCAACACCCGAAAATGTTTTATCGACAACTCATGATAATTTTGATTGAATTGTCAATCAATGAAGGTAATATCGTGATTTGGTGTGCCATGATCACCGATATCGACGACTATCTTGTCAGTCTTCCGTCTGTTTGATAAAATCTTGTTCTTCTTACATCTACTTAACTCACGAAGCTGGTTTTTCGACAACTGATGTCAATTTCTTGTTCATTAGAGTATTTTATCAGTTTGCAATTTTGTAATATTACAGAGGAAACTTTTCTGTATAACATAGTTCTAAATGTAACCTTCATACAACATCATTTCAATCCGAAGTACGTTTCACTATTGAACGTCCAGAAACAGGAGATGACATCGAAATGTCCAAGTTCCCCTTACACGTACAGTATTTGGAAAGGTTGATGCATTTTGAGATGTTAACAGCCTTCTGCTACACGAACTTTCTTTATCTAGTCTAACTTTTATATATATATATGTATATATATATATATATATATATATATATTGTTATATTTATAGTATGGAAAAGTTGTTATGAAGAACATATAATAGATAATATTGAATATATTCTAAATTATAAGTACAATATATTCAACATTATGTAAGAAATTCGTTTATTTGCTGAATAAGGCTAAGATATACACAAGCACATGTGGATGTTTTATTCTGAAATGCTGATATTATTAAGCTCATGATTTAGATGACGGTGACATCTGCAGTAGCGACGTGCGTTCCAAACGACAAAAACGATGCCTCGGTGGAGTAGTGGTAGTTCGCGTTGTTTTAGGCTTAGATAAGACAGATGAATAGATGGAATAAGCGGTTCTTTCTGTTAGACGGTGATAAGTGAAGAAACTACTTTTTCACTGGATCAGAGTTATTTATAAGAATGTTAGTATTCATTCGAAAGCTTTGATCTCTCGCTACTGCGCTGGGTGTCCTTTTTTTCAAACATTCTTTTATAACTCTGCAAAGTTCAAAATAGAATTATGTCCTACATCGGCGGCATAATTCCACTACTGCTTTCCGGGAATAACGAAAGCATATGAACGTGTATAGAAACTCGTCTACCATCAGGGTCATGCGCTTTGTCGTCACGCTTCGAAGCGAAGACAAAATACCTAATTAAATAACAGAAAAAAAACTGCACCTCACATATGATGCGCCATCGTATTCAATTGACCGATGACGCGCAGGCGTTGCGAATCTACGGCCATCGTACGTCCAACCCATACACTAGCTAAGAATCAATGCCCGCGTATGTGAAACTCAATCTTATTCTTTCCTGCTACACTATAGTGAAGCGGTTTTTACAGAAAATAGGCACAGCGTTGAAATTGTAAAAACACACGCTATCGAATGATTACTAATAGTTTGAAGGAATAGCTTCGTCCTGTGAGAAGAACATTGTGTGAAGCACAGATGTTTCCTTTCCCTGAAGCGTTATAAAAAGTTTTCTACAGAACGGCCAGTAGCGCAGTAGTCGAAGATGGAAAATCTTTTTCCGCAAAGGAGATCGTTTCTTCATTTGTCGCGTTCAGCAGAATATAATCGAATAAACATAAATTTATAAGTAAACAGAGTATAAGCAGACGAAACAGGAAAGCATACAAAAGCAAGTAATGTACAAATGTATGAGCAGTAACAGATATATCAATGGGAAATTAGTAGATATAATAAATAAATAAATATTATATATATATATATATATAAGTGATAAATTAACAATAAGTGAATACATGGTCAAACAAATAGGATTATGTGTAACATTTCGAATAGACGAGTTCGACTGCAAGTACTCCACCAACAAATTGCCAGACCGACTGCTTATGATGGTAGTAAAATCGACTCTCCATTGTCATCGATGATCCACATCATCCATCTCGTGTGCAACTCTCCTCACCACCTTAACGTTATGTACTGGAATCACAGTGCTCATTTTCTTAAAATCAACAGCCGATATCTTCAGAATCGTAGAACGACTCCGGACTTTCACTGTCGTAGAGCGCCGAGAAAACATCATCGAACGATTGCAGTGAGGATGACAACTCTGCTCGCAACTGCGAATCCTCAGCTTTCATGCTTCAACTAGTGTGGTATTCCACAAGATAACGGGATTTATGGAAGGATTGATGAGCAAAACTTCGAATCTTGGGCACGAGTTGGAGCCGTGTGTCACTTTCTACCGAGAGGATATCTCTAAGAGGAGAGGTTTCAATACTGAACTTCCGGAAACTGGAGATGACATCGCAATGTTCAAGTTCCCCTTGCACGTACAGTATATGGAAACATTGACGATGCATTTTGAGATGCTAACGGGTTCTGCTACATAGAGCTCCCTTTATCTATTCTAGATTATATACATATATATATTTATATATAGAATATAGAATAGTTGTTATAAAAAGCCTAGAATAGATAATGCTGAATTTGTTCTACGTTATAGATACAATATATTCAACATTATATAAGAAAATCGTTTATTTGTTGAATAAGGGTAAGATAAACAAAATCAAAAGTGGATGATTAATTTTGAAATGCTGATACTATTAAGCTCATGACATAGCTGAAGGTGGAAACTGCCGTGGCGAAGTGCGTTCCAAACGACAAAATGATGCCTTGGTGGAGTAGTGGTAGCACGCGTCTCTTGGGCATAGATAAGACAGATGAATAGATGGAATAAACGGGTCTTTTTTTGTTAGATGGGAAAATAAAGAAATGACCTCCTTCACCAAACCAGAACTATTCATAAAACCGTTGGTGGTCATGCTTCAATCCCTGGCTACTGCGCTACGCGGCCGTTTTTTGAAAATCCTTTGTCACGCCCTGCGTAGGCTGCGCATATCCACTACTACTTTGCTGAAAGCACGAAAACTATATGAACTTGTAAAGAAAATCTCGTACTGTCAGAGTAATGCGCTCCATCGGGAGCTTTCGAAACGATGACAAAATACCTAATTGAATAACAAAAAACTTCACTTCACATAAGACGCGCCAACGTATTCAATCGATGGCGCGCCGCCATATCGAATCTACGGCCACCATACATCCAGCCCATATACAGGTCAAAAGTAAATGTTTGCGTAAAACTCAATCCCAGTTTCTCTTGCTACACTACAGTGAAGCGTTTTTTCCGAAAATAAGCACAGTATTGGAATAGCAAAAACTTACGCTATGAATGATCGCTATTACTCCGAAGAACGACCTTGTCCTTATGAGAAGAGCACGTGTATGAAACACAGATGTTTTCCTTTTCTCTGAAGCGTTATAGAAAGATTCTTTCTATGAACTGCCAAGTAGCATAGTAGCTAGAGATTTATACTTTCGAATGATTACTAGAAGTGCAATTTAGAATCTTTTTCCGCAAAAGGGTTCGTTTCTTCATTTGTTGCTGTCCAACTTAAAATAGCCGAATGAACATAAATATATAAATAAACAGGATACATAGAGACGAAACAAGTAAGCATACAAAGCGAGTAATGTAGAAACGTAAATAAGCAGTAACAGATATATATCAATGGGAAAATGGTAGATAGATAAGTAATAAATGGAGATTAAGTAAATGGATGAATGAACAAACACGATCATCTACTACATTTCAAACCGATGAGTTCGATTGCACGAACTCCACGAACAAGTTGCCGGATCGACGGATTATGATGGTAGTAAGATCGATTCTTCATTGTCATCGATGATACCACATCATCTCCTGTGCAACTCTCCTCACCACCTTAACGTTTATATACTGAAATCACAGTGCTCGTTGCTTGAAATCAGTGGAGGAATACATCCAGAAGCGTCGAAGGCCTCAGGACTTTCATTGCCGTAAAGCACCGAGAAAGCATCGCCGAACGATGGCAATGAGGGCGACGACTCTGCTCATAACTGCGAATCCTCAACTTTCATACTTCAACTACTGTGGCATTCTGCAAGATAGCGAGAATTATCTAAGTATTGATAAACAGTGATAAGCGCAATGTTCAAGAAAATGGGCAGGCCAGGCTGTTCATTAGCGAACACTCCAGGCGGATAGAACTGAGTCGGAAGCAGATCAACAAGTCTACATATGCCATTTTAACTTGATATGACGAAAATGTCTCTTGAAATGGGAACTGAATCAGAACGAGCCGCGAGCGTAGTAGTCTCAAGTATACAGTTTATAAAAAAGTAAAGCAGTCCATTTTTATTTAACTACTGATAAACAATACTAAAATTGTTTCAGTAGAGGCGTCGCCTTCTGAATACCGCGGTTTTTATTTTGTGTTAAAGTACTAAGTATATTAATCTTCGCTAAACCAAGTATATGACTGCAAATGCACATGATTACACTACAGAAAGAATTTTCTATCTAAAACCTGCTCCACCTGGAGGTAATCCACATCATAACACTGCAGCGATACTCAGCAAGAAAATCAGGAGCGGATTTGCTGGAGCCTTTGCCATGTTCCCCAGGCTGAGCATCGAAAGCAGAATCACTTCTAATTGATTGGAAGAGAATATTCACTGGCAAATTCAGTGGAAAAATATCGACCCCGCTGCTTTGAATCACGTGAAGGTTGTAAGAAATCTTTCAATCGACTATTTTGATGCCTCGCTTGAGAAATGTGTAATCTGACAAGGTATCTTGAGGTTTTCATGAGGCGTGTTAGGTTGACAAGGAAAAGTTGCTTCTTTTTTTGATCCATGAGGCGTTCTAAAATATATAGGTAAACTCTTGAGATTTTGAAGGCTTAAGCGAAACTGCATTCTAAAGAAAAAATAACCCACTTCAAACCTTAAACACCGTTGATAGAAAAACGAAAAATTGATATCAAAGAGAAAGAACGAAACACGAGTTATCGAACGTGAATAATTAAACCAAGCAGTAAACAAAATAAACAAATAAGAAAAACTGCAAATGAATATAACAAATAATTTACGTACAGAAAAATAAATAAGGCTTGTAATAGGCAAGATTTCTTATATTTTCACAGAATTTTCGCAGTGTTGTGATCATTCAAATGCACTTGAGAAAACTGAGTGATGAACAAAAACTTGACTTCATACGGGAGTTAAGCCCGCGTTTACCCATTCCGAGACGCGTTCTACCACTACACCATCGAGGCAGCGCTTCACCACCACTGATTCTTCAGTATTTCTACCACATCTATCAGCCACCAACCTCTAACAGGTTGGTCGGGATAGGCACATATGCTCTAAATAACACTGCGAAAAAGTAGTAAAAAACCCAATAAATCTTAAAGGTGCTTTCCCTTTAGACGGTGACAAATGAGTGATCGATTTTATTCACTAGACCAGAGTTTTTCGTAGGAGTGCTAATGATCATTCAAAAGCTTAAATCTCTGGCAAGCGCACTACGTGGCCATTCTTCGAGAAAATCTTTTATAGCGCTGCAGCATCCAAATTGAAATTATGTTTTATATTTACCAAACGCTTCGATCTTTATCTCACTTATATTTCGCTGGACAACTCCTTCGTTAGACAGCTAGTGCTCTTTTGAAGACACAAGTCACGAAGAACTCTAAAATGTGTTTGCTTTCTGAAGAAAACTCTTTTCATAACGCTGTAGGAGAAGGAAAATATTTGTGCTTCAAAGCTCGCTTGACAGAAAACTTTCTTCAAACTATTACTAACCATTCGATGGCGTAAGTTTCAATATTCCAACGCTAAATATTTTCTAGAAAGACCGTGTCGCCGGAGCGTAGCGGGAAAATTAAGATCGACTTTTACTTATTGTTTACCAGCTAATCCATGGGCTGACGGTCGAGGCAATAGATCGGCGGCCTAACGCGTTAAATATGTGGAGTGCAACTTGTTATTCAATTGAGACAATTTTCTAAGCTTTAAAAAAAAACTCCAAACAAAATGATTGACTCAGATATTACGAGAGTTCCCCTACACGTTCGTACGCTTTTCGTGCTTCTAGCGAAATATACGCGTGATAGAAATTAATGCGTGTGGCATGTGTGAAACATAATTTTATTTTGTATGCTCAGCGTTGTAAAAAGGACTTTTCGAAAAGCGGCCATGTGAGGCATTTCCTAGAGATTTAGGTTTTCTCAGACTATTAACACTCTTATGAAAAGTTATTGTTCAGTAAATGGAGTCGAATATTCATTTGCCAAGATCTAACAGAAATTAACCATCTTGAGTATGAAATATCACAATGGCTGTCAGCTTAACTGGGCTGGAAAGCGATATGTGCTTACCCCACCAAACCTTTGAAAGTTTAGTGCCTGACAGCTATGACAGAATCACTGAAGAATGAGTGGTGGAGAAGCGGAGCCTCGGTGGTGTTGTGGTAGCACGCGCCCCCCGGTACGAGCAAAACGTGGGTTCAACTTCTGTCTGGAATCGAAATTTTTGCTCACCACTCAATCCTCTTGGGCATAAATAGATAAATAAATAGATAGAATAAGCGATCGCTTTCGTTAAACGGTACGAGATGAAGAAACGATTTTTCTCGTTGGACAATAATTTTAATCACTCGAACTCTTAATCTCCGGCTACAGCAATAGGGGGCTAGTTTTTTTAAAGAAAAACCTTTTTTAACGCTGTAAAATTCGAAATAAAATTATATTTTACACCGGCCGCGAAATTTTACTATGATTTTGCTGGAATCACGGAAAGCATATGAACGTGTAGAAACATTCAATATAATTCCAAAAAAAGAATGATTTAAGCTCAAAAAAGGGGTTGGTAAGCCCAGGGTCATACACCGGTGTTTCGGAGGTTCGTCCTCCTCATCAGTGACCCCCACCCCACATTCAGCCCTGCATTGAAGCAAGGAGGGTGGCGTATGTGATGATGGCACAGTGTACTATGACACTGTACCATCACCACCTCTCAGTCGATAGATTTTTGCTGTTAGATCAAAACTATATCAAAAGATCGACTGTTTTTGAAACCCCCAAAAAACATTCAATATAATTCCAAAAAAAAGAATGATTTAAGCTCAAAAAAGGGGTTGGTAAGCCCAGGGTCATACACCGGTGTTTCGGAGGTTCGTCCTCCTCATCAGTGACCCCCGCCCCACATTCAGCCCTGCATTGAAGCAAGGAGGGTGGCGTATGTGGTGATGGCACAGTGTACTATGACACTGTACCATCACCACCTCTCAGTCGATAGATTTTTGCTGTTAGATCAAACTATATCAAAAGATCGACTGTTTTTGAAAACCCCCAAAAACATTCAATATAATTCCAAATTCCCCTTTTTTGAGCTTAAATCATTCTTTTTTTGGAATTATATTGAATGTCTTTTGGGGGTTTCAAAAACAGTCGATCTTTTGATATAGTTTTGATCTAACAGCAAAAATCTATCGACTGAGAGGTGGTGATGGTACAGTGTCATAGTACACTGTGCCATCACCACATACGCCACCCTCCTTGCTTCAATGCAGGGCTGAATGTGGGGCGGGGGTCACTGATGAGGAGGACGAACCTCCGAAACACCGGTGTATGACCCTAGGCTTACCAACCCCTTTTTTGAGCTTAAATCATTCTTTTTTTGGAATTATATGAATGTTTTTTGGGGGTTTCAAAAACGTGTAGAAACATTTTAAGTATCGATGTCATACGCTTAATCTGGAGATTCTTTCAAAGCGGAAAAATGAGTCCTGATTGAATAACAAAAATTGGACATAACATGTTATCCGCCGAAGCGCCATGGATAGATGGCCGCGTTGAAGCCGCGTGCATTCCCCTCTGCGCCCCACCCCCAACCCGTAGCTCAGCAAAAGAACACATGCCCGCGTATTTGAATCAATCTTAATTCCCCTGCAGCATGCAGCGAGACGACTTTCCCAGAAAATGAACACAGCGCTGGAAACGCTAAATCTTACGCTACTGAGAGAGATTTTGATAACTAACCATATTAGATAGTAAATATCAATAAGCATAACTATTTAAGTCGTCAATCAACGAAGGTCATACGTAGTCACAGTGTATTGCGACTACCGTTTCGACAAAAATTACATTGTTAATCTTCCTGATCTGTGCTTCTTGTTCTCACACCTGACGCTCAGAACTGTAATTTCGCCACCTGGTGATAAATTCCATTAGAGTCGTTAGTTGACAAAGGTCATACGTAATTACGTTGCTTTGCGAATACCGTATCGGCAAAAATCATGTTGCGGACTATCCCTTCATCTATTCATCTCGCAAACGTTAACAATGCATTTCAAGAGCGTCCTGCTGTCCAATATTTCCCTTTTAATTAATACTTCAGTGGCATGCTTGTTTATTGGCTTTGTAAGGTTACAGCATAAAAAATACATAGATTGAATGATTTATTCTCAAATATTCTCCACTGAATTCGCGTACTATGCGACGGTGGCAACTGCTGTGGCGAACTGCGTTCCAAATGGACCCGATGTTATCATTCGGAGCACTCTGTTCACTACACTTTGCCACATTTCCCTGCTCCAAGTCGCCATGATGGCGTTGGACGTCTGAATAGATTACTTTCGATTCGAAGCTAAACTGTATAAAAAACGAAACGATCCAAACCGTAAGAGTTCCTGAAATCGACAAGTGCCCAGGAGGAATGGGCGTGAAATGCATGGGCATATTTAGTTCACAGTGGCCTCCTGCTGGTGCTCCTGGTGCATCCATTCCAAGACATGTTGTCGTCACTGTGTTGCCAAAAATTACGCAGGTCGTCCTACTCATCATCGCCGGCAGATCTCGTGGAACTGCAAGAAACTGCTTCATTCAAACATTGTTTTTCACTCAGAAATCAGACAGATGAAAAATTTGATTTTTGTCAGTGTTTTTTGATTTTTCAAAATTTTCATTGAAAAGGATTGGCTCTCTTGAAAACTGAATGAAACAACCAAATCATTTGAGAAGTAATTCTCTGCAGCAGCATAAAATTGGTTAGTTTCAAATTATGTTTCTAGATGTACACGAACAGAGTGCTAATCTCTTTCTACATGTGAATGCCTCAAATGCTAATGGGAATAATTGTAAAGATAAGGTTTTATGACTCTCTCAAAAAGTTTAGAGCCATTTTCAGATTTTTTTCAACATAAAGCGATTCTTTATAGCAGTGGAGTTAAATCGAAATTCAGAGAATCTCTGGCTAGATATGGACAAATTGCATGTAATCTCCTTCTTGGATGCTGAAAGTTAAAAGACTTACTAGGCCTTGTTGGGTCAACAGAAACCACAGGACATGGTAGTGGTGAGTAAAGGACGCTGATACCGAGCTGACTCAAAATGGTTGTTATTAAAAAATCAGGAAGACCGGCTGCTCGTCCCTGCTGTTCAAGAACGTCGAGCACCTGCAGAACGAAGTTTTCCCTAGTTGAGAGAATTTTTTTCGTAAGTAGTTCGAATTCTTCTATGTAGAGCCTTTCAAATAGCTAAATTACCGGAATGTTGGCGAGTCATATAAGAAAAAGTGTCTATCCATGCTTTTTTAGTCCAAAAACCTACTTTCTGAGAATTTTAAACTCACTCCTTGTATTATAAGGCGCTTCACGAATGCTTCTGCTGAATCTGAATTTGGTAAAATCTGGGGAACCTGGGCCCGCTCTGCTGCATCTGTAGAAAACGCCATTGCTACTGGCAAGCTGAAGCCGGTAACGTTGAATCTCCACGTCCTCGACGCAACTGAATTTGACGGATTTGAGCTGATAAGTTGAGAATGAGTGTGTTTCATAATTTTCTTTCGTCTTACACATAAAACCTGAGAGTGGTGGAATGTGTTAAACAATGAAATGAAGTACATGAATGAGTATTAATATAAATAGTGATAAGAGCAATATTTGAGAAAATGGGTAGGTCGGTCAACTTGTTCAATAGCAAGCATCTTAGGCTGATCGAATTGATTCGAAAACAGGTCAACAAGTCTGCATATGCCATTTAACTTCATAAGAAAAAAATGTTTGTTGAAATGGGAATTGTTTCAGGAAAAGTCACGAGCCTTGTAGTCTTAAGTACACAATTAATAAACAAGTATAGTCGGTCAAATTGAGTTTGACAAGTGGTAAACAACAGCAAAACTATTTCTGTGAAAACGTCGCCCTCTAGATTACAACGTTTTTGTTTTGTAATAATACACTAAATATATTAACCTTATCTAAGGGTCGAAGTATATGGCTGCAAATGCACGTGATTACACCACAGAAAGAACTTTCTATCTAAAACCTAATCCACCTGGAACTGTTCCACATCCCAGCACTGCATCGGTAGTCAGCAGGAAAATCAGGAGCGGATTCGGTGGAACCTTTGCCATGTTCCCAGATTGAGTGCCGTAAACAGAATCATTCCTAAATGATTAGAGGACAAATCTACTACCAAACTCAGTAAACAGCACAACGATTCCGCTGCTCAGAACTATATTGAGGTTGTGAGAAACATTTGAATGGACTGTTTTGATGCTTCGCTTAAGATGAGTAAAACCTAACAATGTATTTTGAGCCTCTGATGTCTGTTATGAGCACTTAGACAGTAGAAGGAACTTGCTTCGGCTTTACAGTCTCGTCACTTGGACGGTGCCTTTACAGGTGTGGTTTCTATGGAGACGTGACTGAACAAGAAAGGCACCGTGCAACTGACGAGGCTGTAAAGCTAAAACACGTGTCTTGCACTGTATAAGTGTGCCATAATAGACCTCATGAAAAAGCTCAGATTACATCGTCACATGTGAAGAATAGTTAGTGAAATGAAAATCCCGTCGAATTTTCAACCTCGAAAGATACATGTAAGTAGTCGCATATTAGGAATTCAGCGAATGTGATATTGTCACAGATGCAACAGACTAACTCTGTTATGTCTCTTCGGCGTGAAATTTGTCTTTTTCCCACATGTAAGAAATTGTGAAGGTACAAAACGCCGTCGTTACACTATCCATTTTAAGCATAAAATATTTGAATTACGGTTGGACTGGAAAGCTATTCTACTCTTTCGTCAGAATCTTCGCAATAAAAGTCACACTTATTTAGCTTCTCCAATTTATTGCTGATGAAGGCAGTGTAGTATCAGGTCAAACATATCTGCAGTGTTTCGTTGAAGGATTCAGATACCGCACTGAGGTCGTTGCTCAAAAAAAAAATACTACTGACTTATAAGTGATAGAATTGCCTAGAGGGTGCATTTTGATTGTACTGAAAATCAGTAAATATTTAAAGAGAAGAGACATACCTTGAGAAGGCGAGCGGAGTAACACTGTGCCGCTTCTTCCTTGCCACATCGCAATAGTTGAATTGCTAATTATCGAAAAGTTTCGCCAAAACATCCTTTTTGCACTTCCCATACACCATCATAACCAGGAAACTGAACGCTTGCGAAAGGAGAAAATATCACTGCTGTAAGTTCTCACTTCAGCAACCATGCAGTTTTGTATTGTTAATTCCACTTGATTGTACAACATTTTCTTCTTTATGATTGGGAATTTCAGTATTTTTTCCTCGAATTTTTGTATCTAGTAGGCCTGCTAAAGACTCAACAATAGTGAAAACATGGCAGTGATGGATCGAGGTAAAGCGCGATTTTCATTCATTCTTCAAGTGGGTGCTGCTGCGGCATATAATGCTGCAATGGGATTGTTGGCATTGTTGGAGGCATATGAAGAAAAAGAAAATCGAGAGATATGCACCAGGGTGCGTTGCTAGCACTACACCGATCTTTCGTCTTCACACCACTCCTTTTTGACATATCTCATCGTAGGTGTCAGTAACGCACCTTCAACAGGTTTTGTCGGGTAAGCACATACCACATCAAACCAGTTAAGCTGAAAACCATCGTTTGTATAACTCTTACACATTCTTATGTTAGTGTTTAATTTTTAGTGCTTTCCCGCAATGTTATGATGGTGCGATACCTCGGTGGTGTGCCTGTGGTGTAACGGTAGCATGCGCCCTCGATATGAATGAAATGAAGGTTCAACTCCCGTCTGAGGTCATATATACGAATCGCAAAGTTGTGTAGCCCCACAATCTTTTTTGCGCGCAGAGAAAACAAAATTTATCATTTGGCAGTTTCGAACGAAGAAACAAGGATTTTTTTTTGTGATCAAAAAATCTGTGAGACCCAGGCAGCGAACTTGTAGCGATGCTGTTCTATATGAGTACAGCGGTTCCGTGATCAAGTTACAGAGTTACGAAGACTGACATTCGTCCAAAAATTGGTGTCGGACCTGTATAAGATTGGCCTAATTTTTTCATTTCAAATGCCTCGGTATGGCTATCCTCGGATACCATAACGCACTGAATCGATCATTATTCAAAAACATCGCAGGGAGAGCACATTATGTGGCCGTGTAAAATAATGTTTAAAAAATGATCAACAAATTGTGTTTCTAAGAAAGCTTTCCATTTTTCATGCTTGGATGTTTTTAGTTTTTATTATTTCACTTTTTGCTTTTTTTGCTCAATCACCTTTTGTATTATGCAAGTTCTTAAACCACAGTTGTTATAGGATTTAAGTTGTTATAGGATTTATTCTAGAAGACTTCTAGATTGATCGCGTTTCAAGTATTTTCAATTGACAACTAGTTAAGGTGCTTATACAATGAGTAAATATTTGCTGTCAACGGTTCAAATTCCATCCATACAACGACTGTTCTACAGTTTTCATCTGCGGAAAAAAAGGCTTCCAAAATTTATTGTCTACCTGGCTATTCTTTCGGCAAGTTTCGAAACAGCCCGAAAATATCACTTCTATGAGAAAGTATTGAAATTCTCTCGAATTATCACTGTCACTATGTCCATTGCTTTGAGGTAATGATCAAGTCATTGAAACTTCCAATCGAATACAGTGTAGTGAAAATCTCCTTCACGGACTTTGTACAAATTAGTTGTTTCCTTGAGACAGGAGTAAAACATAATCGTCGCTGTCGAATCATCAGTTCCTTGATGGGTTTTTATGAAAGTGAATGAATGTGAATAAGCACCCTTGTATCACATTACTTGAATTGCTAATCGACGAACAGTTTAAAACATTCTCCTTGCACTTCTATACGTCGCCATAACCAGGAAGTGAATGCTTTTGGAGAAATATCACTGCTGGAATGTTATTACTTCAGCAATTGTACGAGATTTCACTTTTGACATTTGTTTGTACACTCAGTTAGTTGTATATTAATCAGGCACTGTTCTTTCTAAGGTTACCATAAGACTACTACTTGAAATTGTATTATAGTTGAATTAGTTAGAGATGTCACTGGATGAAAATATTTTTCTAGTTCAAATACAAAACATGTATTGAATAAACAGTGCGACCAAATGAGCGCACGGTACGAAAATGAGTTGTGTCAATGCATGCAGCAACTTATTTGTTAAGCAAGCACGATTTACTGAAACGTTAAACACTATGAAAAGAAATTTTATTCATCAATGGAGTTTGCGATTAATAGGAATACAGCAAATTAATCAATGTGGAGGTTACTAGAACACACGTCTCATTTTTATTACGAACATCTTTCGAGCAGGCGGACATTGAATAATCCACAGTCAAGCAGTGTTTATTACATTATACACTAGCAGGCAACATTGACTGTATGACATAGGTATACTTATTTTGAAGGTGTTTTATATAAAATGTATGAAATGATCGGATAGAGTATTATATTGAGGGAAAAAAAATTGAGAAGTCATAGAATATATTAGACGAAGAGATGACCAGTTAGTAAAATTGTGCTTATTTAGTGTAATAATATTCCAAGATCGAAACAGTAACGGAATTCGTATGGAATGGTTCATGTAAGTTCAGATGAAAGGAAAAACTTGTTTCGCTGAGCTTCCAATGGATTTCTTTTCTTTGAATAATTCTTTCCACAAGAGTTATTTTGAGCTATGCATGTGACCTCTGTGAGCACTTACACAGTGCAATACACGTGTTGCAGCCCTGCAAGCTCGTCAGTTACGCGGTGCCTTTCGTCTGAGCCAAGCCCTCTCGCGGGAGAAACCTAGAGGTTCGTCGACGAAAGATCCGCATGCGGCGATAACTGTTAAGAGCACCAAACGGGTTTTGCTGTCTTGACTGGTGTGGTGAAAAATATCATAGGCCGCGCTGAAATTCCATTACGTCAAATAGTTATTTTTGAGCCAGAATACACAACACTTTCTCGTTTCCTTGTGTTCAGTATGATCAACTGAAGAGAGTGTTGTTTGATTCCAAGACAACGCTGGACGAAATCAGCGATGTGATAAAGTGAATTTTGATTTATCACTTTTGTGAATCTAATTTGCTTCAAATAGACAGTTTTAACGCCTGAACTCAGAGATAAAGTAAAACAAAATAAAACGGATAAAGAGTAATTAATGCCAGAAGTACGTAACATAAGTAGAGGTAAAATTAATGATGCAGTTAATGTAGAAAGAACATAAACAATAAATGAACTGGAATAAGTGAAAAAAGCAAAGAACGAAACTGAAGATTTAGCTTGATGAAGGATTTGTACATCCTGACTTGACGCAAGTACATCAGATGCTGCACATCAGACGCCCTTCTCGTGGGGTGAAGTGTAAATTCACAACTTAGAAAGCTTTCTCAAATTGGAAAGTGCCTGATCAAGGAACTACGTACTGTGAACTTGGTTGAGATTACTGATCGCCCCAATAGCCAGAAATTTGAATTTAAATATGCCATTTTTAACAATTATCACTCTCAGCTGTACCTTTGCATTCGACTGCTCGTATAGGTCTCATTTAAAGCAATATAAATATAACCTAATAACATATCACTTTCAATTACCTCATATTCAAAGAGATCATGCCAGATATAAGATAGTAGGAACGTAATAGAAATAGATGCTAACAATACTAATTCTAAATACCAGTTTTTTGTTTCCAACACTCAAGTGGTAGATTTTCGAGTATGGGGTGCCGCCCGTGTTTTTGAAGCTAAACGCACTCCCTACTAGGCTGGTATAGGACACGGACACATGAGGATGATCTTCAAATAGAAGTCACCATATTTTCCTGAGACATAAGATATCGGCGTGTAAGATAATGGAATCGTTCTGAATATATGTCATCACCAATCCATAAAGTAACCGTAAGGAGGAATGCCTCGTAGGCTTACGTGTTACGACACACTTTGTAGGACTTATTTTCATTTGGAAAGGCCATTCACAGCCCATATAATTTCTTCATTGTTGTTCTCACTTGGACAACTCAGTGGACAACTCATAATAATCGGTGAGTACGTTGAAAGTCGTTTTGCGCTTAATGCCTAGTGAAATCCAACTTAGCTAATTTTTTCTTCTGAAGTAATGGAGGTGTTGGGCTGACTGAGATGTGGACGATATGATTTTTCCAAGCTTCAAAGAAGGCTAATGCGTTGAACGGCAGCTGCCGAAATAAATTGCATTATAGACAACTTCGAGTTTTAGCTTGAAAAACATGAGTTCCACAAATGTATAGAATTTAGAGGGCACTAAACACAGTCTTACTAGAAGACATTGTGAGGATTAAACATATGTTATAACACCAAGAAAATATATAGTTTTCATCGGCTAGTGACTATTGCGATTCGCGGACTGTTTTAGATTATATGCTGAGATTATTACTATTCTATTTATTTATTTACAGAGACTCGTCATCACAGTTTTCATTGTGCAGATGCCAGTACTTCTAGCGTTCAATTCGTTTTCCGTCTTGTTCTTGAATGACGTAGAATAATGGTTGAGCATGGCTCCTTGCAATCTCCAGGTTAGCCTGGCCGTGGCGTTCCATAAGATGTTCTTCTTCACTGGTGGAGAGTGGTGGGGGAGGGGTTAGCCTTACGCGCGCCATTACGCAACAACCCAACCACTCGGTCACGGCGCTCCCTATGCTCAGATTAACCAGAAATTGAAAAGCTAAAATCCCTAAATTATTTGCGATGAGTACACGTTCTGATTCAAAAGTCTCGGGACTTACTTTCATACTGGAACGAAAGGCCATCAACCGATCGCCAAAAAAATGATGATTCTCTGTGATTCCGACTATTGAATTTTCATACCTTAAGTAGTCACCACCAATTTGTAAATAGATGGAATTTTTCTATAAACGATAAGCAAACTTCTAGCCTCGTTGGGAGGTGAACCACTTTTTTCAATGGATACTCGTAGAAAGAGTGAAAACAGCACAGAAAACCCACACTTTCAGAAGGGCTGTGATTAGTACTCATCCCCTAAAAAGATTGAGACCTGGATTTACCTCCAGCGGAATGCTCAGAACTTCGCATATCACTCAGTATTTTTAAAAAATGCTTATATCATCGTAATCCTGCTAGAACGCAATAAAATTAAAAAGTTCTTGTAAATTATCTTCACGGATTGTCTCTTATACATGTGTTTGCATGACATATTTCACGGAATAGATTGGCCATAGTGCTGCATATTCTAGTTTGTGGAATAAAACCATATACGTGACAATGCAGCTTCAAGGGTGCACTACAACTACATACTACTAAATCAGTGGCGTGGAATAAAAGCATAGAAAGTACTGCTTGCAGTTTGCGAGTGTATTTTGAACGACTTATAATGGAAGTTTGCTCACAACACTCCCCAGGACGTAGTGAGAACCTTCATATCAACCTTATGATCCCTCCTAGCAAAGATTTCGATAATAATTACATTCGACAAGAGATATCCACAATCAGGACTAATTGAATCCTGGTTAACGGAAGTCCTCGTAATCACAGTGCGCAGCGACTACCGTGTCCACCAGAATTATAATAGTGTTACAATCACAAAAAATCTTTATTTCAGCCCTTTATGGCCTTGTTATGAAGCAAGAATGCTGAGTGATATGTAAAATTTGATACCTTAGGCTGAAGTCGAATTCGCATTATACACGGTTTAGGCTGATAGTGCTTGCCAGACGAAACCTGTTGACGGCTATTTGCTAGCAGTCTCGATACGTTGAATCATAGGAAGAGCGATGGGAGAGGGTGAGCTTTGACAGTGTAGTTAGTGATTAGCACGCACCTCGGTAAGGATAAATGCAGACAGCTAGAGGTTAAGAGTTTTGGGTACGTTTCCGTTAGATGATACGAGATGAAGAAACGACCTCTCTCTGTGGACAAGAACTCTTCATAAAGCTAACAACTCGAAAGACCGACTTTCTTGAAAACCTCGGCATGTTAATAATATAAAACTTTGAAAATGGAAAGAAAAGCTTAGAAAACTAATCTTTATTTAAAGCTTCACGAGGTTGGTATCTTTTTCCCCAATCGGTTGTTCTTCTTTCCGGTCGATGGGTTTTCGCGTTTGCTTTGGCTGACGTTTCGGCAAATACGCCTTCTTCAGAGCCTGAACGTATTATTTGTTGTAGCTTTATTTATATGCCTATATAATAGGGAAAGAAGAAAAAATTATTTTGAAAATCTAAGGTATTGTAAGCGGCAATCGATTCAGGGAAAACCACTCACCTCACCATCTAATCCAGGGACCACCTATGTTGTTAGCGCCAGGGTGACCTATGAACCCGCCCCCATGTCACTAGGTCAAATTATGTATAGGTGTCAGCTGGGACCCATGCTAGAAAATTAATCTGATTAACTTTAATTAGTTCGAAACCGCATGTATGACCGGCTACATAATACAAAGGACTGCGTTATTTGTCCCAACGGTAGAGACGGTGGTTGCATGAGCGTAGGTACAATATACCTTATCTCTTGTAAGGACATGTGGTGGTGAATATATGGCGAAACAGGCAGACCACTTCACATCCGCATTAAAGAGCACCTAGATGGAAAAACAATAAAGACCCAGGTAAACCTCTAGGTACACACAGGATTCAAAGACACACACGATGACGACTTCGAGGTAGTAGTCAGAATCCTAGGGCACGAACCAAAGACATCGGCGCGAAAGACCCTGAAGCTTTTTGGATAAATTCCAAAAACCCGCAAATGAACAAAAAGGGAGAGTGCCTTAACATAACCAACCATATGGCACATTATCTCAGATTAATTTTCTAGCATGGGTCCCAGCTGACACCTATACATAATTCGACCTAGTGACATGGGGGGGTTCATACGTCACCCTGGCGCTAACAACATAGGTAGTCCCTGGATTAGATGCTGAGGTGAGTGGTTTTCCCTGAATCGATTGTCGCTTACAATACTTTAGATTTTCAAAATAATTTTTTTCTCTTTCCCTATTATATAGTCATATAAATAAAGCTACAACAGAATAATACGTTCAGGCTCTGAAGAAGGCGTATTTGCCGAAACGTCAGCCAAAAGCAAACGCGAAAACCCATCGACCGGAAAGAAGAACAATCGATTGGGGAAAAAGATACCAACCTCGTGAAGCTTTAAATGAAGATTAGTTTTCTAAGCTTTTCTTTTCATTTTCAAAGTCTTGATAAAGATGTTAGTAATCATTCGAAAGCTCAAATATCTGAGTAACGCGGTACAAGGCCCGATTTCGAAAAAAAATTCTTTTTTGATGTATTTACAGATGGGTAGTCTTTGTGCTTCACTCACTCACAGTCACACACACAGGCACACATTTTCCTCTTAAGACAGCTCTCTGTTTAGACTACTATTAATCATTCGATAGTGTAGGATTCAGGGTTCCAACCCTGTACTTATTATGTTGAGAGACCGTTTGTCTACACTGTAGCAAAGAAAATAAAATTCATTAATGTACTTGAGAAAATGTACTTTGGCTAATTCACGGGCTGTAGGCTAGGACGGCAAGAGGGTCGGCGCAATCACCGATCGATTCTCTCTTCGGCGTGGTGAGGTCTTCGTTGAACAGTCAAGATCGTTTCTCAGCTCCGAAACAATTCCAGATTGAACGTCTGACTTTATAATAGAAAATCTTCGCTAACACGTTCATGTGCGTTTCGTGCTTCCAGCGAAATAATAGCTGAATTGCGCGGCCGATGTGAAATATCATTTTATTTCAAATTTTACATAGCCGTAAAAGAGTCTTTTCGGAAAGACGGCCACGTAAAGCGCTAGCCAAAAATCTAAGCTTTCGTTTTTTGTTTTCAATTAAACACCAGAACAAGTGATTACTAACACACTTGCCAAAAGTTCTTCTCCAGAGAAAGGGGTCATTGCTGCATCCTGCGCCGTCTAACGGAAAAGGACCAAGTTCTGCGTATCACTGAGCATTCTAGAATGTTGACGTTCTTCCAACATCCTAGATGTGCTTTTTCTTCCCACATCTGGCTGCTCAAGTTGTATTTACTGAAAGTGACTATGATATTTAATCGATAAATTAATCAGTGAAGGTTGTACGTAAATTTGGATACGCCGATTATCATTGATCAAAATCATGTTAGCTAACTTTCGTCCAGATAGATGCCCATTTTCATCTCACACCTAACGCTCGATACTGGTTTTCCCAAAGTAATTTCAAGTCTTGAGCAATGAGGTATTGTTTAAGCTCGTAATCCTACGAGGTTACAGCGTTTTCAAGCAGTAATCTGCACATTTTTATTATCATATGGGTTGCTTTTAGATCACTACATTGAAAACTTGTTCTAGTTGAATTAGTTAGGAGACATCAGATGAAGAATAATTTTTCGTAGTTCAAATACAAAACATGTATTGAATAAACGGGGTGCGGCAAAATGAGCAGACGGTAAGAAATAAGTTTGAATCAGTGCATGTGGTCATTTATTTCTTAAGCAATCACGAGTTCCTGAAACGTTAAATTTCATGAAATAAATGTTATTCGTCAATGGGCTTTGTGGTCATTAAGAATACAGCAAGTCAATCAATGTGGAGGCCAGTAGACCACAATTACATCTCATTTTGTTGCGATCAATTTCCGAGCAGATAGGCATCAAAAGATCCACAGTCAAACAGTGTTTATTACATTATACTTAGCAGACAATATTGTCTATATGAAAGTATGTTTTTGAGGCCGCTCATATAAAATAAATAAGTTTTATTTGATGCGAAAGAAAGCTAAAATTCGTAGAATGTTAGGCGAAGAGTTGGCAAGTTTGTAAAATTGTGCTTATGAAGTGTAATTATTCCAAGATAGAGACAAGCAACGGAAATTCGTTTAGAATGAATTATGTAAGTTTGGGTGAACAAAAAAAGAAGTTTCGCTAATCTTTTAACACAACCCACAACATCTTTTTGAGCCATGCATGTAGTCTCTATGGGCAGTTCTTAAGTGTAATACATGTGTTTCGTTCTTGCAGCTCGTCAACTGCACGGTGCATTTTGTCCAAGCCAATCCCTATCGGAGGAGAACCCCTCTCATGAAAGTATCGTCGACGAACTTTTTACACCCGCCAGCAAATGATAATATCACAAAACGGGCATGTTTTAATCTTTATGCTCATAACTAGTACCGTGGAATATATCATACCTTTTGTTTTGAGTGTTTTTTAGAGCACGTCTAAACTTCTGCGTGCCTAATAGTTATTTTTAAACCAGAATCCGCAACACTTTCTCGTTTCGTTGTGCTAAATGCTCGACCGAGGCAACGTTGTTCCGGTTTCAAGACGATGCTGGACGAAATCAATGATCTGGTAAAGTGAACGCCGATTTGATTTACTACTTAGTATACTTAATTTATTTCAAATAGGCAATGTTAGCATCTTGATCTCATAGATGAAATGAAATGTAATAAAACGGATAAAAAAGTAATAGATCGGAAAAGTACGTAACACTAGCAGAGGTAAAATTAATGATGTATTGTAATATAGAAAGAAAATAATCAAATAAGTGATAATGACGTGTGGTGAAGTTTAGATTTACGTCATAAAATATTTTCTCAAATTGGAAATTTGCCTGATCAAGGAAATTACGAAGGATTGATACACTAGTCCAATAGCTAGAAATTGTTTTCAGATATGTCACTGCTAACAAATTATCCTCTGAACTGTAGCTCGACATCCGGCAGCTTTATAGATCTCGTTCAAGACAATATAAATATAATCTAATAACATATCACGCTCAGATAATTTCTATTCGAAAAATAATAAATTATACAAAGTAGTAGAAAGGGAAGGGATAACATATATTGACATAGATATAATATATATTGACAATACTAACTGTATATCACAATTTTTTGTTTTCAACTGAATCAAGTGGATTTTTTCGTCTTCGACAGCCGGTACACGTGCTTCGACCTTGACAGTCTCGTCAGTCGGGCAGAACCCTTCATCTTTTAGCCAATCCCCTGTGGGTCCATCCCCCACACTATGAAGTAGAGGCGACGAACGATTTACGCTGTACTGGTGTCAAGCGAAAATCACTAGAACAGCAGTTTTGTGCACTCGATTGCTCTAGCCTGGTGTTAATCGTTCGTCGTCCAGACCTCTTAGTGTGGGGACTGGAGCACCCACATAGAATCACAGAGCATCTTCTTTTCAAATCAAATTTGAGTTAGTCGTTTAATTACACTTAACGTGACGAATTGGAGTTACGAGCAGAGTTGTCGTACTCATTGTAATCGTTCGACGGCGCTTCCTCGGTGCCCTATAGCAATGAAACTCCGGGAGCTTTCGACTATTCTGGAGGAATTTCTCTACCGTAATCAAGGAACTAGGTACTGAATTTAGCGCATGACGTTAAGGTGGTAAGAAGAGTTCTAAACGAGATGATTGGGAATGAAGAAATAGGTCTCATTACCATCATAGGCCTGGCAAGTGCCTGACAATTTATCGGTGGAGTACGGCAATCGAAGTGTTACATGTAATTGCATTTGCTTAATTATCTATCTTCCAGTGTTTTGCGGTAGCCAGACATGCTGTCAGGTAAGCTGCCCTGCTTGTCTGTGCATGCTGGTCTGGCCATCTGCCTATTCCACATCACACACGAGGCGGCCATTACAGTAGCTGAGTGAAATCTAACGTTGCGCGGTAAGCATCAAAATGACTCCCATGGTCCACGAAGAGCTAATACTCATCTGCTATTACCCATTTATATTCACACATTACTTGTTTAGTCTGTCATATAGTCTGTTTACTTATACGTCTATATTGTTATTCTACTAATTTATCCATTTCATCAATGCCTGGGAGGACTGAGTGGGGGCAAAAACTAGACCTCATACGAAAGTGGAGCCCGTGTTCCACCCATATCGGGTTCGCGTGCTACACCACCTGGGCAGCGTTTCGCCTCCACTTATTCCTCACCGTTGCTACCATAGAAAAGAAAAACTTAAACTCGCGGTGTTGGATTATCCCTAAGGGATATGCATTTGTCCTGAACTTTTAACTTCGTTTAAGGTAATTGAACGCATTTCTGGCCATCATAATGATTCGTGGGGAACTCCTGGTGCATCAAGTCAGTGCTGTTTATCCTCCAAGACAAATCTTAGCCTAGTCTGTTACTAATTTATCGAAGCTGGAAGGATGGATAATTTCGTGAGCCATGAGCGCGAAATTAAATAATCGACCTTATGTGCAACGCGGAGCGCCTCTATTCATTGCGTCACATTCATGCGAATTACGTGAAAACTTCTTCTAAAACACCGCATCTTTGAAGGTGAAAAGACTCTTAGATTTTCGAGTATGATGTATTGGCAAACAAAAGGAACAGACGTGATCGAAGATGTGGGGCGAGGGGGTGGAGGCACGCTCCTGTGTCGCTAAAAGGCAACCGGTTGTAGATTTCGTAGGGCTTTGTGATATTTGCACTGTTTGAATGACTGTACATCAATCATTTGAAAACCGCTTTTAAAAAAATTGCCCAACTAGTGAAACTTTGTTTTGTAGATGCTCGACGTTCTTGAACAGCTGGAACGCGCCGCTGGTCTCCCTGGTGCTGTAATCGCAGCCATTTTGTACCAGCTCGGTGTAAACGTCCTCAATACGCAAATAAATAGTTCACTCGCTTTAGTTAACCCAATAGTGAGTAAGTCTTCAACGTTCGGCATCCATTCGCGAAACTTTCCGCAAATTTCTGCGAAGATAATGTGATAACTGCAGCCTTCAGTGCTGTCTAGAATGCTCAGCTTGAAGAATTATCAGAGGACCTCGATATATTTCAAGCAGCATATGAATTCATCAATTGTCATGTAAGTTATTTCATTCACGCTTACTTGTATGATTGGGATATTGCGGAGGTGATGTGAAAACATTTGTCTGGCTAGTTTAACGTATCTTCGTGTTCTCCAAAGCTACATTTCCTTGAAAAGATTTCTCACAACCTCAGATAAACAGGAGGAAGTGTTTAGATGGAAAACTAAAAAGAAATTATCTCACCGTATAAAAGAAAAGGATCTCAGACTTCGTTTTGATGAGCTCTCCCATCTTATTCAAAATACATAATTGTAACTGACCCTTTATTAATACTACTTCGAACAATTATTCCGAAATGATTTGGCTAACATCATTCTATTATTGGATAGAAAAAAGCCGGGAAAATACAGATATAATTACCAATAACTACGACTACCCACTTTGTTTCACTTCTAACGAAATTTTGAGCAAAGCGTCTTAAACAGTTATGCAAGATAGGCGACCTGCGTCATATTTGGCATTACGATCACAAGATTATGTCTACGTGACAGCCAGTAATAATGTGCATGATTAACATCGGGCATGCTTTTAGTGCCCGTCCCTCCTCAGCACGTGTTCAGCTCAGAAACGCCGACTTCTTGGACTGTTTTTCTTCTTTGTATAACTTCGCTTTGAAACAGAAATAGAGTGCATCGAATGATATCATCGCGCCCGTTTGGAACGCACTTCGCCATCGCACTTGCCAACGTCACCTAAAACATGAATTCAGCAAAGCACATTTCGTAATGAATTATCCACTTGTGCGCTTTTCAATGCTGTAGCAGTACAAAGAGAATAAACAACTATGTCACTTGTGTATTGAATAGTCAGGGGAATTTTGTGCGTCAGAACGCGTTAATTTCTCTATATCTCGTTAACGTTTGCAGATGAGATGCACTCTTGTCAGAGGTGGTCAAAGAAACGAATCTTGTTTACAATTTTCTTGGGTTAAAAATGGAAACATACTCAAGGTTGGAAGAATGCTGTCTTTGATTGGTACAATGGAACAAATTTCTCTTGTAACCTCGTAGGCTTACAAACTTAGAAAGTACTCCAATGCTCAGGTACAAAAATTAGTTGTAGGAAAACCAGTATCGAGCGTTCGGTGTGTGACGAAGAAGGACATCAAGTTGGACGGAAGTTAGCTTATATGATTTTGATTGATGGCAGTCTACGCACACCAAATTTACGTACAACCTTCACTGATTAACTACTCAGTCAAACACTGCCGTCAGTTAATCATTCGAAAGCCTAGATTTCTGGCTAGCGTGATACGTGGCCGTTTCTCTTCTAAAAAACCCTTTTATGACGATGTAGATTTTACAATAAAATAATGTTCCACATCGTTCGCGCAACTCAGCTATTATTTCGGTGGAAGCACGAAAAGCGCATGAAAGTGTAGCGAAGATCTTTTATCACTGAATTTCAATCTGGAGTTTCTTCCAAAGCGAGGAGATAATTTCAATTGTTCAACGACGAAGAGACAACCGATCGGTGATCGCGACGGCCCTGCTGCCGTCCCAGCCTGCAGCCCGTGAGTTAGCTAAAGCACACTTTTCCTCGTATGTGAATATATCTTAATTTCCCTTTTACAGAGTAGATAAACGATCTTTTAAAAAAATTATCACAGCGTTGAAATCCTCGATTCCTATGTCGTCGGATGATTACTATTAGTCGAAAGAAAGAGATCCGTGTTGCGAGAAAGATGTGTATGCGTGTGCGTGTGCGTGTTTGTGTGTGAAACACAAAGGTTATCCATCTGTAACTACGTCAGAAAATGTCCTTTTTCAAAAAAGGAGCAACGTCCCGCGTTTCTCAAAGATTTAAGCTTTTGACTGATTACCAACACCCTTATGAAGGGTTCTTTTCCGAAGGGCGGGTCGTTTCTTCACTCGTGCCTTTTAACGAATAAGTACCCAAAACTCTTGACATTTAGCTCAGTTGCATTTCACCCCTGCCAAGGCACGCGCTACACTGCCAATGCTCACACTCTGCCGTCGCTCTTCCTACGATTCAACGTATCTAGACTGTCAGCAATCCGTCGACAACAGGTTTCGTCTGGTGAGCAAACGCTTGTGTAACGCGGATTCAACTTCAGCCTAAGGTTTTAAAATTTGCAATCACCCAGTATTCTTGATTATATAGGCATAGCTTTATAACACTGCTATAGAAGGACTGAAATTAGGATTTTTGTAGATCATAAAACTATTACGATTCTAGTGGATACGGTAGTCGCTACGCGCTGTAATTACGAGGACTACTGTTGACTGAGGATTCAGTTAATTGTGTTTGTAGATAAATCTTGTCGAATGTAACTAGTTTTCGAAAAATTCGTTGAAAAGGATCATAGTGGTTGATATGAAAGTTCTCAATACGTTCTGGGAAGTGTTGTGAGTAGACTTAAATTGTAAGCTGTTGAATACACTCATAAACTACAAATAGAACATTCTAAGCTTTTATTATACGCTACTGAGTTAGTAATATGTGAGCTGTAACATAATCTAAATCTTGTATTGTCACCTGTCCTGGTATTTTCATTTCGTCAAGTAGAAAATTCAGCACTATGACCATTATATTTTGTGAAATACGTCATGCATATACATGTGCGAGAGTCAGTCTGTAGAGATAATTCACATGTAATCCTCACCTTATCGCGTTCTAGCAGCATTACGATTTTATAAGATATAGTCCGAGTAGGCAGTAGTATCCTGTAAGACAACAAGAATTATCCAGAGACTGATAACATAACTTCGAACCTCGGGCGTGAATCAAACCTAAACTCATACTCTACTCTTCTGAGAGGATACCTTTGTATCGCAGAAAAAACGGTATTCCCAATAACGCAGTGGTAAGTAATCGCCTTGGAAAAGCTGGGACGTTGGTTCGACTCTCGCGCGAGGTTCAGAGCTTTGCATATCAACGAACATTCTCAGATATATAGTCATAACACCATGTTACTGTTCAAAAACCGTAAAATAAAAAAGAATCCTCATATATCACATATCTTTACGATTGATTCTTTCGTGTACATATGTATGCGTACATAATTTTAATAATTAAGTCCACCTCTTGCGAGACTGCGAGCCCATCTTCTGTGCATCTCTAACCCTAGGACACGAACGTATTGAAGTATCATTTTATTATGTTGATTGTATTATTTTCATTGTTTTTTCCAATTATAACAACTTAATATATTTACATATAACATAAAATACGAAAATAATAACAGTGCAGTTGAAATAATACAACACTATATTCCATGCGTCCCCACGCTGGCGTTAGAGGAGCAAAGGAAGTGCGTTAATGATCCCGAAAGGGTTAAATGTGGTAAAATATGATATAAAACATGCTAAACAAACAAACTACAAGACAATAAAAATTGATGTCAAAATTTTTCGTGCTGGGCTAATGTATGTGAACAATTTTGTCTCCACCTATTAAGAAAAACGAAATCATTTTACGGAATAGATAAATCAAGAGGGGAGGGACAAGTGATTAGTGAAGAAGGCTATCAGGGATCAAGGTGCTGGTTGTGTCTCCTCCCCCACCACTTTCTTGCAAGCAATAAACGAGAGACTACAAAACCTTTGAACAGCAAGGAAAATCGTCTTGACCAGCACTCTACAACATTCATGAAGAAAACTATATCCACCTCAAAGTAATCTAAACGACAAAAGAAAGTTGCCGTAGAGCTCTGTGGAGAACGACTGCGACGGAAATCAATCGACTAGGAGAACCAACTAGCTAGAGGACTACATAATACATTTTTCTAAAATGATGAAAAAATCTCAAATAAAGGATAAAGAGGGGCGCCGTGGCCGAGTGGTTGTGATGCTCGCAGAGGACGCGCTCGGGCCAAGCCTCGTCAACAACACTCCCGTCAGTCAACAACACACGCTCAAAAGTCACGGTCAGCTGCAAGGAAATTCGCTCAATCAGTTTTATGCAACGTTCAAGAAGAAGACGAAGATACGAAATGATTTCTAGAAGTACTTGGATCCCAACAGCGAAAAAAAACACCAGGAAGACGAAGCAAGATAAGTAATACAGTCAAGCCGAAAAAAAGAGTACATGTAAAATCTCAGCTAAGGGATTACAAGAATTCTCGGGCACATCACGTCATACACGTTTTACTAAGAAGCAGTAGCGTGGAAAGCGCCCAGGAGAAATTAATTGCAGTCCTTGCCGTATTCTAGGCGAATTCATTTTGGAATTGCCGAAAACAGTAACTGAGATAAATGTAATACGCTTCACACAGACAAAAACCATGTCCCTTAACAAGGATTCCAGTAAGTAATTATATTTGAATAAAATTAGCTGTAAGAAGGATACAAGGGTCGTCAACCAAAGAAGTTTAATACGTAATTTCGATTTCCTACAGTTACAGTATGTCTCAAAATCACTCTATCGTTCTCCTTCGTGCTAATCTATAAACATCTCACTTAAGAAAGGTTTTCAAAATTAATCGCTTTCAATAAGAATATCAGTCGGCAGGACTATTTCAATCGTCAATAAACGAAAGTCGTACGTGATTACGGTAGGCTACGACACCGTAACGACGAAAAGCATGATGCTTATTATCGCTTTATCTAAGCGTGATTGCTCTTCGCACACCGAACTCCAGAACATAGTTTTTCGACAGCTGGTGATAGCTTCTCCATCTCTAGAGTACTTTGTAAGCTGCACCTTTTTAAAATTGCAGGAGAAGCTCTATGCTACATCGTCACAGCAGCATACATTTAAATACAGTATTCTTTCCTTACTTCTGACTTTGACTCATGAAAAATCGAAGGAGATCGAATAACCAAAGTTCGCTAGGAGAGCTCAGCATTTGCGAACGTTAACAATGCATTTGCAGAGATTTGGGGGCGTCCTGCTGTCTATTATCCATCTTTTTAATCAACACTTCAATGACATGCTTATTTTATTGGCTTTGTTAAGGATAAGGATAAAGCTCTCGGCGTTGATCAATCCCTGAGGGATGCGCCATGCATTCGACTTCAATTTTAACTTCGTTTGAGTGATTGAATGCATATCTGGCCTTTACAATGACTCGCGGTGGCCCCCGCTTGCTACTTATCCTCCCAGACAAGTCTGAGACCTGTCTGGTACCAATTTACCGGACCCCCGGAGGGATGGATGGCTTGGTGAGCCATGAGCGCGAGATCGAACCGTTGACGCTCGTGTGCGGCGCAGATGCACCTCTAACCACTGCGCCACATGCGCTCATTGGCTTTGTTTTAGGTTACAGCACAACAAATTTCATAGATTGAATAATTATTCTGAATATTTTCCACTGGATCCACGATGTTAGGTCGACTGGATGGCAACTGCCGTGGCGAAGTGCGTTCCAAACGGAACCGTTGTTATCATTCGAAGCACTCTGTTCACCACACTTTGCCACATTTCCTGCTCCACATCGCCATGATGAGATTGGAGGTCTAAACACATACTTTTGCTTTTAAGTGATGTTGCGCAGTAAAACAGTGCAAACCGTGAGAGTTCCTGAAATTGATAAGTGCTGAGGGGGAATTGGCGTAAAATCGATGGCCATGTTTAGCCTACACATATCCGTGTCTGCTGCGTGCCAATCCTGGCGCTCCCATTCCAAGACATGTTGTCGTCACAGTGTTGCCAAAAATGACACAGGTCGTCCTCATATCGTTGCCATTGGATCTCGATTGACTGCAACAAACTTCTTCATTCAAACATTGCTTTTCACTGCAAAGTCAGACAAATAAAGAATAGGTTTTTTGTCGGTGTTTTCTGATTTTCCTGAGTTTTTATTTGAACACGGAATGGCTCGTGTAAAACACTGAGTCAAATAACTGATTCAATTCAGAGTAATTTTTTGTAGCTGCATAGTACTGGTTAGTTCAATTTATGTTTTCAGTATAAGTGATTGAAATGCTAACTAGAACACAGATCGAAATCTCTTTCTGTCATGTGATACTCACATTCTGGTTTGGGCACTAACATTCTTGTTTGTCTACGTCATAGCTGAGGACAATCCACTCAAATAAAGCTGGCTCTGGAGAAGACGTACACACCGGAACATCAGCCCAACAAATGTTTTTACAACATCCCCATGTTGTCTCAATCATTCAAAAATATGCTCATAAAAAATGTGAAAATAAGGTTTCATGACCGATCCCAAACAGTTAGAGCCATTTTCAGACTTCTCTTTTCAAAATAAGACTATTCGCTACAGTATTAGCGTTGAACTGATTTCTAAGGAAATCTCTGGTTAGATATGGACGAATTGCGTGTAATCTCCTTAATGGATGCCTGAAAGTTGGAAAACTTACTAGGCCATTTGGGTTAACAGAAACCAGAGGACATGGTAGTGGTGTGTAGAGGACGTTGATACCGACCTGACCCAAAATGGTTGTGATTACAAAATCAGGAAGACCAGCAGCTCGTCCCTGCTGTTCAAGAACGTCGTGCACCTGCAGAACGAAGTTTTCTTTAACCGAGAGAGTTTTTCGAAATGATTGCAATTTTTTGTAGATCCTTCAAAATAGCTCTGATATCAGAATGATGACGACTCATATAACGTGAGTGTCTATCCATCCTTTTTAGTCCAAATAAACTGCCTTCTGAGAATTTTGAACTCACCCTTGTACTATAAGACGCTTCACGAATGCTTCTGCTGAACCTGAATTCGGTGAAATCTGGGGAACCTGTGCCGCGCTGCTGCATTGTAGAGAACGCCATTGCTACTGGCAAGCTGAAGCCAGTTACATTGAACCTCCATGTTCTCATACTACCTATAATTTACAGATTTTAAGCTGATAAGTTGACAATCGAACATGCTTCATAATTTCTTCCATCTCACACATAATAACTGAGAGTGATGAGATGTGTTAAACAATGAAATGAAGTAAATGAATGAGTAATAATATAAGTAGAAAAAGAACAATATTCGAGAAAATGAGCAGGTCAACCTGTTCATTAGCAAACATCCTAGGCGGATTGAACTGAGTCGGAAGCAGATCAATAAGTCACAAATGCCTTTAACTTGATAAGAATAAAATGTTAATTGAAATGGGAATTGATTCAGAACGAGTCACGAGCCTAGTAGTCTCAAGTATACAATTTATGAAAAGTAAAGCAGACCAATTTATTCAACTAATGACAAACAGCACCAAAATTGTTTCTGTAGAAACGTCGTCTCCTAGATTACGAGATTTTGTTTTGTGATAACTACTAAATATATCTAACCTTAGCTAAGGGTCCAAGTATATGGTTGTAAATGCACATGCTTACACTACAGAAAGAATTTTCTATCTAAAACCTGGTCCACCTGGAAGTGTTCCACATCCCAGCACTGCACCGGTAGACAGCAGGAAAATCAGGAGCGAACGCTTTGGAACCTTTGCCATGTTCCCCAGACTGAGCATCGTAAGCAGAATCATTCCTAAATGATAGAGGACAAATCTACTGGCCAAACTCAGCAAGAGAGCACAACGATTCCGCTTTTCCGAGCATGTGAAGTTGTGAGAAATCTTTTAATCGACTGATTTGATGCTTCGCCTAAGATCAACATAATCTGACAATGTATTTTGAGCCTTTCATGCTGTCTATTATGAGCACTTAAACAGTGCAAGGCACGTGATTTCGGTATCACAGTCTCGTCACTTGCAGCAGTGCTTTACAGGGTAGATTCCTTAGAGACTGACTAGAACAAAAAGGCACCGTGCAACTGACGAGGCTGTAAAGCCGAAACACATGTCTTGCACTGATAAGTGTGCCATAATAGATCTCATGAAAAGCTCAAAATACACCGTCACATGTGAAGATTAGTTAATGAGATAAAACACCGTCGAATTTGAACCTCGGAAGATACATGTAAGTAGTCGCTTGATAAAGAATTTAGCGAATGTGGTAATGTCACAGATGCAGCAGACTATCTCTGTTATGTCTCTGCGGCATGAATACTGTTTTTCCCACTGTAAGAAATTCTGAAGAGTACAAAACGCCGTCGTTACACCATCCATTTTGCGCATAAAATATTTGAATTATGAATCGATTGGAAGACAATCGCTTCTTTGTCAGAATCTTCGCATTAAAAATAACGCTTATTTAGCTTTCCAATTTGTTGCTCATGAAGGCAGTGTAGTATCAGGTCAAACATATCTGCGGTGTTTCACTGGAGGATTCAAATACCGGACTGAGATCGTTGCTCAAAAAGCTACAACTGGCGTATAAGTCGGTAGGACTGCCTAGATTGTTCTTTTGATTACGATGAAAGTTCATTAGATGTTCGAAAAGAAGTGGACATACCTTGAGAAACGATCGGAGTGACACTATGCCGCTTCCTCCTTTGCCACATTGCAATAGTTGAATTGCTAATCATCGAAAAGTTTCGCCAAAACATTCGTTTTGCACTTCCATACACCATCGTAACAAGGAACTGAACGCTTGCAAAAGGAGAAAATTTCACTGCTGTAAGTTCTCACTTCATCAGCCATGCAGTTTTGTATCGTTAATTCCACTTGCATGTACACAATTTTCTTCTTAGTGACTGGAAATGTCAGACTTTCTTCTTGAATTTTTGGATCTAGTAGGTGGAGCTAAAGACAATAATATTGAAAACATGACAGTGATGGATTGAAGTAAAGGGCGAATTTCATTCATACTTCAAAGAGGGTGCTGCTGCAGCACATAATGATGTGATGGGACTGTTGACATTGTTGAAGACATATGTAGAAAAAGAGAATCGAGAGGTATGCAAAAGGCCAGTCTCAGACGGAGTTGAACACGCCTCAGCTAAACCAGGCGCGTTTCCAGCACTATACCGATCATACGGCTTTGCACCACTCTTTTTTTTGACATATCTCATCGTAGGTGTAAATAACCCACCTTCAAGAAGTTTTATCGGGTAAGCACATAGTACATACACCTGATTAAGATGAAAGCCTATCGCATTGGTTGAATTGCTGATCGACGAAACTTTGCCACAGCATTCTCTTTGCACTTTCCATACGCCCACCATAACAAGGAAGTGTTCGCTTATGGAAAAATTTACTGCTGCAAAGTTATTATCACAGCAGTCGTACAAGATTTCATCGTTCTTCCGTGTGCATTTGCACTGGTTTAGGCAAATAATCTATTAGACACCGCTCTTTCTAGGTTGATATAGAGCACATACTACATTGAAACTTGTTGTAATCAAATAAGTTAAGCGCTGCCAGCTTGTGGATAATTCTTATAATTGAAATAAAAAGTATATATTGAATAAACGGTTTACGACAGAATGAACAAGCAGTAAGAAAATGAATTTGTGTCAGTGCATGTAGTCATTTATTCGTTATGCACACGATTTGCTGAAACGTTAAACATAAAAAAATCTTGGTCGTCATGACCTTCATGATTATTACGAATACAGCATGTTGGTCAATGTAGAGGCCAGCAGAATAAAGTTTCATCTCACTTTATTAGGAGCACCTTCCGATTAGGTGGGTATCAAAAAATCCACTGTCATGCAGTGTTTATTATATTACACTCAACGGAGAACGATGACGATATGCTATACGTATACTTATCCAGAGATAGTATATACAAAAAGTATAAAATGATTCAGATCGAGAATCATTTGAAGTGAAAGAAAACTGGAAATCTATAGAGCATCAGACGAAAAGTTGGCATTTACGAGCATTTTCATGTAGTGTAATGATATTCGAAAATTGAAATAGGGAACGGAAATTTGTAAGGAATAGATCACGCAAGCTCAGATGAATGGGAAAAACTCGTTTCGCTAAGCTTCCAATAAAATCATCAGCACTTTTTCGTTCCGTTGAGTTCAGGATGCTCGAGCGAAGACAACGTTGTTATGAGCTCTGAGACAATGCCGGACGAAGTCACTCACTTATTGAAGTGAATGCCGATTTGATTCACCACTCAGTGAATCTAATTTGTTATAGAATATACAATGTTAGCACCTTAAATTCATATGTTCATATATAAAGAAAAGAATTCATATTCATATGGAAAAATTTATATAATTCATATATAAATAAAAGTGTAACCTCAGTTGGCGCGTCTCACTTCATTAAGGGGATACTCGTTTCTCACAAGAAGTACTAACAATGCAGAAACCTCCCTAGTGTAGTGAGCGCGCATTACTCTCAAAAGGGGGCACAGTTCAGCTCCCTGGAAAGCTCAGACTTGCATATCATCCTATTTTTCCAAACACTGTTACATGAAATAAAAAGAATTCTTGCAGATCATCTCCAGAGTTGTCTCTCGTGAATTATTTCACGACATGACCATAGGACTGCCTATTCTACCACATAAAATAGAAACCCAGATAGGGGACAGTACAACTTCTAGAGTATACAGTCTACATACTACCAAGGCCAATAGCGCATAAAAAGAGACTAGAAAGTGGTGGTTGCAGCTTCTGGGTGTATTCTCAACTACTTTACTGTGTAAATTTGTTAACAACACTAGCCAGGACCAGTGCGAAAACCTTCACAATAAGCGCTAGTCATCGTTGCTGTCAGAATTTCGATAACTAAATCATTCGACAAAAATATCTGCAAGCACGATTAATTGCATCGTCAATCAACGGAAATCATACCTAACACAATGTGCAACGACTACAGTATTTATCGAATCATAATAGCATTATAATCTACAAAAAATCTTCATTTTGCCTCTTTTGTAGCAGTATTATGCTGTTATGACTATACATCCAAGAAACCTAAGTTATATGCACCTCAAAACCTCTAGCGGGAGTAGAAGTAGCGCTCATTTGGGTTTTATGACGATACGCGCTTACTAGACGAAACCTGTTGACGGCTGTTTGCTAACAGCTTTGATACGTTGAATTGTAGGAAGAGTGATAGCAGAAGGAGAGCTTCGCTAGTGTACTTATTAGCGAGCGCCTCGAGAAGGATGAAACGCAGACCAGCACCTCTCGAGGCTAAGAGTTTTGCAGAGCACTCAACAACCTTGTATTTCGGTTCTATTCATCCT